>CM075207.1:22158597-22632170 GCA_037577465.1 Liposcelis bostrychophila
AAATAATCTATCTATCTATCTATCTATCTACCTATATAATAAAACCCCTCCGTTTGTCCGCGTTTGTCCGCAGACAAGCAAATTTTAACGAATTTGACGAAAAAATACATAAAGTTTTAGTTGCCTAAAAAATTTAGCATTTTTGTCGACAGACAAAAAAACGTCAAAAAAACGGTCTATGGGTCTGTCTGTCCGTATGTCTGTAAAAAAAACAAACGATTTATTGCTTTTTTGTATATATAAAAAAACCATAAGACAGACGTACGGACAGACACATAGACCAAAAAAAAAAAAAAAAAAAAAAATTGCTCAAAATTTAAATTTTGGTGGTTGTATCTGTGTCTGCACTTTTTTGTGCAGACACAGATACTTCTTAAGGAGGAGGAATTCGATTTTTTTCGACATATATAAATTCGATAAATATTTGATAAGAATATAGATCTATAAAAATGGATTTAGACGTAGTCAAAATGCAAAAGGGAATCAAAGAAAAAATAAAAAGGGTGTTATTTTTCATTTTTTTTTTTTTTGCCGCTAAACCCCGTAATTCGCGAATCCTACGATTTAATCCGGATATTTCACGGTGGCGAATCCGTGAGGCACGCCTATGCCTGGCTATAAGATCATCCCTTTCGATCATTACTCGAAACATTTCACTTTCTAATAGTCGGTCCGAGTTTCGAGTATCCGAGCTTCTTCGAGTATTAACTTAGTTTACTCGAGTTAAACTTTTTTTTTTGGGCGGAAAAAAATGAAGTATTTAACGTTTTTGCGTTTTTCTACATTACTTTAGGCTAGACGCGAAGGGGCCGCGAAGCGGCTAGTTATGACAATATTTCATTAATGTTTCTATCCAAATATTTCTCCTACATTTATTTACTTACATTTCTGTAATATTTCACAACAAGTTTTCCCCCAAATGTTTCCGGAAAACATTACGACAACATCCCAAAAATATTTCCAATACAACATTTCAATATAAATATTTCAGCAATATTGTCATTTCCTAAAAAATATTTTAAAAATATTTAAAATATTTACATTTTCGAAATTCCCATTGGGAAGTTTCATATTTATAGGAAAAAGCAAATTTTGCCAAGCCTTAAACAACCAAACAAGCATTTTGTTTAATTTAATGTAATTTTGTTTAATTTATTCATTAATTATTGCAGAATTCGAAATTTTTGATGAAAATGGAAAAACCAACCTCGAGCTCTGGACAAGGGTCCAAAAGTAATCAAATTGTAGCGTTACTCGCCGTTTTAAGATTTATTTTCGAGACCGAGTCAAAATCCCGACATTCAAAACCCCGGCATTGGAAATCGGGGTTTTGAATGACGGGGTTTTGATTTTTGACTTTTATTATATTTTATTTTTAATTTAATTTAATTTATTTTTTATTTTTAAAAATATTTTTAAATGACGGGGTTTTGAAATCAGCAGTTAAGTCCTATATACATGGGCGGATCTAGGATTTTTTCCTAGAGGGGGCTCAGAATAGGGAAAAATATTTTCTGGGGGGGGGGGGGGGCTGATACCATTCAGGCCATATAATTTTCAAAATTCTAGGGAAGGCTAGCACCCCACAGCCCCCTCCCCCCCTAGATCCGCCCATGCCTATATATTAAAACGCTAAGGAAAATAAGCGATGCCCGACACGTACGGAGCCCCTTCCCGACCGATTTTGATAAAATTTTCAGGGGACAATAGGTCCTCCTGACTTCAGAGTCTATAAACTTTTATGAAATGAACATTTCCCTGAAAGCTCTAGAGAACTGAGAAGTTCTAGGGAGCTTTCAGCAGAAAGTCAAGATACCACACAGACCAGCAGAGACCGACGGAAATTCCACAGACCGAGTGCAGTATAGAACTAAGCTCCCCAAAGGAGGTGTTTTAGTATTTCGTAAGACCGGAAGGGGCAGGGGGTTCTCGACATTCTTACGATTTTTTATATATGGGGGAGGAGTTTGGAATATCTCTGTAAGAATTTCTATTGCAATTTGTTGCTCAGAAAATGTTCTATATTTTAATTCTTACTAGTTCTATTACCTTCTATATAAGTGCTATTAAATTTCAAAACCCCGACATTTCAAAAATTAAAAAAAAATTAAAAATAAATTAAAATAAATAAAAAATAAAATATAATAAAAGGCAAAAAGCAAAACCCCGACATTCAAAACCCCGATATCTAATGTCGGGGTTTTGAATGTCGGGGTTTTGCTAGGGTCCCTTATTTTCATGCAGTCTTTAAGACATGTCCCGTAAGTTTCGTCATTTTTTCTGTTATTCAATTTTTACCTTTTCAGAAATTAATTTAAATTTTTTACTCTTTCCAGGAATGACACCTATAGAGAGTTCTTGGAAAGATTCGAACGATTAACCCCGAAAAATGTCGACGGAGAACTTTTCAGCACCACAAATATTCGGAATCAACGTTCAACTAGAGCTATTCGGAGCAGCGAAACATTCCACCATGCAGTTTTGCAAATCATAGTGCAACTTCATGGCGAGCTTCTACAAATACTAAAAACAGTCAAGTAAGTATGCATGCATCTATTTTTTTCTCTCTCTTTTTTTTTATTTTTTTCTAAAACATTTTTCTTTTTTTTTTTTTTTCAGGGATAATGTTTTTTTTTTAATTTTTATGATAATGTTTTTTTTCGGATTTAAACGATCTAGGATATTTGCATTTTTATATTAGGATTTTTATATTAGCATTCGACGTTCTACTCTTTTTTTTAAATGATATTTTGTTATTATTTTGTTTATTATTTTGTTTTTGTTATGAAATAGAACGGAACGTCTTACAAATAATTTATATATAATTAATAAATTATATATAAAATCGAACCCGGGAATTACCTGACCGTGGATTTTAGTATAATCCACAAAAATAGGCATCGGGTATAGAAAAAGGTATAAATTAAATGGAAATTAAAATTAGGCCTATCTTCTTAGAATACGGGCGATTATACCTTTTTCCACACCCCCTGTGGAAAAAGGTATAATTATTATAAAATTAAAATCCAATTATACCTTTTTCCACAGGGGGTGTGGAAAAAGGTATAATTAAATTTTTTTTAAATTTAAATTAAAATTAGGTTAAAAATGTGGAAAAAGCTATAAAAGGCAACAACCTGTAAAATTTCTTGTTTTTTATTTATGAGAGGTTTATCAGACTATTTTTGTCATTTCAACAGCAGACTATTTTATATTTTTAATTTCGTTTAAGTGTCTTAAAAGGTTCATGTTAATACATGTAGCTCAAATTTATTGTTTCATATGCAACCTACAAGGTCACCGTTTCGGTGAATTTTTAAATGAATCAAACCTGTTCAATGACGGAGTAGGGTAATTAGCGATAATTAGAAATTTGAAAAAGATAACGTGGTTTTTCTTTACTTGTTCATGGAGCTGAAAGGCATTGACTCAACTAATTGACCGGATTAAGGGTATAGGATTAGAGCACTAGGGCAATAATCCGGATTAATATAATTTTCGACCCTTCCATTAATCCATAAAGGTTTATGGGAAATTTTAAATAAATAAATAAAAGGAAATTTTTAAGGGCCAAAGGAAATTTTTAAATAATTTAAAGGAAATTTTTTAGCCTTTTATACCTTTTTCCACATTTTTAACCTAATTTTAATTTAAATTTTAAAAAAAATTAATTATACCTTTTTCCACACCCCCTGTGGAATTGGATTTTAATTTCATAATAATTATACCTCTAATTTTATAATAATTATAGCAGTTGCAGATAGTGCAACTGCATAATATAATAATATAATAATTATTATGTTGCAGATAGTGTTACAATGGAAATGAAATGGTCGGCCATTTAATGAAATTAAAATAAAAAACATAGGAATAGGTGAGTATAATATTCATTTTTTTTTATTTTAATTTCATTAAATGACCGACCATTTCATTTCCATTGTAACACTATCTGCAACATATAGAGCTCTGGATCAGAAGGGAATTACAATAAAAAATTCTTTCCACCTTTGGATTTTATTGATGCTGCCATGGCTACACCTGATGCAGCTTCCAGCATGGGCTCGGCGAACGTAGACGAAGCAATTGGAATACCGCCATTTGGTGCTTTAACTGAGCTACATCAAGGTACATCTTCCGGCATTACCTCGTACTGAACGCATTCTGCGTCAAGTCGAGCTATCACATATACCTTCGTCATACCGTTCTGCTTTTCGAGAATTACTAGCTCAATTTCCAGACATTTTTCATCTGGATGGAGATATATTAACCTGTGCGGGGAAACCCCATTGGATAATAATTTTTATAATTGGATTTTAATTTTATAATAATTATACCTTTTTCCACAGGGGGTGTGGAAAAAGGTATAATCGCCCGTATTCTAAGAAGATAGGCCTAATTTTAATTTCCATTTAATTTATACCTTTTTCCATACCCGATGCCTACTTTTGTGGATTATACTAAAATCCACGGTCAGGTAATTCCCTAGTCTCTATAAAGAGATAGTTGGAGTTATAATTATATAATTATATATATTATATAAATATATAATTATATATTTTATATATCATTTATATATAATTTATATATAAATTATACATTAAATATATATAAAAAATACCACAAGATGTACAGCTTAACCATTTTGGTTTCGGTTCCGGAACAAACAAAGTTTAATAAGTAAACTGCCTGTTCCTGAACAGACAATTTTTGATTCATTGTCTGTTTTGGAACACTCAGTTTTTCCAAAGGTTACCCTGCAATGGCTGAACAGAGTCGCTGGAGAGGGATTTAAATATGGTGATCAGGGATTTGTTGATTATGAACATGAAGATTCATTTGATGTCACACAAGCTGGTCAGGGCGAAAGCTGCCTAGACGTAGCGAAGGCCTTAATTTTAACGGAACGAAGGCCTTTAACAGACAATTTTTGATTCATTGTCTGTTTTGGAACAAACAATAACAACATTGCCAGCTTTGGAACGAATGAACAAACAATCAATAAAAAATTGTCTGTTCCGTACAAGCAATTTTTGTTCTGCAACTGCCAGCGTTTAATAATTAAATTGTCCCGGAACAGATAGTCTTTGATTCATCGTCTGTTCCAGACCAGAAAATGAATTTGAAATTGTCAGTTCTGGAACCAACTATCAATAAAACATTGTCTGTTTCAGAACAAGCAAAGTTTGTTCTGGACCAGGCAATTTACTTATTAAACGTTGCTTGTTCCGGAACTGACTGATGTCATATCCCTATGTAGCTGTAGAGCGCCCCTAGCGGCATATAAACGAAATATAATATAATAGAATATCTTAAGATAAAACATGGCGCAGTCGTGGTATGAACCGACGAATAATTTCGCGAAAGTTCAGTTATTGTGGAACAATATTAATTAATTTATCCTTATTTCCGTAATTTAGGCAATATGCATTAATTTGAACAATTTTTTCTCATTCACTTCCTCATAAATTTACGTCAAAATACTTCACCAGCACACGAGGGAGCTCTAACATGGCGTCGGAATTTAATAAGCCTGAACCTCTCAATCTCAATGGAGACAACATCGATCAAAACTTCAAAATCTTTAAACAAGAGGTCGAAATATATTTCAAAGCTACCAAAACCTCTAAAGAAGACGACGACGTACAAGTGGCTCGACTTTTAAATTTATTAGGAAAAGACGCAAGGAAAGTATACAACACATTTGGATTGGCAGCCACATCCAAGGTTACAGACATCTTTACCAAGTTTGAGGAGTACTGCACATCAAAGAAAAACATAGCCTTAAACGTATTCAACTTCATGACCAGAAAACAAAAAGAGGGAGAAAAATTCCATGATTTTCTGACAGACCTAAGGACCCTCATAGAACCGTGTGAATTCAAAACCGAAGAGGACAAACTTCTCAAGGCAATGATTACTTTAGGCATAAGGGATGAAAGCACCCGACAGAGCTTGCTTAGAAAGGACTTAGACCTGGACAAACTCATAACCTTTTGTCAAACAGTTGAAACCTCACACCAGGCCAACATTTTGACGATGAAGAAAATCTCCAGAATGAATTGCAGGGTTCCATTGCCTCAAACTCAAACTCAGAAAGCGAGGACAACTTATCCGAAACAACACCGACAACGACTTCAGTTATCCTATCAGCCGACAGTCCTGAAGACACCATTACTCAAGACAATCCAACGGATGAGGACGAAGTGGCATCGAACCAAGGGGCTAATATACGAGATAATTTAGGATTACGCGTACGCGAATTTCTCATGGAGGGAACCGTTAGCTCATCAGGTAGAACTAGCAGACCGCCTCCACACCTGGCAGAAGATTACTACAACTGGGAGTAGGAGTAGTTAGAAGGTCGATGCACATATATGCATCTTTATTATTATTATTATCAGTTATATTATTATTATCATTATTATTTTTATTTTTTACCCAGATTTGTCATTATTATTATTTTTGTTGTATTTTATTTTTTATTTTGTATTTTGATTTTTATTTTTTTTTCTCTTTCATTTTATTTTTTTTTTTTTTCTGTAAAAGGGGAACATGTCATATCCCTATGTAGCTGTAGAGCGCCCCTAGCGGCATATAAACGAAATATAATATAATAGAATATCTTAAGATAAAACAACTGACATTGCTTGCTCCGGAACAAGCAACGACAAGCAATGAACCAAAACGTGTCAGTTCCGCCGGAAAGAACAATGTTTGTTCCGGAACAAACAATAAAAAAAAAACAGATGTTGGCCCTTTAGGGTCAATAGAAATCACTTGAGCTTTCATAATTTAAATGTACGGAATTCCTGAAGTATCTAAGTTTCATTTTTATTGCCTGTTCCGGAACTGACATGTTTTGGTTCATTGCTTGTTCCGGAACGAAAAATGTTTAATAAGTAAACTGCCTGTTCCGGAACAGACAATTTTTTATTCACTGTTTGTTCCGGAACAAACCGGACAAACATTATACGTCCATTGAAAATATCTCTCCTAACACAAAGGACGCTACTGAGTTTTCTAATAATGCTGAGAAAGAAGTGGAAAATATGAATGTACTGTATATTATCAAAACGTTGGAGGGATTAGAACGCAACTTCAAGAGGTATAGTATATGAACTCTGCCGGGTGAACATGACTTAATAGTTCTCACTGAAATTTGACTCAACGGAAGTCATCACGACCCTGAGATTTTAAGGCCTGAGATAATATCCAAAGAGCAGACAGGCAATTTGAGCTAAAGGCCCAAAGGAAACGTTCAAGTATTACGTAAGACTTTTTTCCGGGTTTTTGGACCCCCTCCCCCCCCGGTTGTAAGACATTTCGCAATACTTAGCTTATGGCGAAGATGGTGGATGCGGACCCCCCCCCCCCCTAAAAATCTTACGTAATACTTTAACGTTCCCAAACTCGTGGCGGCGGTGTACTAATTGCAGTAAAATCAACCTATCCTTCGGAAATTGTTCATCGCTTCAATGAGGCTCAGTTTGAAGCTATTATCATCAAAGTGAGTCTGCCGCATAAAGCTGTCTACGTTTGTGCAGCATATTTTCCCCCGTAAATCCCGCAGGTACGTCAGAAATATCTGAGAAGCATTTTTAGCCAAGTAATTGATGGATTACATCACATCTTAAACAAGCCTAAGCTTGTATCAATAGTCACAACTCTTCTCTAATTTTTCCTCACAGTCTCCGATAGCCTCCATTTTTCCAGATGGTGGCAGCGGTGGGACTTTGATTCCATAGCAGAAATCAAAGCAAAATCCAGTTTTAAACCAACTCCATTTAACTTTTCCAAGTTGGAAAACGTTTCAAGTTCAAGCGGTAATTCAAAAAAATATTATTTCAGGTGAAGTAGCGAAGCGAGGGGAATATTCTTTTGTTCTTGTTGTCGCGCTGCTATTATTATTATTCGTCACAAAAACGGAATTGGTTTTTCGTATACCAGAATGTCAATACCCGGCGATAAATTTTCAAAACATTCACGATTAACGTCCCTTCCCTCCCTTTTTACCTTTTTCGACTTTCCACCCTCCGACATTCTCTTTTATTTCACCCGCGAAATTGCATTCATTCAAAATTTTCGAATTATTTCACGGGCGCGCTTTTCCATACTGATCTTTGCCCTTTCAAAAAAAAAAAAAAGGAAGCGAAATATTTCGGTTTTTCATTGAGAGAGTTCTGCTATTGTACGAAAACACAAGTGCGTATCGATTCCTTTTAAATTAATTATCCGAAAATTTCTTTCCTTTTTTTTACGACTAAAGATGTTACGTATAAAGTGAATAAAACATATGATATCGATTTGCGTGCGAGATTTCTCTATATTAAAAACAATTTTTTTTTTTTAGGGTACATTTTTTTTCTGACCTTTTTCTGATTAAGCAGTTGAAACCCGCTTGAGAGTTAAAAGTGGAAATAAAGTTAAATATGATTCTCCATATGACCAGAAGAGTTGCCAAAAAAAAGGCAGGTTACCCCGCCATCCCAAGGACTTTTTCTATATAAAGAATTAACCTTTAGAAAGTTTGGTATTTAGATATTCCCTTGTTCCACTTGATATGTAATTTTAAATCCATTGAGCCGGCTTCTTTTTCTTTTTTTTTTAAACGAAAACAAATAATCTGGAGATTTAAGTTTTCTAGAAAAATATTAACTGAGATTTTTTTCCCTTTGAGATAAATCACGTTGTTGAGAAAAAAAAAATAGAATAAAGCAAAAGCGCTCTAAAGAAAATTTTATATTAAAATTTTTCAGTTAAGAGGAAAGTTTTTTCGTCTGCTAGGCAAGTTACCAAGTTTAAGCATGTTCTTTCTGGACAATTCAATAAATGCCTAGGCAATTCCCAAAATTGCCCAGTATTCAAAATTCTTGGCGAATACCAGTCGGTGTGGCAAATCTAAAATCCTGGAATGCCGGATTCCTCGCCAGGAAAATTCCGATTCTGATGATATTTTGCAGGGAAATTTGTCAGCCATACGTTTTATTTAGATTTTCCTTATGCATCTATTTAGGGTGGCTCAGTTTGAAAGTCAATTTTTTAATTTTCGCTCCCTGGGCAAAAAATCATTCATTTATATCAAAAAAAAAAGCCTGAATTTTTTTTAGGTCGAAAAAAAATTTTTTGGCCCAGACCCAGGGATTTGAAGTATTTAGGGACGAAATGGTGCTTAATTTGGACGAATTTCAAAAATAGGGTATTTTCAGGTACTTTTATTTTTGAAAAATTTTGGAGTAAAAATAAAGTACATGAATTAAAAAAATTATTTGCGTCATAAAAAGTGTTAAAAAAATTATTTTCTGTGAACAATAATTTGTTGAAATTGGGCCTTAAAAATTGTAAATCAAAACGGTCGGAATAAGCGCGGAAGCGTTGTGACGTCATATGTTGATATCGTTCTGCCCGAAAAAAGTTTCCAAGAGTGCCGTGGCTTGGTTTATAAACATTGAAAGCATCGCATTCTATGACAAATTTTTCGGCGGAACGATATCAACATATGACGTCACAACGCTTCCGCGCTTATTCCGACCGTTTTGATTTACAATTTTTAAGGCCCAATTTCAACAAATTATTGTTCACAGAAAATAATTTTTTTAAATACTTTTTATGACGCAAATAATTTTTTTAATTCATGTACTTTATTTTTACTCCAAAATTTTTTAAAAATAAAAATACCTGAAAATACCCTATTCGCCCAATTAACATACTTCAATATAAAAAATTGTCCTTTATAGGGTATATTAGGTACGTATTAAGGTTCTTAAAAAAAAATATTCGGTTCGAAAATATTGGCTCGTTGGCCGCCCAGGCAGGGTTATAGTAGAAAAACGGGGATGGTTGTAACAGGGTTAGGGCAGAAAATTTTGAAAATTCAAAAATAGCCAAAGAAATATAGAAATAATGTCCTAAATGTAATTTCGATGCCAAACATTTTTTACCCTATGTTAACCCCATTTTTCCTTATTCTCGGCTCTTTTTTTTCTAAAAAATAGAATTTTAAAGCCAAAAAAGTGAATTTCCAACGCATGTAATTACCCAAATTAACAAAACTGGATAAGTTCCAGAATGAAAAATTAAAATTTCAATTCTTGGGCATTTTTAATTGTTTTAAAAATTCTCACTGAATTTTTAATATTAATAAATTAATATTTAAACGATTTTTTTAAAAAAATTGAAAATTCCCAAAAATTTGAAATTTCAATTTTTTTTTGGGGAGAACGTGTCAAGTTTTGTTAATTTGGGTAATTACATGCGTTGGAAATTCACTTTTTGGCTTTAAAATTCTATTTTTTAGAAAAAAAAGAGCCAAAAATAAGGGAAAATGGGGTTAACGTAGGATAAAAAATGTTTGGCATCGAAATTACATTCAGGACATTATTTCTACATATTTTGGGCACATTTTGGCTATTTTTGAATTTTCAAAATTTTCTGCCCTTACCCTGTTACAGCCATCCCCGTTTTTCTACTATAACCCTGCCTGGGCGGCCAACGGGTCAATATTTTCGAACCGAATATTTTTTTTAGGAAGCTCAATACGTACCTAATATACCCTACTAAGGACAATTTTTTATATTTAAAGATGTTAATTGGGCGAATTTTTGAAATTCGTCTAAATTAAGCACCATTTCGTCCTTAAAATTTCAAACCCCTGGGCCTGGGTCAAAAAATTTTTTTTCGACCCAAAAAAAATTCAGGCTTCTTTTTACATATTAATGAATGATTTTTTGCCCATGGAGCGAAAATTAAAAAATCGACCTTCAAAATGAGCCACCCTAATCCATATGCATGCAAATTAAATTTTATATTTAGGCAAAATTAAATTTCAGAACTGAATTAGGATTTGAGTTTCAGTTTTTCAGTTGCAAGTTATTCTTGCAGACCACTTCCCCTTCTCCATTAAATAACCAAAAGCAAAAAAAAAAAAAAAAAAAAAAAAAAATGCACGCCTTTAATCGACTGCCCTCAAAAAAGATTAGAATTTTTTTTTTTTTAAATCCCATCGTACGGAGATATGTGGGCCATTAATTATCGTGTAAAACGGGGAAAACAATGAACGATTTAATAAGTAATTGTCATAGCATTGGGATGTTATTTTATGCAAAAATTTCGTAATGCCACCCGGTGATTTTACCGTTCGATATTGATGCAGCCATTTATTATTATAAAATCTCGTTAATGGGGAGTTCTATTACCTTTTTAAACTAGATTTATAACATTTTTTAACTCCCCTCCCATGTATAGACCTCCTTTTTTTTTCAGATCCCCCCATCCCCTACCAAAAAAAGAAAAAAAAAAAAAAAGTCTGGCAATTTTATTATTTTTTTTATTTTTTATTATTCATTCATTTTTTTTTTCTTCGTTTATTTTTCTTTGGCGACATTTGACAATTTCCAAAAACCATCCCCGAAGAGTCAAGTTAAATTTTCCTTGGAGGTCGTCCAATTTCATCAAGAAATTTATTCCACAGTTACCAAATTAGTTTACAGATTTTTGTTTCCTAAGACACTTTCGACTATAAATTCACACTCTTTAAAAACGTAAGTATAAACTTCGCAGGGAAGGAAGGGAAACAGAAAAAAAAAAAAAAAAAAAAGCAAACTTTTTTGAAAAGTAACCAAACGAGCAAATGAAATGAAGGCAAAAAAAACTGAAGTTAAAAAAAGAAGAGAAAAAAAAAAAAAAAACAGTTCGGTCGTTACAATCGTCCGATCTAAGGCGTGATTTGTTGTTCAAAGGAGAAAACAATAGCTAAGATCGCTGGCTGTCTGGAGGTCGGGAAAATTGTTAAATTATTGTTTGAAGAGGGAAAAGTCGGTGGGGAGGAAGAATAAGAGGGAGGGGAAATAGAGGGGGGGGGGATAAAGCTGGAAAACATTATTTATTCCGTTCTCCCGAATTTCCTTTTCTCCACATTATCTCACGCATAGCTTTTCTCTTTTCACTTCTTTTTCTTTTTTTTTTTTTTTTTTTAATTCAATCTTTTACTTATAAATGACTAATTTTGTTTACTTATTCGAAAATGTATTTTTTTTTTTTTTTTTTCAAATTACACCGTTTCATGTTTAACGAAAAAAAAAACTTCGGAGGGGGTGAAATGAGAAAATTGTTTACACATAAACACGGAACGATCTATGCAAATCGGAAATATAGACGAGAAGAAAAAAAAATGAATAGCAACGGGCCCCTGCAAAAATATCTCAATTACGAATATGATTTAAAACATTATTTTTCCTTTCGATATTTTAGATTGTATCTTGTTTCCTCCCCGGGTTTCAAGTAAACTAAGTAATTGTTTTTATTATAATTATTATTCCCTTTTACGAGATTGTAAACTGCTCGGAAACATGCCCGAGATTATATAAATAAATTATTCTTTTTGTGCGGCTTCTGAGAGCATGTTTCCCTCCTTTTTTTTTTTCTTCAAAAAACTTAGCGTGATCCGTTTCTATAATAACATTATTCCTAGATATTATTTTTTTTAAAGTCCATATAGGAAGATCCAAAAAAAAAAAATTTCCCACGTAAACATAATAATTCAAATTATCAAATTTAAAAGACTTTTTTTTTTTTTTTTTTTGCAAAGTTTTAGCCTTTTAATTACGGTTAACCGATCGATCCGATTGTAATTAAACTAAGTGAAGAAGTTTTGTAGAGTATTAATCCTGCCCAATCCTACTATGGGCAAAGTATTTTAAAGTACGGTCGCACTCAACTATAAAGCAGACGAAGAGAAAAGGAAAAAGAGAAAGAGAGAGAGAGAAAAGGATATAATCACGAGCTTTTATAATTTAAATGTTCTGTCAGGATATTCTCCGCTTCCATTTTAACGCCGTTTTATGAAAAGAAAAGTTTCAATTTCGTACTATTTTTATCTTTTCAAATTTTATATCTAGGAAAAAAGAAAAAAAAAAAAAAAAAAATACGGCTAATCATTTTGGGTAAAAAAAGAAAAAGAAATCTGTCAAGGAAGCTTGCACTGCACTTAACTTCTTGCAGTCGAAAGCCCATTTTTTTTTTTCATAAAATAGTTCATTTATGGTATCTGACTAGAAGAAAGCAAATAAAAGTGAGTAGTGCTAGTAATGTGGAAGAATTATTTTCATAGCCTATGTTTACCTTATGGAAGAATAATTCTGTAATTCAGTGCAGAACAGCACCAAGTCCGTTCAAGGATTGCAACTTCTTATTTCAAACCTGACTATACAAGGCATACAAGCGTTGCCAACTCAAATTAATGTCTTCTGAGAGTTAACATCACGATCTTACATAGAGGTCAGGCAACTGCTATCTTAAAAAGTGTCCTCCGAGTTGGAAGCAGAAGAATAGTTCCAAATTTGCTCGATAGATGGCTGGAGCTGTAGTTAGGGAATCACGTGATATGCCCTCCATACGATCAACACTTTCAAAACACTTTTTTTATGATGGCTGCCAGAACACGTGATTCCCTAACTACAGCTCCAGCCATCTATCGAGAAAATTTGGAAAAGTCGGGTTTGAAATAAGAAGTTGCAATCCTTGAATGGACTTGGTGCTGTTCTGCACTGAGGTACAGAATTTATTTCAGGATAGCGGTGTGCAGATCGCTTAAAACGTTCCTACTAAATTTTAAATAGAAGTAGGAAATATACCGTATATTTATTTTTATGTACTGTACACCTTGGTATATATACAGTATATACCGATTCGGTATATTTTCGATTTTTTTTAACCATTTTTAATTTGAAGTTAAGTTATGTAGTTTTTCTTGTTTACTCATATCAAAAATAGTAAAAATAATAAGTATACAGAAATAGAAAGTTTTATGAAACACAAAAATATATGTCAAACTAGCCGTTCCGCGCCCCCCGACCCCCGACCGGGGGTATATGAGATCGACGTTAAGCGCTATGGCTAAATTGAAATCATTTTTCAGTACAATTAACGGTACAATCTCAAACAGTACCTAATTGCTTTCTATTTTTAAAAAATTTCGTTAAAAATTTATTTCCGGGTTCACTCCAATACTTACAGAAAAAAATTGAACAGGTTTTAACCGATCCTGATTCAAATTGACAGTAGACCACATTCAAAGTTTATACAAACTTTGATCGATTACTTTGACAAATCCAAGGAAACTTACCTGAAAAAATAAATAAATAAATAAATAAATAAATAAATACATAAATAAATAAAATCAAATAAAAAAATTATAAAATGACTGCCTTTAAAAATGATTAGAAAATTTTTTCCGGTAATATCTCCAGAATCTTAAAAAATAAAAGGCTCGTTCTCCAAAAAACGTGCTACGTCTGTAGCACAAATAATTTCACATAACTATTAAAATAGGAGCTTAAAAATTATCATTTCTATCCTAGAAGAAAAGTATATTGTTTTTAATACATCGTACAAGATTCTACTGTAGAAATTTTTTTTTTTACCTGTTTGTTTGTAAAACGTAAGGCTAAACTTAAATCATGTCGGTAAGACAAGTATAAACAGCAATAATTTTGGAAAAAATTACTTTATAACAATTATTTTTTGTTCGGAAGTAGAATTTGCTTATATAACTGAACTTGAAATGAATAGATTTACCGAATTTTTTTTTTCTGACTTTTTTGTTTGTATCAAATATGGCAAATCAGACATGAAAGTACGTTTTTTGGAGAAAAACCCAAAAAAATTTCAAAGGTGCAAATTCAGTTGACTATCCTGACCAACTTGGGTAAGAATGTTCGGCTTAAGATTTTTATTTTGGATGGCGATTGTTCCCATACGAAAAGTGACGTAAAAACTGTATAAAATTTTTACAAAATAAATGCAAAAAAGTGATATAAAAAATGTACTGTTTTTGTAGCATTTTGTAGCGAAGGCAAAATTAAAGTTTTCATAAGAAATATAATACCGGCTCGCACCGAGAGATGGTGCTGGCCGAGGTTCGACTCGGCAATCATCGTGCGCAAGCGCGTACGATGATAGCCGAAGTCGAGCTTTACGACCAAGTACCAGACCTCGGTGCGAGACCGAAGTTAGTCTTGACTCAATTCTTAAATTAAAAAATTCAAATTTATAACTGAATTGAAAATAAAAGTAAGTTGTAACACTGAATTAATGGATTTTCATTTAATGGATTTTCAGCAAGTACTGGGATTATCCCAGGATGGGCCGCCATCGTGGCCTTAAATCCTGGGCACTGATCCCAGGAAAGCAACACCCCGAATCACACGTAATTTGTAAGTAAGGAAAAAACCGGGAAACAAAACCACGACCACGCGCTTCGTCTTCAAGATTATATAATGAATTGTAGGATATTTTAGAAACGAAAGAAGAAACGAGAATTCAGCTACAATTTATACAAAAATTTGATCATGTAATAGTTTTTTAATCATGAAAATCTGGATACGCATAATTTTAGCATAATTTATGCATTTAATTTTTTAAATCAGAAAGCAGGAAAACTTGCAAAAATGTTACCTTTATTCAATTTTTTTTTTTTTTTTTGGTGCGTACAACGAGACACATCACATTGGGTGCAAATTCACTATGGAATGTTGGACAACACTCCACACTAATTTCGGCGTAGGAGTAAATTCTGCAATAGACGATCCGTTCGTTTGTCAAGCACATTGGTACAAAATGTTTGTCCAACTTGTACCAACATGTTCGTCCAACATTCCAAAGTGAATTTGCATAAATATTACGTACGGTTGCAGTACGTACCTAAACAACCATACCCTAAAACCTTTTGGTTTATGGATAACCCCTTTCTTCGGACAGTACAAAAGCAAGAAAGTAATCGGAGGAGCTTGCGTCTCCGAAACAGCTGGTTCATAATGTCAGGAGCTGGAATTTAATTGTCCTCCACACAAATATTCACCCAAATTGAGTTGAAAAAATTAATTAACTTAGTTAATTTATAAATTACTTAAGGGTATATTTCGAGAGGTGTACATACATAGAAATAAAAAGTCTGAAATTAGGTAACTGACATGGCATATTTTTAATCGGATTTTACTTTTGTATTTTTTTTTTCAAACTTTCACTTGAACCGGGATTTTTTTTCTGCCATCTTTTTCACGATTTAACTTCTCCTTTTCGGGGTCCGTTTTTCTCCTCATCCTGTATTCCCTCTGCCTTTCGGCATTACTTTTTTTAATTTTCTTGCAACTTTCTTCCATGTTTTATTTATTTGTTTACAAACAAACGGTTCATCCATTTTTATTTTGTCGGCCAAATTTGTCGCAAATTTTTCAAATCCAGACATTTTGCCAACTTTAATTTTTTAAAAAAAGGCGAAATTCATTTAAATTGGTTAAAAATTGAATATTAATGTCATAGCTTCTTAATTTAATTAAAAAATATCGTTAGATAAGTAAAAAAAATATACAATACTGAAAACAGGGTGATAAAATGAGTTCAAACTAAAGGGACATTTTAATTCACGAAAGTGTACTTTTATTTGAGAATGACCCAACTGAAAAAATTAACATTAAAAAACAAAGTTCAAACCACTCGAAAACATCCCTGATGGGGAGCTTATTCTCCAAATCAGTTGTTGGCTGACGTCACAATATCGACTTGTTAAAAAGTGAAACAATAATCGAAATATCTCAACCGAAAATAGCAAAAGCTCGATAAGAATAGGAAATTGTGGTTAACGCATCCGGTGGTCAAGGTTATTTTCGTTTAAAAAGTTCCTGAATGGAATTCTGTGATGATGATCAACCGATGACAGTAGTGAAATATGTATTTTATTTTTTCACCGTCATCATTTGATTTCTCGAAGGAAATAAAATCTGTGACGGCATCAAATCTTTTTTTTTAACTTCTGAAAATCTTGATTGCTGAAAAGTTAAACCCTTTTTTTTTTTTTTTTTTTTTCTTTACGGCTTGAAAATATAGATGTTCATTGAACTTTTTGGTGAGAATTTTCCTTTTGAAAACGTCAAGAAATATCAACGCAAACCGCCCCCATCTTTTCTTTTCCCGCTCCATTTCCGGAGTCGACGATGTTGAAAATCTCTCGCTTTAACAAAATAAGCTGACGCGATGACATCATAATATCTCCTCACTTTCCCGTTCTTTCCGGGGAGGGAGCAAAAAAAAAAAAAAAAGAAAAAAAGACATGATTAAGAAAAAAAAAAAAAAAAAAAAGGAAAAGAAGGATTTAAAGCCAGATATTCCTTGATAAAATCAAAATAATTCATAACAAGGAGGAGAAAAAGATCCCTTTTATCCTCGAGAGTGTTTTAGCACATTTCATCAAAGGAAAAAGGAAAAAAAAAAAAAAAAAGGAAGGGAAAGGGGGTGAAAAAAAAGGAAAGATGAAGAACCATTTTTTACGGGGAAGAGGAAATCAAACGCGACACGATCTTTGATTCGAAAAGCTTTCAGATTCCACGGTTTTCCAGTTCAGACAGCTTTCTCGAAGGTCATGTCGCTGTCGTTTCGTATGAAAACAGTTTCCCGAACTATAAATGAAACAAGACAAATTTACACGCATTCTCGAGATTTCCCTTTATTTCCTAAGAGGAAGTAGGTCAACATTTCGAAGGGAGAAAAAAAAGTCGAATTTTTTTTTTCGTGTGTGAGAAATTTTTTAAATTTGAATTTCGATGTGGAAGGTGCGAACTTTGAGGAATTGAATTGGAATTGAGTGATTAGCATTTTCGAAAGGTAAAAAAAAACGGATTTAATGCCTAATTTAACGCCTTGGGGAGAGTGCATTCAGTTTGGATTCGGTAGTTATAACAGACGAAATTTCTGAGCCAAAAGTGATTCGTATGTTTAGCTTATCGGAGTGCTGTTATCCGGTACCAGAATTCTATACCTCAAAGGCCAAGACGTCGAGTTTGAGATCAAAAGACCAATCGTTTTTTCTGCACTCAGAAGAAGGAAATGTTTTGAACAAGTTTTGTCTTACAACAAAACTGGAATGTTTCATAGCAAAACAAAAATGCTTTATGACAACGCACAACCTTTTTTCTTGACAAGTCAAGTCTTGATGGCTTCATGACAACGTTACTTCTTGACAAGATATTTTTATGTGAAATTGAAAATTTACGAGAACAGATTTCGTTTACTGCTCTTTTAATACCCAGCATAGAAAAATGCTGTGAAAATATAGTGAAAAATAAGATGTTGACTTGGATTGAGAATTTTTTAAGATTTTCCTATATGTTTTAAATATGTGAAATATTTAATTTAATTTATATTTTTATACAATTGATGGCATAGCCATTATAATAAATCATAAGAAATCGTAGCGCCCCATCACCCCCCCCCCCTTCAAGCCTTATGTAATTTATGGACGGCCCCAAGGAAACCAAAACGCAGAATAAAAGCCTGTAAAGGGGTCGTCCATGTATTACGTAACGCAAAATAGGTCACTTTTTAGCCCCCCTCCCCTCCTTGTAACACACCCGTAACGCAACCTGTAACCTTCCCTTCGTTATTACGTAACACGGGTTCTACCCCCCCCCCCTTTGAAAAATATTTCAATTTCGTTTTTAGAAGCCAAAAAAATTTTCAGCTTCTTGATAAATTTTAATCAGATTTTACGAGTTAAAGAAATGTTTTATTTTTTTATTTTGAAGAATAGCTGGGAAATTTTTTTTTTAAAAGAGTGAAATAAGTTAAAATAATTTTAATACTAAAATTACGTAACGCGTGGCCCAGCTACCCCCCCCTTACCCCCCGTAACAATGCGTAACACCCCCTTCGACCCCCACCCCCCCCCCCCCCGTCCAGGCGTTACGTAATACATGGACGACCCCAAACGAACGTTCAAGTATTACATAAGACTTTTTTTCGGGTTTTTGGATTCCCCCCTTTCCCCCTTCGTAAGAATTAGTAAGATTTCTTTGCCCCCCTCCTCCCTTTTTTTTAACGCCAATTTTAAATTGGATTAGTATTTAGTTCATACTCATATCCCTGAAGATGGCTACAATTGGCACCAAATCTCATCAAAAAATAAATTTTTACTTATTTCTTAAAATATTTTAAAAAAAAAAATTTCAATTTTGCTAATTTTTTTCGAAAAAAAAATTAAAACAACTTAATTTTTCTGAAATTAAAAATAATTCTGAGCAATAAGTTATAATGGAAATTCTTACGTAAGATTTTCCAAACTCCCCCCTCCCCTAAGTAAGAAATCGTAAGAATTTCGAGTACCCCCTTCCCCCTTTTCGGTCTTACGTAATACTTGAACGCTCCCTATCCGCCACGTGGGGAGACGCCCGATGGGGGACTGGCCAAAAACCCCCACACGGGTACTTTCTTTTAGCATTCAAAAACATTTTAATGGCTGCTGCGACTTTTGTGTTCCTCCAAAAAAAAAAACAAGTAACACGACGGGGAAGAACCCAAAGGACAAACCGCAAAATAAAAAGGGAAAACCGCAAAAAATTCAGCGATACAAGTGTAATTGCACAATTTGTTTTTCATCCCTCGGACGTAAAACATTTCCACACCGAAGTTATTATGTGTGCATAGAAATTTTCTTCCGGGTGAGCCCAATTCCGGAATGGAATAAAAATTTTTCCCTCCTTCCGTATCTTTGCAATGGGGGGATAGTCCAAGACTTAGATGGTTTTAGCCTCCGAACCGAAATCGTTACCTGGTTCAACACATAAGGATAGGAAACTACGCTAACCTTCTTTCTAATTAACTTCGGTTTCCAACCACCGTCAAGTTAATTAATTTTATTTTTATTTAAATATATAAAGGAGGGGGAAAGGTAGGGAAAGGGTGAAGGGGGAGGGCGGAGGTTTTAAGGGTTTTTAAATTAAATATTTTCGTGTCTGAAGACGGACCCGCGGAGAAAAACTCGGTCTGGATGGGCGTGATGGGGAGTGGATCGTCCCGGGAGGGGGAGGATGACGTCATTTTAATTATCAAACCTTTTCCCCTCGTTGATTTTCCGTTTTACGCGATTCAGGACGGTTTCGACATCAGTTTTCTAATCAAGGATCATGTTTGATTTGAGTTTTCCCCTCTGCTGATTTTTTTAAGGTATCGCTATTCGAAAAAAAAAAAATCGCGAAAACAATTTTAAAAAAACGGAAGTGATCGGCAATAAAAATATAAAAAAAAAAGGACTGGGTGTGGATAATTTTCCTCGATTGAAAACCGTTAAGTGGTCGACTTAAATTATCTATAAATTCCGTGATATTAAACGATTAATGTAGACTTTACTGGGATGATGATGGTAGGCCATTCATCATCGTTAGCCCGTTCGCAGCTCGGTTCTTGTTTCCAGATTTTTTTTATAGATTAAAAAGAAAAAAAAAAGTTCCCAATTAAAAAAAAGTCAGGGGATATGAGGCATATCCCTACGTAAGACTACGTCTAGAATTTTTGGTTGGGGCCGAATTTCCGAGCTGGGAAAGGAAATGCTTTAAATTAAATTTAGCGTCAAAGATGTTAGAAAAAATTTGTCTCAAATTTTTTCAAATGATTGTTTCAAAAAATGTTTTTAAAAAAAATGCTTTTCCAATAAGGGGTCGTCCATGTATTACGTAACGCAAAATAGGCCAATTTTTGACTTCCTCTCTCTTCCCCCCCCCCCCCCCCTTGTAACACATCGGTAACGAAACCTGTAACCCCTCCTTCGTTATTACGTAGCACCGGATCTACACACCCCCCCCCTCCCTCCCTGAAAAATATTGAAATTTCGTTTTTAAAAGTCCAAAAAATTTTCAGTTTCATGGTAAGTTTTTTTTAATCAGTTTTTACGACTTACAAACATTTTTTAAGGTAAGGGTAGGGAAGTGCGACCGGGTTCTAGAAAAAATTGATTTTGACCTTTATTAGTTCTTAATAGGAAGAGAATCAAGCCAAGTTTTTTATTACAATATACTGCTCCATTATTAAGCTTTAATGTGCATTAGCCTCAAATTTGAAAAACGGCGCGATTTAGAGTTCAACCATATTTTTCTGACTGCCGACGTATAATATTTCAAACCTCCATTTTTTGAAAAGTGCGACCGTTCTTATTTTTTTAAAAAAAATGAATTCTCCAAAGCAAAAGTTATTTGTTTATAAAAGATCGATGAATTTTCTTTCAAAAATTGCTGAACACCGTTAAAAACAAATAATCCTTGTTTATTAAAACTACAATTAAATAATTATTATTAGTGGCACTCCGAATTACATATGTAAATACAAACAAGATGGTTTCCTTTGTCAAAGGAATTAAAGAAGTCGTCTGCTGGTCGCACTTTCCGAAAATATTATTTTTGCCAAAAAAGTGCGACCTATTAAGGTTTATCAAATAGGAAGTCGAGTAAAAAATTCTTGATAGCATAAAAAAATAATGCAAGGTATTGACAATTGAATGGAGCATATTTCATAAAATAAGCCAATGTTTACATAAAATTAAATCAAATTGAAAATGAGGCAGTCTAACTTTCCGACGAATATGAATTTTTGTTTTTGTAAAATTATTTTTTTTTATTCAAAAATGGACGACAACAATACATTTCTTTGATCATAATAGGTTCTGAAAACATTAAAAAATCGTCCCTTGAAATCTTTTTTTTAAGTATGGGATTTTTATCAGTTTTTATTAAACCGGTCGCACTTTTCAGACGGTCGCACTTCCCTACCCTTACCTTATTTTTCTATTTTGAAAAATAACCGGGAAAAATGTTTCTAAAGAGCCAAATAAAATTGAATAATTGTAATATTACATTTACGTAACACATGGCCCAACTAACCCCCACCCGCCCGTAACAATGCGTAACAAACACCTCCTTCGATCTCCACCCCCCCCCCTACAGGCGTTACGTAATATTACGTAATACATGAACGACCCCTAAAATTATAAATAAATCTTTTCAATTATGAAAAATCATCGAAATTTTCGTTTCAAAAAATGTTGAAAATCCCCCTAAATCCTCCAAGCCCTGATATTAGTTCACGGGGCCCCTTTTTTAATAAGATTTTATCAAAATTCATCAAAATCTAAAAAAATTTGTAAAAATTTCCCCTTTTTTCTTACGGTGCAAATTCACTAAAATGTTTGACCAACATATTTGTACAACAAGTTTGACCAACATGTTGTACCAACTTGTTGACCAACATAGAATTAGTGTGGAATGTTGGTCCAACAAACTGGGACAACATGTTGGTAAAACTTGTTGTACAAACATGTTGGATCAACATGTTGATACAACAAGTTGGACAAGCATGTTGTACCAACTTGTTGTACCAATTTGCTGGACAAACGAACGAATCGACTATTGTAGAATTTACTCCTACGCCGAAGTTAGTGTGTAATGTTGCTACAAGTTGGTACAACATGTTGGTCCAACATTCCATAGTGAATTTGCACCCTTAAAATAAGCCAAAAATTTACAATATTTTTTAAAAAATTTTATTATATCATTAAAAATTTTTAAAAATTTTCAATGATCCAAAAAAGGATCGTCAAGGATTTTTGATAAAATTTTATTAAAAAATTTATCTAAAATTTTTGAAATATTCCTTTTTTTTTATGTTTAATGTCCCAAACACCAAGACAATCAGACAACCGAACACGACAAAACCATCATGGTGCGCCCTAAGACGTAGTCCTACGTCAAAAACAATCGACATATTCAACCTTTCGTTCGCAACATCTCTTAACTTTTGCTGAAGGGAAAAAATATGTATCAGAAACGTTTCCAGTCTGAGAGGATAAAAGATGAAGGCACCATTTGAAACCAAAGAATAAAAAAAAAAAAAAAAAAAAAAAAAGTTATTTAGAGGTTGACTTTAAAAGCTCTATAATGTCATTATTTTCAGTTAAAAGCTCGGCGACTTAAGTGTCTCTTTTTTCAAATTATTTATTATAACATTTTTTTTCGTCTTCCAAACTTGGCAAAACGATGTCGCTGTCCCTGTTTTCTTTCTTTTTTCCTTTCTTTTCTTTAACTTAGAAACTAATCAACCATATTTAAAAGTTTAGATTTATAAAGGTCTATCTCGCGATGTTTTTTTTTTCAACCTTGGGCAGAAAAAAATAACCCTTTTCTCCCCGAAATTGTTTAAAGATAATAAGTTTCTCAATCCTGGTAATTTGTAATTTTAAAGTTCTTAACAAATCTCAAATTAACTCGGTCACGTCAATTTCCATCTTCTTTTTTTATGACTTTTTTTTTCTTTTTTAGAATATCCTCTCCCCGGTTTTTAAATTTTTTTTCTTCCTAAAAAAAAATTTAATTAATTTAATTTTCCTTAATATTAACGAACATGTTGTATGAGAATGTTGCATAAAAAAAAAAGCACTTGCCCTAGTTAATTCTTATTCCAACGGTGTCTTGTCACGATAAGACTTTCATTTTTTTTCTTCTAAAAATAAAAATTTGTGGAGGGATACCCGAAGTATCCCGAGTTTTTTTTCCCCCTTTACGAAAAGGATGGTTTTCAGGAAAAATAAGAAAATTGTAAATTGTTGAAAGTCTGCTAAGTGATAATTATGATAAATGAGATTTAGGTTAGAGCCGTGTTTGACCTAGTCCGGCAGTGGGTTACGCCCCAACGGGGTGTGTTTCTCTCTTTACCCTTTTACATGTTAATATTGATATTAAAAAAAAAAAAAAAAAAGTCGAAACAAAATCAGCTTACGCCTTTTCTTTTTATACGATATTAACTAGGGTGTATCGAAATTTGGAAATTTTCGAATTCGAACATGGCACTATGCGGAAAAGTTGTGTCTTATGGTCAATAGTAACCTGGAATTTTTTCAAATTTTTAGGTCAGCACTTTTGGCCGTCTCAATTGGCTTTAAGTTTTACATGTTAAAGGATAGGTGATTAGGGCCATTTTTAAAAATCTTGTTAAAAAATTGTCTAGAAGCTTCAATTACTGTAAAAGTGTATCTGCCTGGCGTTTTTGAGGCCGATAAATCCGAATATGACCTAATTTTTGTTTCTAGGGGTTCGGCAAAACAACAAAACATGGTTTAGAATTTTTTTGGCCCCAAACTTCGAATTTGAATTAAAAACTCCACTTTGTTCGTGTTGTGAACTCTTAATTGATATTTTTTCTTCATTTGGGAACTTAAAATTACGTTTTAGATTCAATTAAGTAAACAAAATGGTACTGTACTAATTTTTTAATAGCGGTAGAATATAATGGAAAATATTTTTCTAAGCCCCAAAATTAAAATAGCGTTGGGCCGATTTTGCCAAA
This sequence comes from Liposcelis bostrychophila, assembly GCA_037577465.1. NCBI lineage: Eukaryota > Metazoa > Arthropoda > Insecta > Psocodea > Liposcelididae > Liposcelis > Liposcelis bostrychophila. Next base: position 22,182,751 of record CM075207.1, read on the forward strand.
TCCCTAGGGAAAAAATTCGGTCATATTCAGATTTCTCGACCTCAAAAACGCCAGGCAGATACACTTTTACAGTAATTGAAGCTTCTAGACAATTTTTTAACAAGATTTTTTAAAATGGCCAAAATCACCTATCCTTTAACATGTAAAACTTAAAGCCAATTGAGACGGCCAAAAGTGCTGACCTAAAAATTTGAAAAAATCCCAGGTTACTATTGATCCAAAGACACAACGTTTCCGCATAGTGCCATGTTCGAATTCGAAAATTTCCAAATTTCGATACACCCTAATATTAACGGCTTGCATTTTTTCGGTCAGTATTTTAATCGGTTTTCGGTCAGTATTTTTAACTGCATCGCAAGTATATTAATTACATTGTCAGTAAAAAAAATTAATGGTCAGTATTCATGTGGGCAGTAAAAAAAGGTCAGTATAATAACTTGTAGGTCAGTATTTTTATTGCAAATGTAAGTAAAAATATTTAATTGTCAGTATATAAATGTAATTTTTGACATTTTTAAATCTTTTGGTCAGTATTTTTTTTTCAGTGGTCAGTATTTCGCGGGGAAAAAAAAAATATTAAAAGCGGGAATTTGAAAGTTATTTTCATTCGAATCTTATTCAGCAGTTTTACGGATATGGAAGTCCATATTGGCTGAAATTATGTTTAGCTTATGAAGAGTCTTAACTAGCCGAAATCAGACTTATTAGCAGCATTATATGTTACAAAGTGGTTCACCAAAAAAAAGAAAAGGGGTTGTACAAGTATTACGTAAGCACGTTAGGGGGGGAGGGGTATTTAAAATGCTTTATTTTTTCTTACAAGGAGAGAGGGGGTGGTTGAGCTGGTCTTACGTAAGCATTTATTTTTTCTGAAGAATCTATAAAATTATCCAGAATTCAAGATTTTTTTGAAGTTAATTTTTAAAATTTTTGAGATGAGATATCAAAAATATGCAAAAATTCGAAAAAAAAATTCGAAATGCAACTAACGTTCTTTGTCACTTTTTAAAAATATTCTTTCGTTAGCGATTTTCTTCCTATAGTTCCTCGCATTGAATTTTGCTAGTCATAACACAAAATCAAACTAAAATGAGAAAAATTAATATACGGTGATTTTTTTTTTAAGTATAAAATTTTTATTTACGCAGTACTTAAAAAAAAGGGGGGCTCGAAAATCTTACGTAATGTTTAGGGGGGTTTGTCATTTGCTTATTTTATCTTACAAGGAGGGGAGGGGGTGAAAAAATGCCACCTTTAGCGGCTAAGGTAGTCCCGATCTGAGAAAAAGTCGACGAGGGAGCCCGAAAAAAGCTACTAGAGCCCTGGTTGAATAGCTTAATTGGTAAGAGCTTCACCTAATTTTTATTTCTATTTTTTGCGCAAATTTATGAAAATATACTGGCCGTTTTGTTAATTTACTGACCGAAATAATAATTTTTTACTGACCATTTATGTTATATTTACTGCCCAAAACGTAATAAAATACTGCCCATTTAATTCTTTTACTGACCGTTTTATTAATAAAATACTGACCGTTTTGTTAATTAAATACTGACCAAAAAATTTGTGGCCGATATTAACGATTTAGATTGAGAAAAAACAGGAACGTAAACGCAGTGGAAGCTAAAGGTTTTAATTATGGTGGCTCATTTTGAAGGTCAATTTTTTCATTTTCGCTCCCTGGGAAAAAAAATCATTCATTTATATGTAAAAAGAAGCCTGAATTTTTTTTTGGTCAAAAAAAATTTTTTTGGCCCAGGCCCGGGGTTTGAAGTTTTTAGGGACGAAATGGTGCTTAATTTGGACGAATTTCAAAAATTCGCCTAATTAACACCTTTTAATATAAAAAATTGTCTTTTATAGGGTATATTAGGTACGTATTGAGCTTCCTAAAAAAAATATTCTGTTCGAAAATATTGACCCGTTGGCCACCCAGGCAGGGCTATAGTAGAAAAACGGGGATGGCTGTAACAAGAGTAAGGGCAGAAAATTTTGAAAATTCGAAAATAGCCAAAATGTGCCCAAAATATGTAGAAATAATGTCCCAAATGTAATTTCGATGCCAAACATTTTTTATCCTATGTCAACCCCATTTTTCCTTATTTTCGGCTATTTTTTTTTTCTAAAAAATTGCCTTTTTAAAGCCAAAAAGTGTATGTAAGTACCCAAATTAACAAAACTTGATAAGTTTCAAAATAAAAAATTTAGATTTCAAATTTTTTGACATTTTTCATTTTTTTTTAAATTTTTACTCAATTTTTAATATTAATAAATTAATTTTCAATCAATTTTTTAAAAAAATTAAAAATGCCCAAAAATTTGAAGTTTAAATTTTGAGCGTAACAAGTTTTGTTAATTTGGGTACTTACATACGTTGGAAATTCACTTCTTGGCTTTAAAAGTGCAATTTTTTTGGAAAAAAAAGAGCCGAAAATAAGGAAAAATGGGGTTCACACAGAGTAAAAAATGTTTGGCATCGAAATTACATTTGAGACAATATTTCTACATATTTTGGGCCCATTTTGGCTATTTTCGAATTTTCAAAATTTTCTGCTTTTACCTTGTTACAGCCATCCCCGTTTTTCTACTATAACCCTGCCTGGGCGGCCAACGGGTCAATATTTTCGAACCAAATATTTTTTTTAGGAAGCTCAATACGTCCTAATATACCCTATAAAGGACAATTTTTTATATTAAAAGGTGTTAATTAGGCGAATTTTTGAAATTCGTCCAAATTAAGCACCATTTCGTCCCTAAAAACTTCAAACCCCTGGGCCTGGGCCAAAAAAATTTTTTTTGACCTAAAAAAAATTCAGGCTTCTTTTTACATATAAATGAATGATTTTTTGCCCAGGGAGCGAAAATTAAGAAATTGACCTTCAAAATGAGCCACCCTAAAAAACTTAAAAAAACTCATTCCTTATATAAACTTTTTATAAAGAATGAGAAGGTTAAGTTAACAAACTGATTGGGACATGTAATTTATCGACTAATTAAATAACAGGGTGGGTCAAAAAAGCGAATTTTTAAATCTGAAAATGCAACAGCGCCGAGAAGTTGCATTTTAGCCTCCATATTAACCCCAATTTTTTTCAAAGTGTTCAGTCACATTAAAACAACTAAATCAAATTTCAAAATCCAAAAATGGTTTCATTTCCCCTCTCCCCCCCCCCCCCCAAAAAAAAGTTTAAAAACGTAAATAAAAAAGACTTTAAAGGGGTTAGGCTCGAAGACCCCCGAAGGATGCGAGGGCAAGAAAATTGAGGAAGTTTCAGAGAGCGATTCAATAAAAAAAAAAATATATATATATATATAGCATCTCCAAAACGGAGATATATTCATGCCTTTAATACAAACATCTTTCGAATCAGGAAGTAATATGTGGGTTTTCAACCCAAAAGCATTAGCAAAACGTCGGTTTTCGCGGCTAACAAACCGAGCACAAAACCCGATAACCAAAAAAAAAAAAAAAACCCCTGACGTTAGAGGGAAACGTGTCGCTTCAGTCACGGCCAGCAAACAATTTGCAATCACCGACAACATTGATACAAAGCGTTAATCATGTAATGATGTAAATCAACGGAAAATTAACTTCCACCGCTTTTCGTTAATTTATTTAAATAACTATGCCACCTAAACAAGGATTAAAGGCTTTTAATTCGCAAAAGGTAAGAGTTTTTTTTTTTTGTTTAAAAAAAAAAATCTCCATTTGACCGGATAGGAATTTTATTTACTAGGTTAAAAAAAAAATTCTTTTCTTCTTTTTTTTTCGAAAAATGCTACACCAAAAAATAGAAAACAAATTTCGCTTAAGTGCTTTTAAGAGGATAAGAAACGAAATCATCACCTTTAAAAGAACTACCTTTCCGAACTACCGACGTAAAACTTCGGGAATGTACAAAAAAAAAAAAAAAAAAAAAAAAAAAAAAACTAAAAGGGGGGGCCACGGATCCTATTTCACCCTCTTGGTTGATCCCTCTCATCTCCTTCTCCCAAACCCTCCTCCATACTACTTGACATTACCTTTCTACTTTCAAGTTATATCTTACAATCCATTTACTTTTATTATCTTTCCCGTCGTCCCCCCCGCCAAAAAACTCCCTTTATTCCTTTCCGCTAAACATTTTAATAGGAGAAAGGGAGGTAAAAAAGGCGGGGTTTTCGGGAGCGGGGGAGGCGAAAATTTCGACTCAATTTTTATTCCATTACAAGAGGAAACTCCTTTCGAATTTTGATTTATATTTTTTTTTTTTTTCATTCCATCACCTTGCCTATCGTACATTTTTGACGAAACAACATGGCAGGAAAAAAAAAAAATGAAATAAGAAAATGTAAGAAATAAAAAGTTAAAACAAGTAAAAGAGTTGTTTAAGTCGAGTTAGTGAAACATGTTTTTATGACACTATTTTACAAAATTATTCAAGATACTCCAAGCGGCGATGTCCCCCCATCGTCACACGACCTCATGTTTTAAGGGTGGCTAAGATCCTATTAAGCTCGACAAACTTTCAATTATAAAAATTCTGACCCACTTAAAAAGTTGATCGGTTTGCTTTCGTTTTTATGATGACAAGGCAACAAATGATGAGGGAGAAAAAAAAAACTCTACAGGGAAGTTAAGAACCAGCTTATTGGTCAGGGTCGTTTACTTAATGGAAGTTGCTCCAGTATCGGTGTGGATTTGCACCCTTGAATGAATATTTTTCCTAATTTTTTGAATCCCTAAACCCTTTCATACGGTATAATTTTTATAGTAGTTCATTTTATAGTTGTATTTTTATAGTGGCTTATTAAAAAAAATTAAATAAATAAAAGAAAAACCGAAATTTGCAGCTTTGCCTCGTAAATTATTACAAAAATTTTAGGGATTCAAAAAATTAGGAAAAATATTCATTTAAGGGTGAAAATTCACTGTAGAAAGTTGGACCAACATGTTGTACCAACATATTTGACAAACTATTCGACAATTCAACTAAATCGACTATTGCAGAATTTACTCCTAGGGTGCAAGTTCACTACGGAATGTTGGACCAACATGTTGGTAAGTACAACAAGTTGAACAAACATGTTGTACTAACTTGTGGTACCAACTTGTTGAACAAATGAAAGAATCGACTATTGCAGAATTTATTCCTAGGGGTGAAAATTGTGGAATGTTGGACCAAGATGTTGGTACAAGTTCGTCCAACATTCCAACATGTTGGCCCAACATCCTATAGTGAATTTGCACCCTAAGGGTGCTAATTAACTATAGAATGTTTGTCCAACAAGTTGGTACAACAAGTTGGGTCAACATGTTTGTCCAACTTGTGGTACCAACATGTTGGTCCAAGTAGGCGTTTACGCTCGAAGCAAGATTCCGAAACTGGAAGAAACGTGTTTCAGGATGGTTCGTGTCGGTTCCGACTTCGATTTCGATAAAGTCAAATCCGAAACGGTTTCGGAAAGTTTTTGGGAGGGTATCGACGACGAGTTTTTCGTCTTTCGTAGCCCCAAAGTTTTTTTCTTGTTTTCGAAACAAGAAAAAAACGGAGATTTATTTTGGGTGAATCAAAAAAAATAAAAAAAATAAAACCGATATTTTATTTTATTTTATTTTATTTTATTTTTTTGTTTTGTTTTTAAGATGTCATAAATTTCAGTGCCAAAAATGTACCTTTTTTGAGCAATGGTCAACGGATTTTTTACGAACTGTTGGTCCTGACTGTTGAACTGTTGATTTTCCGAACTGTTTGATCCTCCCAAAGCCCAAAAACGAATGAATTTTTTTTATATTTATTTATTTTATTTATTTTATTTTTTTGTTTTGTTTTTAAGATGTCATAAATTTCAGTGCCAAAAATGTACCTTTTTTGAGCAAGGGTCAACGGATTTTTTACGAACTGTTGGTCCTGACTGTTGAACTGTTGATTTTCCGAACTGTTTGATCCTCCCAAAGCCCAAAAACGAATGAATTTTTTTTTATTTATTTTTTTATTTTTTTTTTTTTTCAGAATCGTCCTAAAGCAGACGAAAAAAAAAGGACAAGAAATTTCATTCGCAAAACTTTAATGGTTTTTCTCTCCAAAAAAATGAAGCGCAAGGAGGAGAAGTTCTATTTCGCCGGGGAAATACGCGCGGCGCGGGATTATTATAAGGTATGTTTTTTTCCTTTTTTTTCCAGTTAATTTTATCAATTTTGATGCATAAAAGCATCATTCACAAATAGATTTTTATTCAATGTATTTTTAATAAAAAAAGTAAATGCCCAACATTTTCCTTTTTTATAAATCACGAATCTTAATTTCAAAACAACTTTTACAGCAATAAAAGCAACAAACTGTACCGTGTTTAAAGAAAAAATCTAAAACACCCATGGGGGTTCTGAATCATAGGAATTTATTTTTTTGGTAAAAACGGATTAGGAAAAATGGTCGGGAACGCTTCTGCGCATAGGCTGTGATTGGCTAAAACTGATGTTATGTAACAATGACGTAGGCTTGTGGAAAAAAATTCATGAATATCATTGGTCGATTCCCTTCAAGGACCTTAATGTCTTGCGACAAGACATTTTCTTAAAAAATCATGCAAAAACAATCAAAATATTTTGCCAAGAAACAACTTGTTCATAATCATAAAGAATTTTTGTTTTCCTATGAAATATTCCGATATTATTGCAAGACAAAACTTGTTCAAAACATTTCCTTTTTCTGAGTGACGCTTAAATTCAATTACAAACTCAATTTTTACTTCGTCGATTTTTTAAAAAATGACGAAGACTGAACATATTCTTTTTCTTTTCCGTAAGATGAAGAAAATAATAACGAAAACCCCTGATAAAAGCTAATGGCCATTGTCGTCGAGTAAAAAGTGCATTCTGGGAAAATACCTGAAAATTTTCTTTAGAAAATTGCTTAACCTCGGAATTCCATTCCGGTTTTCATCCTGAAAAGTCGATACTTTCAAATCATGCTCAAAGTTAAAAGAATAGAACTGCGTTTCAAATCGCTCCCGAACAGGGACGACGATTTCGATCGTCACGCATTTAAATCGGCTACACATTTTTCGATTGACCTTAATTTTGTTGACGCGTGGTGAGCTCTATTACGTCCGCGAGGAAAAAATTAAGTTTCATAATTTCCTTTCTCCCCTTCCTCCTTTTTTTTGCGGGCCGATCCCCCGTCATTAAAATTTTAATCTTTGGAAAAGGGGAAAAATAAAATCGAAAGGAGGTGAAGAAGAAAAGACGTAATAAAATAACAGAAAAGAAAAAAAAAAAAAAAAAAAAAAAACGACTGTTTTAAAAAAGAGATTTATGACACGAAACATTTAGGAGTGATCTTTTTTCGCCTTTTTTCTTCAAGAGAAGAAGACAGAATGTACTTTTTTACATGACGACAATGGCGATTAGCTTTTATCAGGCTTTTTTGTTATCCTTTTCTTCTTCTTTTAACGGAAAAAGAAAAAGAAAATGCTCAGTTTTCTCATTTCGGAAATTGAATAAAAATGCTTTCCAACAAATTCATCAGCAGAAATTAGACTATAGTGAGGATAGATTACGAAGTAATTAATTTTTTTTTTATTTTTTTATTTCTCCGTGCAGAAAATTTACAAAAAAAGCAGACTTCCCCTGACCCTTAAAAAGAGATTTTAATTAGTTCGGTTTTCTTTCCATATAAACATTTTTTTTCTTTTTAATTTCGAAAAACTCCCGACACATGGAGAGAAAATATTTTTTTTTTTTTTTTTTTTTTTTTTAGGGAGAAAAAGAGAAAAAATTCTTTTTGTAAGTAATCCGATAATTTTCTGTGATGCCAGTTTCTCAGTCTTGCGGTTCCCTTTTCGTCTTTTGAAAAGGAAAATTCCATTCTCGGTTATTTAGACATCTACGCATCACCAAGATAACTTTTCCTCGACTAAATTTCTTAATAAATGTTTTTATTTAAGGACATATACATATAAATAAAGTGTCATTCGTTCAAAAAAAGGGGCCATTTTAACAGAACGGCCCAGGTATATTATGCGGAATTTACATGAAGCTTCTAATAAATTTATATTCTCATCACTTTTTTATAAAGTGTATATGTTTTGAACCCCTGAGAGTGAATTCAATATTCCGGCGTTCTTTGGAACAGTGCTGACGCCGTTACACGGTTTCAGAAATATAAAATTACACATTGTACAAAACATTCAATGAGGCCGATTTTCTTGATAGTTGATATGAGGGATTTGAGGACGGCGAAGGCGAGGCCGAAGAACAACTTGTGTTAAAGAGCTCGAAGGGCTCACAAACACAGACCGGCTGTTGATCGATGGTCTTATCAACATGCACGGCAGTGCATGCAGCCAAGTTTTAAAAAAAAAAAAAGCAGCCAAGTTAAATTTTTTTTATATGTTAAAAAACTAATTTTTTTTTATGCAGCCAAGTTTTAAAAAAAATTACTGAAATGGGGTCGTATTTTAAAAACAAGCAAAAGCTTTTGCTTTTGCTTAGGTTCTTGAAATAAACTTAAACAAGTTTATTTAAACTTAATTAAGTTAAAATAAGGTAAATTAAGTTTTGCAAAACTAATTTAAACTTAATTAAGTACAAATAAACTTAAATATTGTTGACAAGCAAAAGCAAAAGCAAAAGCTTTTGCTTGTTTTTAAAATACGACTCATGGTGTAGACGTCAATTTTTCAAATGGTCCAAAATATTTTGTCAAAAAGTATTTACCTGCTCACAAAGGTCCTTTCGTTACAGCTGATATTTTGTCTCCCTCACAAGTTCGTCTAAAAACATTGGAAGCGCAGATATGAAACTGTAACAGTTTCGTCAATTAAAACGTTTTATTTGATCTCGTAATCTCATTAATCTTCTTGTGATTTTACGGTAAAAACGTACTTGAGCACACCGCAGATTTCTCAATTCTGTACCTCAGTGCAGAACAACACCAAGTCCATTCAAGGATTGCAACTTCTTATTTCAAACCCGACTTTACAAAAGGTATACAGGCTCAACGGTTGGCACAACTGATTCTATTCCTTCTGCTACCAAGTTTATTTCGTTAACAAAGCAGAAATGTTAACTCGCAGGAGACATTAATTTGAGTTGGCAACGCTTGTATGCTTTGTATAGTCAGGTTTGAAATAAGAAGTTGTAATCCTTGAATGGACTTGGTGTTGTTCTGCACTGAGTTACAGAATTGTTTTGTTAAACAACTTCAATGCTTAAAAATTCCTAAGGCCACGAAACATAATAAGGACGTATTTCTACGCGATCATACCGGGAGTACCCAAGCACTCCCACTGTAAATTTTTAGAAAAGAAGTGATCGTTCTCATGCAACTTAAACATAGGCGAAACTTTGTTTATTTTTCTAGAAAAGTTTTTCCGCCTACAAAATTTTAATTGGAATCGAATAATTTTTTTAAAATTATGGAAATATTCCTCTTAACATTCTACACAACTTTTGTGACATGAAATTTGGATCCCTTTAAACATTTATGGTGTTTTTGTGAGATTTTCCCAAAAAAAAACCCAATGTTTATAAACAAACCATTAGCATGTTTACAATTTTTGAAGATTATTTTTGTAAATAGTTTAAAAACCTTTTAGTTTTTAATAAAAGCGAATTTTCGTGTCACAAAAGTTGTGTAGTATGTTAAGAGGAATATTCCCATAATTTTAAAAAAATTATTCGATTCCAATTAAAATTTTGTAGGCGGAAAAACCTTTCTACGAAAATAAACAAAGTTTCGCCTATGTTTAAGTTCCACGAGAACGATCAATTAAGAATCTCAAATTCACCTGTAGAACATCCTTAAGGTAAATCAGCAATTAAGCAAAGCAGGGATCATTAGTTATCTTAAAAATTTGACAAAAACGATGTTCTGCGATGTTCTGGTCGGAATTACCTTCACCGGAACGACTGTCTTTGTAGAACGGCCTAAAGTGCCTGGGAGTTCGGTCAAACAAATGAGGCATGTGATCCCTTTTGTTCTAATAAAGAAACTAGTAGCTAATTTAGTCAACTCTTTATCCGGAAGCAAATATGTGTACGCCCATATGAAAACCTCCCAACTGGCAGAACGTCATTTGGAATGTTTTGATTTTTTGTTTTGTTTAGTTTTTCCTTTGCGCTAAAATCAAAACATTCCAAATGACGCTCTGCCAGTTGGGAGGTTTTCATATGCACGTACACATATTTTCTGCACAATTTTTTGAGGAAATAAAAATGGTCATAGAAACTAAAAGGTGGACGTCCACATGAAAACCTGCCTTCTGGGGAATGGCGGAGAAAACGTTTTGTTTGTAAACAATGTGTTTTTTTATAAGTTAAAATTCCACAGCCTTCTAAGTGCCATTCTCCAGAAGGCAGGCTTTCATGTGGACGTCCACAAAGAGGGATTTGCATCAATCCTAAAACATTTTCTTTTTTTTTTTTTTTTTAACTTGGCTGCATAAAAAAAAAACAAGTTTTTTTTCAACTTGGCTGCATGCACTGCCGTGCATGTTGATATCTATCAAGTATTTATCTTGGGGCTCCATGAGCTCCAATACCTTCATTCACGGGGTCTTAAAATCAGATTTCTTTTACCAACACCCTTTCCTACCATATCCCTTTTTAGGTAAATGTAGATGCCAACTGAATTTTAGTTAGGATAAAGAAAATCTAAAAATGTACTGTACTTTATATGAGGCTGTTCTTATGACTGTGCAAGATGATCGTACATACACTGCTTCTACAAAATTTATAACTCATTCTTAAATTGAACAAACAATGAATCGGATATCCTCATTCAAAACGTATATTTATAAATATTTTTATTCCATTATAACAGCGATAATAAGAGAAAAGGCAAAAGGGGGGAGTAAAAAAATGACATAGACACAACAATTCCTAGTTTAATCCGGTTTAAGGCACCGCCAACCAAACTTTTCAAAGAAAAACATCTCTATTAAACTCTAACAGAATTTCAACGGAGGGAGTTGAAAAGAGAGGAGGATGGGAAAGAATTTTGAATAGCATCAAGCCTCATTTTAATTACAAGTTTAGATTTTCTTTATCCCAACTAAAAACGATAATAAATACGGGAAACTACGTCATGTTTTTGCAAGCGTTATGTCTTTAGTTGTATCGTTATCAACGTTTTTGAAAAACCCCCGTCCCGTGTTTTTCAAAAAAGGTACGAAAACATCTTTTAATTGTTTTCCCGTAAAACCGCAAAACACTGAAAGAGATTATTTAAAAATTATTATTATTATTATTATTATTACCGTTCTCATTATGTTTTTAAAAAAAAAACTGGGCGTTTTCATCCATCTGCAGTCGTTAGACCACCTTTTGCGAATTCGTCACATGGTAAAATTAGTTGCCACTAAAAGATAATATATATTAAGGTATTAAAGGCATTAATCCTATTTTATCGTGGGAGCACACTTGTTCGGTTCGGATTTGGATTTCGGATTAGAAAATACTTTTAGTTTTGAGTTAATTGAACGAAAACTTTTAATCTCTGGGAAAAACTTTTTCGCTATTGATATAGTTTTCCTAAACTTTCCTATTTTTCTGCTTAATTAATGTGACAATTCCAACGAAAACAAAAAGGAAATAAAATCCTTTTTTCCTTTTTTTTTTTTTTTTTTTTTTTTTGTTCGAAAGGGGGAGAATTCGATTTCGTACAAAGCTACTTCTTTCCCCGTGTATTATTGAATCATCGGTGAAATAATATACTATTCGAATAGCAATATAAGTGTATTAAAATTAGGTAAGTAAAAATAGTTTTTGAGTATTGGGTCCATGTAGATTTGCATGTCGGGAACGTTTTAAACGATCACGCTACAACGCGATTAGACGAGGATACTGAAGCCGAATATATTTTTTTTTTTTTTTCTTATAAGGAGGAGCCTCCTTTGAAAGAAAAAAATTATTTTTTTTCTGCCTATTTTTCATTATTTAAATACTAAGGGTATAATGGGAAAGTTGTCGAGTAAATTTTAAAAAATTATGAAGATCTTGAATTTGAACCCTTATCCACCCAAAGTTTGTAGAAAAAAAAAAGACATAAATAAAAATAAAAAAAGAAATCATTTTCCGGCCAAGTTTGAAGTTTCAATTTGAGCTTCGCCCCCTTTATTTTTTTTTCTGAAGTAAGGTGCTATCTGCTCAGGATATGACCTGTCTCACCTTCTTTCTCCGGGCCATTCAATGGATCAGAAAAACTGATAATTCCGATCCTGCTACAAACTGGCGCCCGAACAGGGACTTTTTAAAATTAACTAAAAATTTGAAATCGTGGAAAAACTTAAGATGGATAGACATGGTCACCTTCACAACGTGGGCGGAACTAGAAGGCTGGGGGGACTAGTCGCACCCCTCCCCCCTCCAGGAAGTTGAGTAATTTAAGAAATTGTAATGTTATGGGAGGTTATGTTTAGGTAATGGGGTAGTAATATCTCCCCCCCCCCCTATAAATAAAGGGGGAGGGTTAGAGCGGATGATTACTCATAGGTACTTACGACTCACAGGGGGTCGTCCATAAATTACGTAAGCATGTTTTGGGGGGGGGGGAGAGGGTTCACTTCAAATTAGCGATCTTACCCATAAGCTAAGTATCGGCGAAGGGGAGGGAGGGGGTCAAAAATACCATCTTACATGCGTAAGTTCAAAAATACCAAATTACGCATGTAAGATGGTATTTTTGACCCCCTCAATAATTACGTAATTAATGGACCACCCCACGCCCCACAGACGCACGCCGAGGTAGCTCAACAATAGAACAACCGCAGAGAAAACGAAAGATCGGTGGTTCGAGTCCACTCTTTGAGTGCTCCAGGCACGGACTGGGGCGCCGAGCTACCGGGGGAATTCCGGGGCGCCTTCCTGCATGTAGCACCCTGGCGCTCATAATTCTGTTCAATCAGCTTGTTCAGCACTTCAATTTTTGAAGAATTTGGCGCTCTTTCCTGTCGATAGCTCGCGCCCTAAAATATTCCCAGTCCGTGTCTGAGTGCCTCAGGTGTTTTCTATTATTGAACACTTCCGGTTCCTCTCTTTCGTCCTCTATCACTATAACCCCATCGATTTGGTACTGTTGGGAACCAAAACAATCAAATCCGATTATATAAAAGGAACACAAGAACCCGTAGAAAAGCCAATTCGAACAGATAAAGAAAAGGAGACGAGAGTGACTGAAGATAAAAAAAAAAGTGAGAAGAGAGAGATCATAAAAGCAAAAATATTTCCAATAATTTTTCCCGATCAGCTACCTTTCGACTAAAAATAAAACCATTTTCCTAAATGACTAGTTATTACCATGAACATTACTGCCACCCGTCAATATTCTCGATCGTTCATGCCATGCAACGATATTTCCATGTTGCGAAAAAGAAAATTTTACCACCTCATGCTCCTCCTCTCTCTCTCCCCCCCCCCTTTTTACTTTTTACGCAACTGTAGCGATTCTCAAAGAGTTCAGGAATGACGGTCACGATCTTGTGCCAAGATGTACGAGGACAGTATCACACGGTACTGAAAATTCTAATTATTCCGCCTACAAACTACCGAGCTTTTTAGAATTAATGACGGAGTTAACACCAAAGAAATATCTTGTCTTCGTCAATAATTTATGTCTTTACATCAAGTGTGTTCACGTCACGATTTTAACTGCCGACATTCGCTTTATTACCCGCTTCTTCCCTCCCTTAAAAATATATACGTATTTCGTCGTTTCCAAGAAGAGTATTGGATTATATTTCCTTTTTCTGGCGTATGAAAAAAAAAAGAGAAAAAAAAATTATATTTAAATTTTTTGCATGTTGAAAGAAAAGAAAAGAAAAAAAGTAGAGCGAAGAAAGGAAGGATAATCCAGCATTAAATCGCTTCTCATCCTAAACGGAAAACAAAGAGATTGGGATTAAACGGGAATCAGAACGTCGGTCCCATAAAGAGATGGTAAAATACTGATTGAACTGCATTTATTCGGTACGGAAAGAAAGCAATGTGAAAGACAAAGCGAGGCACATCACTAAATGATAATGGGATGGAATAATATAAAATAAGGAGTGTTCTTGAAATTTCTTTTTGAGATTCCTTCCTCTTTTTTTTTTTTTTTTTATCTTTAATGGTGATGTGGAAGTGTTTTCTTTCAGCGAAGTAATTTTCTAAAGTTTCTCATTTCGGTTGGATAAAGATTTCGAATTTGTTACAAAACCGAGTTGGAAGTGAATGGCGAAGAGAAACCAGTATACAATGAAAATGTACTGAGGAGTAAAGTCGTAGACGAAGAATGCAAAAACAAAAGTGAATGAGGAAAAGAGGGAGAGAAGAAGACGAACGCAAAGAAAAAAAAGTAAACGAAGTTTAAGAATATTACAATAAATATAAGTATGTTACAGCCCTGAGGTGCTCTAAGAATTACATTTTTGAACTCCTAGCCGCCTACTTCAAGTGTTATTTTCTCAAAAGGATTTCTTTTATTTTCAGAATAGATCGACTTTAGTGAGCATTTTTGTAGCAATCAGAAAAAAAATGGCTAGTGCGAAAGCAAAAACGCCTTGTGACAAAACACATTTTCACAAAACTCATCTAAAAACAATAAAAATATCTTGTCAAGTTTAACAAGTTCACAGCCTTGAGTCGGGCTTTAAACTGGTGCTGTACATTACTTTAACAACCTGAAACTGCGCTTACAAGAATGTACCTGAATCGCTTAGCTGAGCTTGATGCTGTGGAAGGAATGTCCTTTCAGTACAACTGGTAAGCCAACTGAAAGCTGTCTGTAGAAGCGCAATTTAAGGGAGTGCTGTCGACTGCACGTGGATCACTGTATGCGCTAAGGAAAATATTGGATATAGTAATATCGGACTATATACAGACCAGTAACATAGCAGAACTCGAATTGAAATTTCCAGATCGGCATATATGCGTATGAGGAATGTGTTATGTTGTCGGTCTTTAAAACTATCCGTACGTTTTAAGATTCTCAGGTGTTACGTTTGGTCAACTCTTTTTTATGGATGCGAGACCTGAACTCTCAAAGTTTCTATGATGAATCGACTTGAAGCTTTTGAGATGTGGTGCTACCGTAGAATCCTTCGAATTTCATGGGTCGATCGGGTAACCAACGACTAGGTTAGTTGACTAGTAGTATTAATAGACTAGGTTAGTTAGTTAGTTAGTTAGTAGGTAGAGAGAAGTTTTGCAAATTGTAAAACGACGGAAGTTGGAATACTTTGGTCATTTTCTCAGAGGACCTAAATATGAGCTTCTGAAGACGATCATTCAGGAACATATCGAAGGGAAAAGGAGAATAGGCCGGAAGAACCAGTTGTGGCTGCGTAATTTAAGAGCTTGGACCGGTTTAAGCTCCGAGGAGCTCTTCAGAATAGTTGCCTCCGATAGAGACGAACATAAAAGTCACATTGATGGTCGCCTACGCCCAGACACAGGCACGGCACCGTAAGAAGAACATCGCAGACAAACGTAAGATCTTGGATTTCTACTTACACGCCTCTATATCAGTTTTTAATAGAATTGGAGGAAATGCGGTCGTACTTAAAACTAAATATGCACCCCGGCCAACTTAAAGCCAACAACAAGAATTGGATTAAGTTATTTGCCAGTAAATTTTCTTATTCTTGGAATCCTAAGGAGCACTGTCAGTGCTGTAATACGAACGCAAAAGAAAGTTTAGAACATCTGCTATTCCTCTGCCCGGTTTACGACAATCTACAACAACAACAACAACAACAACAACAACAACAACAAGCCTTTACAGGGCTTGGAACCCCATCGCTGCATCGACAACAGTTCGCCATTTGGGCCTATCCTGAGCCGCCGCCTGCCAGTCTGCCACCCCTAGGCGGCCGGAGTCCGCGGATACATTATCCTCCCATCTTAGCAGGGATCTTCCTAAAGGTCTTGGACTTGTAGGACAATCATCCAACACTCGTCGTATAGCCCGTGTAGCCGGCGCCCGTGCCACGTGTCTCGCCAACCGCAGCCTCATAGACTTGATCATACCAGTGATATAGGGCTGCTCGGTAAGCCTTCGAATTTCTTCGTTAGTCTTGACACGCACGCGTCCGAATACCGGGTCTATATCCTTGGGAGGATCCTTGGTCCCAACCAAGTATCCTCCTAAGACCTTATTTTCAAACGCCAGCAATCGCTTCTGGGCTTGGATCGTTAGGTTACACGACGGTCTACGGACGAAGCTAATTAGAGCGGCTGAATATCTCCCACCTGAGTCCAGGACGATCAACCTCCTCACAAAATTGGACAGAGTGAAAGTTTTTAAAATCTATAACTACGGAACGCAAGTTGCTTAAATTTTAAATATCATCTAGTCAGTAATGCAATAAATCTCAAGAAAGTAATTTTTGTTTATGTAGCCAACCGAGATCAGTTTTTGTAAACTATAAGCCTAACGGCAGAAATATATCATTATCTATCCCTCTAGGGGGTCGGAGTGGTGATTCATTCAGAATAGCGGCTCGTGATCAGTAAAGTTAAGCAGCATTGAGGAAGGCCAGCTACTGGATGGGTGACCGACAACACCCCCTCCCTCTAGCAGGGGTTGTAGGATCTACGGTTACAGCCATCTTAACCTTGTTGTAATATGTAATTCCCACATCAAACACACTAATTGGAAATACACATAAATTGGATTTCATTTATAACGACATTGGATGCTCATAAATACGATAAGGATTAAAAACACAGAGTCTATGGCCAAGGGTTACTCGACCAATAGCCAAATAAATCATTTTGTAAAAAAAATCTATCTATCTATTAGTAAATTTCTGGAAATATTGAAATCGGAATCGGCACCACTGAAACATTTTAAAAGTGAAATTGAAATCAGAATCAGAATCGCCCCGAAAAATATTGAAGAACCTTTGGAATCACCATCGGAGTCAGAACCGGAATAGCAACCGCAGCCATGGTTCACAAATAAGAAAAAAACAAAATCTACTTCTTTTCATTTTTCAAGCTACAACAAAGCCCTCCAATTTAAAAAAAAAAAAAGCAAAGTCCTTACCTTTATCTGTGGCACAATTTGAAGGAAAGACCGACCCACCGACAGGCCCGTTCACCGGTTCTATCAACTCAATCTGCATCAGTTCTGTCCCTGAATTTTCCACGATCACGTGTTCCACCATCGGTTCATCTTCTTTCGAATTTATATCATCGTTATTAATTAATTTTTGACTGCTGTAATCGTGTTCGAAGCTCCTTTCCGCTTTCCGAAACGCAATGAGCAAATTCGACTCCGTGCTTGTCGAGGGCTGATCGTATAATCCCGCGACTTTATCCCCCACCGAAAGGGATTTAAGCAAAACCTTGCTCTTATTCGAATCCAACGCTTGCCCTATCCATTTACCGGATTTCAAAACTTTCGACTGTTGGTGGACGCTCCCCTCGTTTTTATTCAATTCGATGTCGTTCGCGTCATCCAAAATGATCTCGACGTCGGAGTTTTCCTCCTTCGAAAAAGTTATGTTGGGGAAATCCGCGGAGTTGACGCTGTTTTGATTTTGCAATTTCGAATTGATCTGCGTGAGGAGATTTTGAACCTCTTCGATGGACAACTCCTGACTTATCACGACGTTCCCATCGAAGATTTGAAGCAAAGGGGTTTCCTTTTTATTGTTCGGACCTTTGATTTTTCTTTCCTTTTTCAGCTTTTGATCCTTTCCCCCTTCTTCATAATCGTCGATGATCTCGATATCCGAATCGAAAAGGCAATCCTCTGAGTTTTTCGTTGATTGATCGGACGACGTGGTCGGTTTGATTTGGACGAATGTGGAACTCGCTTGAGTCTTCAAATTAACATTGTAATTCGAAGTGATCGATGTCTGATTCAACAGGAGGATGTTGTTGTTATTGTTGATTTTGTTCCTGTCTTTTTCTTTCATCAAAACGGTTGGACCTAATATGTTGTTGTTGTTGTTCGGAGTTGAGGAAGAGGATGACGACGACGAGGATGATGATCTATTGTTGTTTTCGGTATTTTGTGATGTCATCAACGTTTTCTCTTTCGATTTTTTATCTACGCTGAAATTCGATAAATTTTGAGATCCATTTGTACCTGAAACAAACAAAACAAAAAAATAAAATTGGGAATTAGCATTTTCAACCATTCGCACGGGGATAATAAATAACTGTTTACTCCCGAAACGGTTAAAAACTTAAATCAACCCTCGCTGACGTTTTTAAAGGGGAAGTGTCAAGCCCCGGAAGGAAAAGAGAAACATACGTGTACACATAGTTTCTGTCGAGGGGGGTAATAATTAAACCTTTCTTCGACCCTAACCTTATAATTATCGCGCTTCGCCACCCGCGTCGACGGGAGCCAAAATCAGTCCATAACTCAACCTCGTGGGCCGTTTAATTCCCTTTTCGTCATAGATTGTGGAGCGGAACTTTTCATTCCGACTATTTGTTTGCTATTTTCCCTCGATTTCTTCGAAAGAAAAGGCAAGTACCGTCATTTGGGGTTGCACCGAACAATAAGGGTTTTACATCAGCTACTCAAACATGTACTCGACATTTATTTTCGATTTTTTTTTCCGAAAAAAACTCCAGGAAACTTGTTGCTCGGCTCAAAAAAAGGTCTAATAGACAACAGACACATTTTGTACTGAACATATTTTTTAAATAAACCTAGCATATAAAAATAGTAAATGCGATTTTTGCTGTCATGCGATGTTTAATTACCGAATAAAAAAGAATAAAAATTATGGCTGTTTGAATTGGCGCCGAAACGACCGTGACGTCACAGTTCACGATTTAGGTATGCTCCTAGGTGAGCTATCGGCGGCATGCCCATCGAGTTGTCGTACGAACAAATCCGTGTTAACCTTTGAGGACGAGCAGGTGCACTCCTGGTTTCGTTTTTTAAATAACCGCGCGCTTAAAAGTGAACAATGACGTCACACCAATGAGAAACGTTTCGGAGTGGGGTCACGTGACAAAAAGTTTTTACGACTTTATAATTTTTTTTTCTTAATTTCTAAGAAAGTTCCTACAGTAAAAATTGCCATTCGATGACCAGAAAACTTTGAACTTTTATTATTCACCATAATTAACAATCATGTCTGTTGTCTATTATGCGATTGTTAATCTATGTGATCGGCAATTCCAATTTTTAGAAGATTCTAAAAACGAAATATCTAAACCCCATCCTATAGAAATGCTCATTTACATTTCTCGTATATAGTTTGTTGGGCTTTTAAAAAGGCGAGAATCCAAAATAGCCTTAAAAATATTTTTCGAACGAAGAGAGAAATCAAGAAAAGATTTTTTTTTTTCCGTTCGATTTTGACAGTGAAATATAATTTGTCGTTTCCCATTAAACAAATCGATTTTGATTTACTTCAAGAAATATATATATATATTTTCCTGGATTTAATTTCGTATTATCGGATTTTTTTTTTATCCAACAAAAAAAGACAAATTAAGACAAAAAAAACCCCCGGTTTTTCCCCGGATATTTTTCGAGATGAAAGCTTGATTTATTTTAAGCTGATAACGAATGAAAATTGCTGAACATGGCTGAATCTCGAGTCCATTCTTTTGTTCATTCTTCTTCTTTCTTCTCCTTCCTTGATTCCTCGTACGATTCTTACACTGCAAGCAGATTTTGTAATATTTTTAGTCGAATTGCTCAAAAGACTTTTTTTTTTTTTTTGTTCCGAAAGATGTATGACATTGTTATTGTCCTTCATTCCCACGTGTTACAAATGTGTTTATGATCCCAACGGTTTATTAACTTTCTAAGAAATGACTCTTCGTTACTGCTGAAACTATCTTCCTTCCTGTTTTGAAAGGGGAGGGAGGAAAAAAAAAAAGGAAGTTTTCTTCTTGAAGAGATTTCATTAAGACGGAAGAGAGTTACGGAGGAAGAAAAATTATCAGGAGGCTGTTTTAACGGATGATGCTATCAGAGGTTTTTATTAAGCATTTAGAAAGATGCATCCGTTAGGTTGTTATCTCAATGCATCAAAGGATTTTATCATTACGTCGCCATCGATTCCAAGATTAAATATTTATTAGTCAGTGGCGTCCTGCGGGTGATGTTCCTCATTAGCTGGTGTTGGAGGTCACATGATTTTGAAAACAAAACAAAAGATCAGACTGGGATATGGGAGCATATCCCTACGTAGGCCTTTGGGGTATTGTCCTAATATTGCTGAACTTAAACAATGAAAAGGATTTAAAAATTTTAAGGAATTTTTTTTTGCTCGTTTTTGGTCAAAAAATTCGCATTTTTTGATAAAAATATAATTTTTTTTCCTGGCACGAAAAAAGCGTTAAAAGTTAAATAAAAGCACGAAAAAAATGTAAAATTTAAATATTTCAGACATTATTAAAAATATTTTAGATCTTTCAAAAAAAAAAGGCGAAATTTTATAAATAAGTTACAAAAAATTTCAAGAAATTTTTAAGTCCTTGCTTTAGCAACTCTAAGTTTCTGGGAAGTGAAAGTTTCTTGGGAGTAAAACGTAAGTAAAAGTTAAATTTCTTGAAAATTTGCAAGAAATTTTTTAAGTCCTTGCTTTAGAGACTAAGTTTTTTGTCTAATTTTACTATTAGTAAAAGGCCAAAAGTTCAAAAAAAAATAGTCGAAATATTATTGTACATATTTAAAATTTTCAAAATTAAAAGTTTAATATTAAAATGATTAAATATTCATTTTTGGTGCGAACAGTGCGACAGAACTTGGACAGACAGATTTCCCCAGGACCGAGCCCCAAGACGTAGTCGGTAGGTTATGGAAAAAAAAATTCACATTTATGATGGAGACAAGGGAGTCGGAGTGGTGACTCGTTTCATCTAGCGGCATCGTGATCAATGAAGTTAAGCAGCATTGAAAACGGCCAAGTTAGTAGATGGGTGACCACCGACACACCCTCCCTCTAGGCAGGGATTGTAGGAACAATACAAATACAGTCAACTTAACATCATTGTAAATGTGGTTCCACTACATACACGGCAAAAACTTGGCCACAAAACATGGCCAATGGATTCGCTCTGATAGCAAAATTTTAAAAAAATAAAATAAAATAAAATAAATGATGGTGATACGTCAATTCTCTTGATCTCCGGCACATGAAATTATTCATTATTTCGTGAACACTATTACCCGCAATAGTACTACCCCAAAACCGACCATCAGATTTATCTTCCTAAACATTTTATTTTAAAACTTTGTGACGGTCACGTACAAAATTTCATCTTATACTTGGCATTGAATTTTTTAAGTAAAATTAAGTGCACAAAAAAAAACGTTTAAAAGCAAATTAAATCATCTTAAAGTTTTCATAAGTAACAGTCAGCAACTTTTATTCTTTTTAATATAATAACCCATATCACTTTCCTTCCGTCTAGCCTAAAAAAAATCCCTTTATTAAAGTATCTAACTATTCTCCAAAAAAAAAAAAAAAAAAAGGGTTCGGTGGAATGAGATCGCTTAAAGAAGAAATGAGAAGTAAAGGAGAAAAGAGGGGGGGAAGAAGGATGGCAAGAAAGAAGCAAGAGGGCTGATCCAAAAAAGCTGACTACATGTTCGGAATCGCAATTGTCTCCCTTTCAAAAAATATTACATCATTTTCACTCTTTGCAATTATTATCGAGATGGCCCGTCTTCTTAGGTTAAATCGTTTACGGCTCCCCGATTTTCGAAGATGACTTGATCCTTTCCTTTGTAACGGAACGACTCGGTCGTTTTTCGGAGAAAAAAAAAAAAAATATCTCCAAGGGGAAATCGAGGAAGGATTTCACCGTCCTAAGAACTCGAAAACGCTTAAATATTAAGAACAATGACCCATTATCTTACGTTTCTCGTTAAATCGTTTTCATTCGGTTTCCCGTGATTTTAAATAAAAAGTTTCTGAAGGAAAAAGATGAGGAAAGTCGGTAGTCATCTTAAAAAAAATTAAAAAAAAAAAAAAAACAAAAAAAAAAAAAAAAAAAAAAAAAAAAAAAGGAGAACCAAAGGAGCTTTCAATTACTTTTTAATAAAAAGACAAAAAAAAGAACATTGTTTTTGTATTTCCAGGCGTTATAGCAACTTGACTTCGTTTGCAATTGTTTTTTATACCCCCAAAATGACGGTTACGACAACTGTGAAATACGCCGTTAATTTTTTTTTTTTTTTTTTTTTTTTTTTTTTTTAACGACAGGAACAAATTGGAGAAGACGTTATGAAATTAAAAAATTAAATTTTTTTTAAAATGATGTCAAACGGATTGATAATTCAACTAAAAAGACTTCCAGGAAATCCGCGCTTTCCCAAATTAACTTAACTGGGTAAATTACAGGAATAGCCCGGAAGAGCCGGAGCGGCGAGAGACCAATTATTTTAATTTTCATTGTTTCGACGCGAAAATATTTCATGAACTCCGCTTTTATCCGCCCGATAAAAGATCATTTTTAATTATAACTCACTGGGATTTTTTTTTATTTTGTCGCCGACCAAAAGGGTAAAATTATATAATTTTTTTTTCTTTTTTTGGTCTTAAAACCGTTAAAAAAAAATTCCAGCCCCACAGGAAAAAAAAAAAAAAAAAAAAAAAAAAAAAGAAAACAACCGGAAAGGTTTTTACGATGAAGGCAGTAAACCATTGTTGTTTCGGTTAATTGAGTTGTAAAATAGAGTCCGATACTCGTCAGCCATTCAAATCAATTTGACAACATTTTCCGAGTTCGTAAAACTCGAGGAAATAGAATCTGACCGAAAACAGTAAAAAAAAAAAAAAAAAGTTTGCTTATTGGATTTGAATGGAGGGGGGCAACGCGATTTTAAAGGTGATGCGACATCTGGAATGAATGATTTTTTTTTCCTCCCTTTTTCCTGAATATAAAGCTTAAGTTTTTTTTTTTAAGTCCAGGGACGAAGAAATGTGGAAGATTTTATATTCCCTCTAAGTTGCCTTCGGTTCATAAAAACAGGCATCCGCCCCCTACAATTTTTCCGAAAAAAATAAATTTCTAATCCATTTTTTTAAAAATAAATTTCTAATCCATTTTTTTAAAAATAAATTTCTAATCCATTTTTTTAAAAAAAATCAATTCCTAATCCATTTTTCCTAAAAAAATAAATTTCTAATCCATTTTTCTTAAAAAAATTGCTGTTGCAATTTTTTAATTTGATTGCTAATTGCAATTTTTAAAAAGATTGCTGTTGTTTGAATATCAAAGTTCCAAACCATTCCAAACCCTAATCGACACAGTTAAAAAAAAAAAAAATGAATTAAATAAAAGGGAAACTTTCATTAAAATCCCGAAATTATGAATCCTCGTACGTGTTTTGATGGGAAAACTTTCTCTTTTTTTTTTTTCTTCCTCGTGAAAAGCGGAAATTTGAAAATATTTTTGTTATTTTCATTCCGTGCAACTCTTTTATTTTTTATTTTTTTCTACTTCTTTTTTATAATTGAACTTTCTATTACAGAAAAAAAGTGACGTCTTTCCTAAGGTGTATACGTTGACTCGTGCTAGGCTTTAAAAAAAAAATCGGATTTCTCACCTTTTCCTTTCTTTTTTTTTTCTTTGTTGAAAGTTGCACCCGGGAAATAACAAAAAAAAAAAAAAAAAAAAAAAAAAAAAAACGCTTTTTGAAATTTTTTTATGTTTGATCATTTTATTGTTTTCTTTATTTTAATACAATTTTACCTTGTAATCAGATAAAACTAAACATGCGATCACACAAGAAGGAAAAAATTGTTTTTTTTTTTTTTGGGGGGGGGGGGGGGGTTAAGGAGTAATTATATTGTCCCTCCCTGGTTTTTCCGAAAAACCATAATAATTAAATGCACAAAAATTAATGAGACTAAAGTCAAGTCAATATGTATATAAACTCTGAAAAAGCCTTCATAGTTTGCTTGCTGTCGATCGTGCGGAAGCCCTGAAGGGTCACGCAAGTTGTTCATTGTTCACTGTCAGTTCCGGAACTAACAGTATTGGTTTACTGCCAATTCCGAAACAGGCAATTCTTGTTCCGGAACAGCCGGATCAATACGGTCAGTATTGGTTTACTGCCTCTTCCGGAACTAACAGAAAACCAATTGGCAGTTCCGGAACAAGCAGTAAAATTATAATACCAGTTCCGGAACTGGCAGCAAACTTATTGCCAGTTCCGGAGCAGGCAGTGAACTTATAATGCCAGTTCGGAACTGGCACTTCTTGTTCCGGAACTAGCAATAAACCTACACTGCCAGTTCCGGAACTGGCAGTAACCGATTGCCTATATCGGGACTGGCAGCAAACTTATTGCTAGTTCCGGAGCAGGCAGTGAACTTATGTCAGTTCCGGAACTGGCAGTGAACTTATGTCAGTTCCGGAACTGGCACTTCTTGTTCAGGAACAGCCAGTAAATTAATGGAACTCCGGAACTGCCAGTTCTGGACCTATCACTGCTTGTTCCGAAACAGGCAGTAAACCAATACTGCCAACTCTGGAACTGGCATTAACCATAGTTCCACTCTGGAACTGCTTTTTCTGTCTGGAATTGCATTATTCTGACACCAAATTGGAAATCTGCGACTTCGAAAACATAGGAATCTCTTTTCCCCTATTGTTTAACGAGAAAAAAAAATTACGCGATATTCTGTATTGCATGCATGTGATGCGGGTTGCCTATACTCAAAATCTGTAGGTGCTCAGTATATGTTTAAACTTTTTAAGCCAAGCTTTCTATCGGAAAAGGAGATTGTTTTTTTTTTTTTTTTTTTCTAGAAATTATTCAAGAATAAAATTTTTTTTAAACATTTTCATAATTTTGTAAATTTTTTCAGAATTTGGACCGTAAAAGGTTAAGTGTGAAAAATTCTAAAGATGCAAATACCTTCCAAAAAAAAATAAGGCGAAAGAGGTATTTTATTTTTAAAAAAAATTCATACGATACTCTCCTAACTTTTTTTATCGGCTAAATCAGGTCGATAAAAAATTTCTTTTCATTTACCCTGCAGTTCTCAAGGAATTTAAATATCGATAAAAAGTATAATACCAATTAATATTCTTACGTAAACTTGTTCCGACAAAATGCAAACTGTATATAGTATTTTTAAGAGTTTTTAAAGATGCCTAAAAAAGTTTTGCTTTTCCACTCGCCGAACCCTTTTTTTATTTTTAGATATTTCTTTTTTTCTCTTATTTCCTTTTCCTTTACCCTTTTCCCCTTTTTTTTTTCTTTTCTTCCCTTTTTTTTTTTCTCTCTTCAGGTGGTTGTTCTCTTTTCGTCTTGGTCATTCACTACACGTTGCTATCAAAATTGGTCTGTTCCGACTCGTTTTATTTTCTATACTTTTCCTTCCTTTTCTTTTTTCATGGGCTGTTCCCTTTTTTTTCTCCCCCTTTTTGCCTTTTTTTTTATTTGAAATAAAAATATAACAACCTCAATTATGGAACGATGATTCCTATTTTGTTCGGTTCCTTTTATTCGCAACGATTAAATCTTAATAAGGATTAAAGGCGGAAGATTAATTATGTAAGATTAATTTTTCACTGATAATGAAACTCTTTTTTTAACCGGAGATCAGGGAGAAAAATTTTCGGGAGTCGTGTTTTTCGGGTCTCAGACAGGCACGGACTGGGGCGCCAAGCTACCGGGGAAATCCCGGTGCGCCTTCCTGGATGTGGCACTCTGGCGCACTTAATTCTGTTCCGTTGCCGATCATTTTCCTCATCCGTTTTTCCAAAAAAAAATGAATTCCTAATCCGTTTTTCCTAGAAATTTTGGTTCCTAAAATTTTTTTCCTAACTATTTTCTTTTCCTGATTTTCAATTTTCCTAAAATTTTTGGATTCCTGAAATAAAATTTCCTAAAATGAAAATATTTTTTAAATCCCTAAGAGGATTTTAGGAAATTTAATTTTAGGGATTTTAGGAAAATTTATTTTAGGGATTTTAAGAAATTTTATTTTAGGATTCAAAAAAGTTTAGGAAAATTAAAAATTAGAAGAAAAAAAAAAAATTAGGAAAACAATTTCAAGAACCAAAATTTTTAGTAAAATAAATTAGGATTTTTTTTTTTTTTTTTTTTTTTTTTTTAGGAAAAATGGATTAGGAATTCGTTTTTATTAGGAAAAATGGATTAGGAATTTATTTTTTTAGGAAAAAGGAATTAGGAATTTATTTATTTTTTTATTTTTATTTTTTTTTTTTTTTAGGAAAAAAGGATTAGGAATTCATTTTTTAAGGAAAAATGGATTAGGAATTTATTTTTTTTAGGAAAAAGGAATTAGGAATTTATTTTTTTAGGAAAAATGGATTAGGAACTTATTTCTTTAGGAAAAAGAAATTAAGAATTTTCTTTTTTTTTTTTTTAGGAAAAATGGATTAGAAATTCCCCTTTTCTAGGAAAAATGGATTAGGAATTTATTTTTTTTAAGGGCAGTCTCCACTTGATGACGTTCACGGCATTCGCGTTGTCCGTCATCGCGGTTAACGTAATCGCACCGGAAGTACTTTGCAGGTTTTGCTCCCGTAAACGTTTGTGGCATAAAAAGAGTACCGTATATTTCATTAAGTATACAAAATTGGCTTACCCAGAATATGTTTTGGAACTGATTTATTGTCTTCCCCATGCCCGAATTAAAATCTTTCTTTTTAAATCCGTAAAAACATCTTTCAAAACCGCCATTTTTAATGTTTGTAAATAGAAAAAAGCAGAAGATGATCAAAAAAATCGTGGTAAAAGATCCACAAAACTTCCGGTGCGATTACGTTCATCGAGAAGGCGGATAACGCGAATGCGATGAACGTTATCAAGTGGAGACTGCCCTTTAGGAAAAATGGATTATAAATTTATTTTTTTAGGAAAAATGGACTAGGAATTAATTTTTTTAGGAAAAATGGTAGGGAATCTTCTGTTCGATCAGCTTGTTCAGCATTTAAATTTTTGAAAAATTTTGCGCTCTTTCTAGTCCGTAGCTCGCGCCCTAAAAAATTCCCAGTCCGTGTTTGGTTTCTGATTTAAAATTTAAGGTGCTAATTGGAAAATTCAACTTGGTGAGGAGGATTCAAGATTTACGTATTCATGATATTGATCAAATGTTACCCCATCCTTTCCTTGTCAGCATAAGTCAGAAAAATAATGATACCAATGCTTTTGATTTTATAACCGGAAGGAATGAAGGAGCTCAACCCACGAGTTTTTAATCACGACTCATTTTCGACGAAAAAAATAAAGTGTAATTGCGACGAAATAAATAAAGCCACCCGTAATGACTTCATTGAAAAAAAAAAAATTGTTTTGCGATTGATTTAAATCTACAAATAATCACACTACTTAAAAAAAGATTAAAAGAAATTTTCTTTTCTCCGTATAATTTTCCTTCTGGGGGGGGAACGTGATTAGTGGTTACACGAAAGGATCAGAATTTTTAAAATAAATGCTATTGTCGGGATGGTTCATTGCTTTAAAAAAAAGATGGAAAAAAAAAAAAAAGATTCTTTAATTTGTGGCCTTTCGAGCCCGGTGAGTATCGCATTCGTTTACGAGCTTAAAACACCCAAACAGCGGTTCCACTTGGTACCTTGTTCTCCTGGCCATAATTCTTGAGTTTCTTCCGCGAAACCCCCTTTTTCAAACTCCGTTCCGCCCGTGCTAAAAGGAATCTCCAACTTGTTTTTCTTACGTTTCCTATTTCTCCAGTTTTTCCTCGAGTAAAAAGTTACTTAATTAATGACTTGAGCGACACGCCATCCTCTTTTCCTAAGCTAGAAAGCTCTTGTTTACATCATTCCTAAATCTTCAAGCAAGAAAAAAAAAACAGCGAACGCGGGGGGGAGAACGGAGATTTGTTTTAATAGCCTTTCTACTTCTTCTTCTATAAAAAATAATTTTTTTTTTTTCGGAAGAGGAAGGGGGGGGGATGATTACTTACTCATTGGCAGACTTATGTAGAATAAACTGGAAGAAAATGACATCCTTTAGTGGGACGTCGTCCTACACGCGACCGTGACATGATATGCCAGAATGAACCTAGAAAAAAAAAACACCAAAAATTAAAAAATAAAAACGATAAATTTTTTTTTTTTTTTTTCAAAAATTAACGATATCGAAGACGTGAGAAAAGTGAAATTTTTCTTAATAACTACCAAGGGGAAAAAAAATGATGATCGGAATCGGAAAGAATTGCTGTTGAAAAACACAAGTCACGTTCTTTCAAGACAAAACTCTTTCTGATTTTACAAAATATCATCAAATCGGTTTCAATTTTTTTTTTTTTTTTGCCTTCCTTGGTTGTAGTTTTATTGTATAGAGTAAAACCGGATGTTTTGGATTTTTCCGCAGGGTGAAACCTTTTTGCGATGGCAACTAATTTTAGAGGAGATTATATGTATTTAACTACCGTATAAATTACGTGCCAGTTTCGTTAATGAGACCTTAAAGATATTGGACAAATACTGGGAATGCCATACGACGATACCAAACTATAGGGGGGTTGAGGATTTAAAAATAGTTAGTGACGCCCAACTACTTCTAAAAATTCTCGCTAGTTTTGATACTTAAATGGGAAGACAAGACAGGTTCGAGTCAGTGTATGAGTACCTGGTTCCAAATTTTTCTCCAGATTTCCCTCCTTTTCTTTTATCTTTTTATATAGTGTGTGCACACGTTAAAAAATTTTATGTTTTTGACACATCTTTAACGTAGGGCTCCGTCTTACGGTGCATTATGATGGTTTTTTGTGTCCGGTTGTCCGGTTGTCTTGGTGTTTTGGACACCGAACATTAAAAAAAAAAAAAACGAATATTTCAAAAAATTTTAGATAAATTTTTCAAGAAAATTTTATTAAAGATCCTTAAAAATTTTTTACTTTCAATGAATTTTATAACAAATTTTTTTACAAAATATTGTAAACCTTTGGCTAATTTTAAGAAAAAGGAAAAATTTTTTATTTGGATGACTTTTGATAAAAATTTATTGAAAAAGGGGGCCACATGGATTAATATCAGGGCTTGCAGGATTTAAGGGGATCATTAACATTTTTTGAAACGAACATTTCGATGATTATTGATAATTGAACTTTTTTAAAATTTTACTGAAAAAACATTTTTTGAATTTTATTCAAAATTTTTGGTAAAAATTCTTAAAATTTTAATTTTTTTAAAGATGATCGATCCTATAATTTATTTAATTAATGCCGCTTCTCCATTATGGCTCAAAATTAATTTTCTAGAATTAATTTTCAAAATTTCCGGAAGTACTGTGCTTTAGTTATTCTATGAATTTTCGACCATGGATTAAGAATACAAAAAATGCAATGTAGTAAAAATGGCCGACTCCATTTTTAAATCTTGGGCACGATCTTACATACAGGTCAGGCAACTCGGGTATCCCTCATGTGGACAAAAATGTCCCCCGAAATTGAAGCAGAAGAATAGTTCACATATTGCTCGATAGATGGCTGGAGCTGTAGTTAGGGAATCACGTCGTCTGGTAGCCAGCATAAAAAAAGTGTTTTGAAAGTTTTGATTGGATGGAGGGCATATCACGTGATTCCCTAACTACAGCTCCAGCCATCTATGGAGCAAATTTGCAACTATTCTCCTGCTTCAAATTCGGGGGACACTTTTCAAGATAGCAGTTGCCTGACCTGTATGTAAGATCGTGATCTTGGGTTAGAAATCCATAGAATAACAAAAGCACAGTACTTCCGGAAATTTTGAAAATTAATTCTAGAAAATTAATCTTGAGCCATAATGGAGAAGCGGCAATAGTCGGCCATTTTTAATACAATGCCTTTTTTTTTATTCTTAATCCATGGTCGAAAATTCATAAAATAACTAAAGCACAGTACTTCCGGAAGTTTTGAAAATTAATTCTAGAAAATTAATTTTGAGCCATAATGGAGAAGCGGCATAAATTATATGAAATAAATAAATTAATTAAATTAAGATTATTATCGGGACTGGATCTACATTTCCAAAAAAGCCACGATGTTTATCGTGTGCTTGGAAATATTAATAAAGAAAATCAGTTGAAAAGTTAAATCGAAGTGGCGAAAGATGGAATCGAACCATCGACCTCTCGTTAACATTTTAAGAAACAAACATTTGATAAAATTTTAGATTTTCAAAAAGATGTCAGTTTTCGTGTGCGAGCAATACCTTCCCTCCATTTTTTTTGTTGTCAAAAACGGTCTACCGTACAGGTTAGAGTGTCCTTTATTTTGGCGATTTTCGAATTTTAAATCGAGTACCCTCTAAAATGGTTCCCCTTAGTGTACTGATAAACCCGATTTTTTTTTAAAATTTTTTAGACCTCAAGAATCGAAATCAGCGTCCTCAATAACCCCCCGGACATGTGTTAATGTGAAAAAAAAAATCTATTTTTTGAAAAAAGGTCGGCCATATTGGATCCGCCATCTTGAATTTTCAAAAGCAGACCTCAGGATTGAAATCAGCGGCCTCAATTACCCCCCGGTTACGTGTTTAAACGAAAAAAAGTCGATTTTTTGAAAAAAGGTCCGCCATATTAGATCCGCCATCTTGGATTTTCAAAAACCGACCTCAGGATTGAAATCAGCGGCTTCAATAACCACACGAATACGTCTTTAAGTGAAAAAAAATATATGTTTTGAAAAAAGGCTCGCAATATTGGATCCGCCATCTTGGATTTTTAAAAACCGATCTCGGAATCGAAATCAGCGTCGTGAAAAACCTCTGTAAGAAAAACAAACGTTTCGCTACCATCTAATGGAATTTTAAAAATTCACTCCCTTGGTCTGACTTAAGGACACTCGACATATTTCATTTTTTTTTTTTTTTGCGGGGTTGCGACAATTGCAAAACCTTTTCTCACACGGGATTCTTGTTTAGGGCGATGTACTCTCTCATTTCCGACGACTTTCAAATTTTTCGCTTCCGGTTTTGAAAACGGGGCAAAAAATAATAAGTACAAATTTTTGATTTTTTCCATTTTTTTCACTAATTTTTGTCCAAAGGAGGGGACCCCGGGGGGGGGGGCGAATGGAGGGGGGGGTGTGTGAAGTAGTCCTCGGGTGGGTGGGTTAAGTGGTACAAACAGTTCCGGCAAAAAATCAAAAGCTTACGAAATGGGAAATAAAAATGAGAAACACAAAGTATTTTGGAACCGAGGGAGTACAAAAAAAAAAAAGAAACTTTATAAAACTTAAATATTTTAATTCGTCAACAGAATTCTTAAAAATCAACATCCAAAATCGGAAAAAAAAAAACTCGGGAAGGCGTCGTCATCCAAACATCAAAAAACTTGAAATTGTTCAATTTTTCCCCTCCTAAAAACCAATTTTACTGAAATGGCGTTCTGAATTATTTACCTCGTTTACTTCCGAAAAAAAAAAAAAAGTAATGTCAAGTTTCCCAGAAATAAGACCCAAAGCCATTACCGGACATTTTCAAGCTTGAAAACTTTTCAAGGATACTTCAAAAACCGAATATAGAAACCAATAAAATCCGGCGATACGTGAAAACTTAATGCACCATACATAAAACTAAAGAGGGGTCGGTTCCTTAAACTAAAAGGCACCTTCCACATCCCGAAAACGATATAATAACATATGTATGTCCAAACGTATTGCTTACATTTTCCGGTTCATGCATATTATTTTCAGTTAAATTAATACCAGAAAAAAAAATAAATGAGGGGGATATACGAAAATAAAAAAAAAAAAAATAAAAAATAAAAAAAAAAGAAACCCAAAACATGAAAGCGAACGGAATAGCTTGACCATTATTGTTTTTCCCAGTTCCGACAGCGCAACATTCCGTGCAGGAGGAACGAAAAAAAAAAAAAATTCAACGATGGAGAAAAACGTTATCTCGGTGACCAAAAAAAAAAAAAAAAAAATTCCGACAAATATTTCTTCCAACCACATGGGAAAAGGTGGGAAATAAAACATTTAATTCCTCTCCGGTTAAAAAACTAATAGGGGATCATTTTTTGCCTTAAAAAAAAGTCAAGCAACACATGTACACGACGTTTTGCCATGTAAGAATGATGAATTGGCCATTTTTTTTCGGGGGGGGGGGGGGGGGGATGGCTTCATAATAAATTAGCTATCTTCTCTTCTAAAAATAAAAGTAAAAGGGATAACCAATAATTTTTCGGTTTTTGATTCCACGTTGCTCCCCTCTTTTTAAGCGGAGGAAAATAATTTAAAAGATTAAATATATGGAAATATATAATATTGACCATTAGGGCCCAAAAAAAATCGACAGTCTCTGATTTTCGCTCCCTAGCAAAAAATGGGTTATTTAGGGTCTTGGGAAACTTATGAATTTTTTTCATATTTTTAAAAAAATGTTCTGAGGTGGCGCCCGAATTTTTTATGTTTTTTTTTAGCCTACTTTTCGCACTTTTATTTCACCAAATTTCAAAAATTCGCAGGAAAAAAGTTTGATGACATAAAAAATTGATCTTTTAAAGGGATAATCCTTATGTATTTATGAATCCAGAAAAAAATTCATTTTGCCGAAGAGTAAGACCTTATGGGTTAGGGTGGCTCATTTTGAAGGTCAATTTTTTATTTTCGCTCCCTGGGAAAAAAATCATTTATTTATATGTAAAAAGAAGCCTGAATTTTTTTTTAGGTCGAAAAAAAATTTTTTGGCCCAGGCCCAGGGGTTTAAAGTTTTTAGGTCTGAAATGGTACTTAATTTGGACGAATTTCAAAAATTCGCCCAAATAACATCTTGTAATAAAAAAAAATTTCCTTTATAGGGTATATTAGGTACGTATTAAGCTTCCTAAAAAAAAATATTCGGTTCGAAAATATTGACCCGTTAGCCAACCAGGCAGGGTTATAGTAGAAAAACGGGGATGGCTGTAACAGGGTAAAGGGCAGTCTCCACTTGTTAACGTTCACGGCATTTGCGTTGTCCGTCATCGCGAATAACGTAATCGCACCGGAAGTACTTTGCAGGTTTTGCTCTCGTAAACGTTTGTGGCATAAAAAGAGTACCGTATATTTCATTAAGTATACAAAATTGGCTTACCCAGAATTTGTTTTGGAACAGATTTATTGTCTTCCCCATGCCCGAATTAAATTTTTTCTTTTTAAATCCGTAAAAACATCTTCAAAACCGCCATTTTTAATGTTTGTAAATAAAAAAAAGCAGAAGATGATCAAAAAAATCGTGGTAAAAGATCCACAAAACTTCCGGTGCGAATGCGTTCATCGAGAAGGCGGATAACGCGAATGCGGTGAACGTTATCAAGTGGAGACTGCCCTTAAGGGCAGAAAATTTTGAAAATTCGAAAATAACCAAAATTTGCCCAAAATATGTAGAAACAATGTCCCAAATGTAATTTCGATGCCAAAAATTTTTTATCCTACGTTAACCCCATTTTTCCTTATTTTTGGCTCTTTTTTTCCTAAAAAAAAAATTGCATTTTTCAAGCCAAAAAGTGAATTTCCAACGCATGTAATTACCCAAATTAACAAAACCGGATAAGTTCGAAAAGAAAAAATTGAAATTTCAAATTTTTGGGCATTTCTAATTTTTTTTAAAATTTTCACTCTATTTTTAATAATAATAAATTATGACTTTTAATTTTTCCCAAAATTCCCAAAATTTTGAAATTCTCAAAAATATTATTCTTTAACCTGAAACCGTCCCTAGTCATGCAAAACAAATTTTCTCCAAAAATCGGATCAAAGGCGATGAATCTACATTATTTTGGGTCATTTTGGCTATCTTGAAATTTTTTTAACTATTGGGGGCTGGCCAGATATAAAAAAGCCCGTTTTTGCCGAAATAAGTCATATAACACCCATAAGGTCTCATTTTCCGGCGAAATGAAATTTTTTCTGGACACATCAAGACATAAAGATTATACCCTAAAAAGATCAATTTTTTATGAAACAAATTTTTTTCCCGCATAAATTTTTTTGGGGACCGTCGATTCCCATCGGACATTTTGCGTAGATCACGAATTGGAAGTCGAAAATTAGTTTCGGAGCAAGGTTTTCAAGCTACAGACCGGACTTAAAAATTTTGAAAACCTTATTATGACCTTTTGCCAATTTCCTACCATTTTTCCAAAAAAAAAAATGAATTCCTAATCCATTCTTCCTAAAAAAATAAATTCCTAATCCATTCTTCCTAAAAAAAATAAATTCAAAATCCATTTTCCCTAAAAAAACTAAATTCCTAATCCATTCTTCCTAAAAAAAATAAATTCCTAATCCGTTTTTCCTAAAAAAATAAATTCCTAATCCATTCTTCCTAAAAAAATAAATTCAAAATCCGTTTTTCCTAAAAAAAAAAACATTAATTCCTAATCCATTTTTAATTTTCCTCAAATTTTTTGACTCCTAAATTAAAATTTCCCAAATTGAATATTTTTCCTAATTATTTTTATCCCTAAAATTCCTGTAATAATTTACTAGTATACTACGATACTAGTATATACGAATACTTATATTTTTAAACTGTATATTTTTTCAGTTGTTCACTTTATACATGTAGTCGCGTTTTTGTAGTGGTTTATTAAAAAAAAAAAAAAAAAAAAGAATAAAAAGAAAAATCGAAATTCGCAGCTTTGCTTAGGCCTAGTAAATTATTACGAAAACTTTAGGGATTTAAAAAATAAGGAAAAATATTCATTTTAGGAAATTTTATTTTAGGAATCAAAAATGCTTAAGAAAATTGAAAATTAATTTTTTAAAAAAGTGATTAGGAAAACAATTTTAGGAAAAATGGATTAGGAATTTATTTTTTAGGAAAAACGGATTAGGAAAAATGGTTTGGAACGCTTTTTGCCAGTGGCTCAAAAATCTTGCACCGAAACTAATTTTCGACTTCAAATTCGTAATCTACGCAAAATTTCCGGTGGGAATCGACGGTTTTTTATGCCAAAAAAAATTTTCATTTTTTTGATCCTTACATGACCTTTTTGGAAATTTCAAAGCCAACGCGATACCTCAAGATACCGTTCAAAAAGTCTGAAAAAATTCATAATTGACACTCTACCTATATATAAAGAAACTTTTCCCGATACAGCGGACTTCGAAATCCCTAAAAAAACAGATTTTCGAACCACCCTAACGGGTAGCTGACGTTACTTTTTTTTCACTATTGGAAGAGAATGCTTAATGAGTACCATATTAATTTCACGCTTGAGAGTAGATACATTCCTTATTATGGCAAGAAAATCGGTTGCACAAAGTAGCGAGGATCAACCCTTATATTATAAAATATAACGAACGAATCTTCTCCCTTTACCCCCCTTCCCCACCCCCCTAAAAAGCAATTTCCATGTGAATTATTTTCTCATACCATTGCCAAACGTTTCCAACCAATTAAATATATGGCTTCTAGTCAAACATATACTTCAGAGTTGACCTCCCCAGATTTTCTACAACCAAATTTTATTACAGAAACAAAATATTTTGACTTAAAAAGATTGCAGTTTCCTCTTTGAATTTTTTTTTTTTTTCTTTATTTTATTTTTTTTTTTTTTAAATATTTTTGTAAGATTCGAATTTTAGATTGATCTTTCTTTCTTGTGATTTCTTTTTACATCAAAATAAGTTTCCCTTGAATTTTTTTTTTTAAATTTATTTAATATTTTTCCCGATTTTGTCTCATTCTAATTAATTACTTTCAATATTTTACACTTCAGTATCAGGCACACTCGGAAAAAAAAATGGCTAATGCGAAAGCAAAAATTTCTTGTGACCAGACATGTTCTTAAAAATCATGGGAAAACAATCAAAATATCTCGACAAGATACAACCTGTCCGTTGTCATGAAGAATTTTTGTTTCGCTATGAAAGACTCCGGTTTTGTTGCAAGACAAAACTTGTTTAAAAAAGTTCCTTTTCTGAGTGTAAGAGTCAAATTTTTCAATTTTATAGAGTCTTACTCTGCATTGCCATTGCCATTGCATTTGTTTGCATCCCTAGCATTACCACTGCATTATTTGCATTACTTTGCAAGAATAAACTTCAGTGCATACCGGAAGGAATAATTATTTTCAATTTCCGGGGGAAAAATTTAAGCTTTAGATATCTGACAAACTTCTTCGGTGTATCCTAGAATTTTTAGTTCAAGTCTCAACTTGTTTCAAGTAAATAGAAACCCGGAAAAAAAAAAAAAAAGTGAAAGATTTTTGTCAGCAGTTATTTTTTGTTATTATTTTCCAATTCAGACAAGTTGAAACTTGCACTAAAAATTAATAAAAATTCCAGGATGCACCGAAGGAGTTCGTCACGTGGCCGATACAGCAGACTATTTTCAGTAAAGACCCTAAAGGACAACTTCATACTTCCCCATTGAAAAACGATGTTGGATTTGATTTTATTAAATTTAGTTTCGCTTTATAATGATTTTTAAGGCGTATGTCCTGCAAGAAGCCTACAGATTCCA
The DNA here is from genome assembly GCA_037577465.1 of Liposcelis bostrychophila. Classification (NCBI taxonomy): domain Eukaryota; kingdom Metazoa; phylum Arthropoda; class Insecta; order Psocodea; family Liposcelididae; genus Liposcelis; species Liposcelis bostrychophila. The sequence continues at coordinate 22,219,088 of CM075207.1, forward strand.
GTTTGGTATACGATTATAATTACAATTACTTTTTCAACCGATTCAGGGTTCGGATTCACTAGATTAATTAATTAATTTTCCTTAAAATCATCAAACAATCTATTATTTGTCAACCTTTAAAACTTATAAAAAAAGCCATGATATTACCAAGAACAAGCAGAAACTTTAATCGAAAATTAAATGGTAAGTCAAAAGAGTTTCACAGAAATTTGGAATTTAGATTTTTAGTGTGAAACTTCAAAGACCATTTTGACTGAAATCGTCCAAAAATTAATTGGGGTATGATTTCTATCTCTGATTAACAACAGCAACACTTGAATTTAAATTAACTTAAATTTTGGGACGAGAAATCATTATTACACTTGAATTTTAAAAAAAAAAAAACTGGTTTCTATACCTATCATTTTCAGTTTTCCCAATTTTAATTTTCACAAATTAATACAAATACTTTCTCGCCATCTTCACACCATTTTTTTCATGTTTCTAAAAATAACCCCAACTTTTTCAACTATTCGTGAATTCCGAATTTCAAAACTCATTTGTGTATGGTACTGAAAATTTTGTTAATACTCATATATACAAAATTAATAATCGAGCAATAATTTCGAAGTAAAATTAGTAATTAAATCTTTTTTAATGCTTCTACCCAATATTTTTTATAAAAAATCGTTTTAAAATAATTCTTCCAGTTATCTAACCAAAATTTCTTTTATCAAATTATCAAACCCAAAACACAACAGCTCACACCTATCTAGATTTTACATTACACCCAAACTTGTTTAACTTAAAGCAAAGTTGATAAGACCGTAAACACTTTGATGAAAGGTTTCACAAAACGTAATTACAGTTATCAAGCAAAGCCTAATTTGAAAATGATCACAAGTCCTAACATGATACCAACACATTTTGCAAAATGGCTAAACCAAAACACAAATCAATGAAAAGATTATTTATATCATTCCATTTCTATTTCACAAAGAATATCAATCATTTTAACTTGAATTCGAGTCTAATTACCAGAAAAATCAATCAGTATGATTCTAATGCAAAAAAAGATATTATAAAAACGGAATAAAAAGGTTTTCATTTCATTGTTTACTTGAATGCACGGTTGATATGGTAGGGGGTGACTTTTCCCAATGCCCTACATCCAGCTAAAAATAAACTCAATAAAAAAAAATAACTCTAAAAATATACCTAAAAAGCGACAAATCGAGGTTAGAACCGATTTCCCACCGTTAAAAAGAAATACTTACCAGCATGATGGGTAAAAAATCCAGATATCCAGAATTTCGGCCCCTGGATCTTATCAAGGCCTTTTACACGACCTTGGCCGGAAGGGTTTCTCTACAACAATGGCGGCAAAAAGATGATCAAGGTGTGCGATTTCATCCCTTATAAATCCGAACATTATTCAACAGAAAAAACAACGTCGCGAATTTTTTTTCCTGGGGGTTGGATTAAATTAAAACGAAATTAATTCACGAATCGAAATCGATCAAACCGTTTTAATGTTATTAAAAAAATTGAAGACATTTTGAAAAAGTTGATGTAAACAAATATTTCTCACTACATGCCCGAATAAAAATACTTGCACAACGTTTACGGAATGCAGTCATCCTACGAATAACCGATATTTTAACGCGACAATAATTATTCTTTTAAACTATCCTGCTAAAAACGATGTAAAATGTTTTTAAAAAAATGAAATTTAATGTTTTTTTTTCTTTTTACCAATGGCAAATGCAAAATATTTCACACCGAAAAATGAACGCGTGTTGTCAAATTGATTTGACGTGGGAGCAGATTCAAAAGCGGCAAAGCAAAATATAAAAAAGATGGAATTGTATGATATTTACGGAAGATGTATTAATAAAACATGAGTAAGACGCTTTTAATGGCTTTTTTTTTGTTTAAAAATAACAAATAGTTTTAAATATTTTATGAGGTATAATTCCGTCACCTCGGCAAACGTTGAGAGCATGGAGATAAAATCACGTTTTTTTTTCTGTGATAAAAATGAAAACGGACATATTGATTTCCTTGAAAACTCGGTTTAATTCGTTTAAACAGAATGTTTTTAAATGATTCATTGTCTTTCATGAAGGAGATGAATCAACAATAAATGAATGCAATAATTAACGAGCAAAAAGAAAAAAAAAAATTGCACGTTTAAAAAAAGGCAGAAAAGCAAGTAGGTGGAAGTTAAATTGTAGACAGATGGCGACGTCTATTGTTTTAACGTGGAACAAAATTCGTTTTAGTTCCTAAAGGCACCGACAGGTGGCATATTAGATCACAGCTTTTTTAACGTTTATGATTATACGTTATTGTTTAAAAACATTTTTTAACTTATTTTCAGTTTTATGTTTGCTATCAGATGTTGATTCTGGTTTTAATGACAAAACCGGTTAACATTATCATTTCGAAAGGTGCTTGTGAGGACCCACCCCATTTCAGATGACTTGTTTAAAAGCGGGCCCGTAGCCAGAACGAGGGAGTAGGAAGTTTTCCAGCGGGGGCTCCAAGGGGTCCCTATACCATAGCGTACAGTCAGCCACTGACTTTGCTGTGTTTGACCCCACTGAATTCCCTCTGGCTGTAGCCAAGAATGGGGCCAAAAGGGCATTACTTTTCTTTGGGCAATGGAATTGGGGAACTCAAAACCGCGTGCCGAATCAAAAACTGTGTGATATAGTCGTTTTGTCAAAAATGAAACATGCGGGACCGGAGCCAGCTACTTATGCAGGAAAACCACTGGATGAAGACATACGATTAGGAATCCTAGGTCTTTCAAGAAAATAACGCATTTTCTGGAGCTTACCGAGCTGAGCTTTTCCGAAGTAAATTCAGCAAGCGGCATTAAAAGGAAAAGAGGTGGTCGAAAAAGTTATAACTTTTTCTTCTGTGGTCCAAAGTTGGCAACACAATAAAAATCAACAATTTTATTCAGTAACATCAAAAATTATTTGTTTTTAATTTTTTGCAAGTTTTAAGAAGAAAAAAAATAATAGTAATCATTTTATTTAACCCCCCGAGACATGAATGGCATAGCATGATTTCACAGAGTAATTCCCAACCATTTCCTTAAAAAAAAAAAAAAATAAAATAAAATAAAAAAAATAAACAATTATAAAAGTTTTAGCCCTAAGGAAAAATGCATTAAAAATTAACATATCTTCCGAATTATACTATCATCATTCATATGTCATTTATCCTGATCTGGCACGCAGCGACTTAAAAATCTTAAGAATCTCAATGAAGAACATTTGTACAAAATTGTACTACAAATGACTACGTGATCGCCTAGGGTCCTTCAATGTCTGTTAGCCACCGAAGCATTTTGTTCTACGTGATGATCCATTCGTATATATGTCATTCTGAATGAGCCCTACCGAATTATGAACAGGATAATTTATCCATAAAAAATGCAACGACTCATTAACGAGTGTAATTAAGTCTCATCATTCGTAGAAAAACTCAACTTAACGTTATTAATTTTCCAAAAAAATCGCCCTGCCATGCTAAAAAATTTTTTAAGTAACTGGGAAACGATCTAATTACTTTATCTAACATAAACGATGAAATTTGAAATTCATGAAAAATATGGATGAATATCTTGTTTCAAATTCTCAGTCTTGCAGTCTGGGCTGCAGGAAAAAAAAAAAAACATTCAATGAACCATTGTTGCATGGTTAATTCCACGTGTTTTTCCTTTTTCCTGCTGTGTAAAATCTCAACTAGATTCAACTAGATATCGCTAGAAATAAAAAAAAAAAAAAGAAAAAATATCATCCAGATGGCCAAAGAAATCAGATAATCGAAAAATTTTAAAAAAAATTTTCCAACATCAATATCGGTTATCAAACAAGAAATGACATGATTTTTAAGTGAGACGTTCCTTTTTTTTTTCTTAATTAATTAAAATGTGAATTCCGGGAGTTCTTTGAAAAACGTCTGCTTTTTCCACAATTAGATTTAAAAAAAAAAAAAATGAAAATTTGAGCTCTTAGTTTCGAAATTATTAATTTATTTGCAAAATTTTTGCAGCAAATTTCAAGACTTTTTAATGAAATAACTTTAAGTCACTTCAAGTTCAACGCCATTTTTTGTTTCTGGATTCCTTAAAACCTTTCAAGGTTCGTTTTCTGCTTCTGAATTTAGAGATCCTGAAAGAAATTAGCCATTGGTTCTTCGATATTCTTCTCCAAAAAATTATATGTCCATTAAATTTTTTTTTTTTTTTTTTTTTTTTTGCAAAATTAATAACATAAATTAACGAAAAACCGGAAATGGCTGAATGGCTAATAGGGTGTGTCATTTTAAAAACTTTTTCAAATGTAGGGGGGCATGTTGAAAATCGGCTTCCTTCAGGTGTAAAACCACTAAAAAACTTTTTTTCAAATTTTTTCTTAACAACTTAATGTATGGTGCCTAGAGTGTTTCTTGCCTAGGCACCATACACTCTAGAGTGTCTCCTGCCTAGGCACGGTACACTCTAGACTGATTCTTGCCTAGGCACCATACACTCTAGAGTGTCTCCTGCCTAGGCACCATACACTCTAGAGTGTCTCGTGCCTAGGCACCATACACTCTAGAGTGTCTCCTACCTAGGCACCATACACTCTTAGAGTGTTTCTTGCCTAGGCACGGTACACTCTAGGGTGTATGGTGCCTAGGCAAGGTACACTCTAGAGTGTCTCCTGCCTAGGCACGGTACACTCTAGAGTGTTTCTTGCCTAGGCACGGTACACTCTAGAGTGTTTCTTGCCTAGGCACCATACACTCTAGAGTGTTTCTTGCCTAGGCACGGTACACTCTAGAGTGTTTCTTGCCTAGGCACCATACACTTTAGAGTGTCTCCTGCCTAGGCACCATACACTCTAGAGTGTCTCGTGCCTAGGCACCATACACTCTAGAGTGTCTCCTACCTAGGCACCATACACTCTAGAGTGTTTCTTGCCTAGGCACCATACACTCTAGAGTGTTTCTTGCCTAGGCACCATACACTCTAGAGTGTCTCCTGCCTAGGCACCATACACTCTAGAGTGTCTCCTACCTAGGCACCATACACTCTAGAGTGTCTCTTGCCTAGGCACGGTACATTCTAGAGTGTTTCTTGCCTAGGCACCATACACTCTAGAGTGTTTCTTGCCTAGGCACGGTACACTCTAGAGTGTTTATTGCCTAGGCACCATACACTCTAGAGTGTCTCCTGCCTAGGCACGGTACATTCTAGAGTGTTTCTTGCCTAGGCACCATACACTCTAGAGTGTTTCTTGCATAGGCACGGTACACTCTAGAGTGTCTCCTGCCTAGGCACCATACACTCTAGAGTGTTTCTTGCCTAGGCACCATACACTCTAGAGTGTCTCCTGCCTAGGCACGGTACACTCTAGAGTGTTTCTTGCCTAGGCACCATACACTCTAGAGTGTTTCTTGCCTAGGCACGGTACACTCTAGAGTGTCTCTTGCCTAGGCACGGTACATTCTAGAGTGTTTCTTGCCTAGGCACCATACACTCTAGAGTGTTTCATGCCTAGGCACGGTACACTCTAGAGTGTGTCCTGCCTAGGCACGGTACACTCTAGAGTGTTTCTTGCCTAGGCACCACACACTCTAGAGTGTCTCCTGCCTAGGCACCACACACTCTAGAGTGTCTCGTGCCTAGGCACGGTACACTCTAGAGTGTCCCCTGCCTAGGCACCATACACTCTAGAGTGTTTCTTGCCTAGGCACCATACACTCTAGAGTGTTTCTTGCCTCGGCACCATACACTCTAGAGTGTTTCTTGCCTAGGCACGGTACACTCTAGAGTGTATGGTGCCTAGACAAGGTACACTCTAGAGTGTCTCCTGCCTAGGCACGGTACACTCTAGAGTGTTTCTTGCCTAGGCACCATACACTCTAGAGTGTCTCCTGCCTAGGCACCATTAGGGTGGTTCAAATTTCCGCGACATACCTCGGATTTTATAGCACACTTACAGGTAGTTGCCTTTAGCAGATTTGAGCACCCCCTAAAAAATTCAGCTCCAAAATTCACCATTAAGGGGTCGCGCCAGGCCTTAACATTGTGAAACTTAGTCCCTGATCTGGTTTTATCGTTTTAGACGCGCTTCATTCGAGCTTTTACCATATATGAAAGTAATGGCGATTTGAATTCTTCAATTATATGTTACTGCAGACGGAAAGTGTGACCGCACCTTAAATTTTGTCTTTAGTGACTTGGTAGTGGACTTTGTAAGCATGGGTTTTACGGCAAAAGAACTTTAAAAAATTCTCTAACGAAGGCACCTGAAAAAAAATGAAAACCAAATGCATACTCTAGGGTTTTAAGGACCCCTAAATTCGAATCTAATAACGGTTTTTGAAAATTCAAGATGGCGGCTTTAAGATGGCGCTCGAAAATTTAAAATTCAAACTCAGGTGGCCCAAAATCGGTACCTGGGGGTTAGCGACATCGCTAATTACGAATCTGATGTAAATTCTACAATATTCAAGATGGCGGATCCAAGATGGCGCTCGAAAATTTGAAATCCAAACCCAGATGGCCCAAAATGGGTACCTGGGGGTTAGAGACATCGCTGATTACAAATCTGATGATGAATTTTTTTAAAAAAATTGGAGATGTGATAAATGAATAACGTACATTTATTTATCTTTTTTTTCTAATAAAGTTGCTTTCTTCATATTCGGATATTTCTCTTGGTGTTGTTTAGCGATTTGGAGCACCTTCTGCATTTTTTCCTCATTCTTCGTCAATTTTTTATTGAAAGCCGACATAAGAGCAACCCCCCTTTCTGCCACATCATTAACCACCCGCAAGTTTTTTACCACTTTCCGGAGGGAAACCCACCTTCGGGGGGTCATATACCTACATACATATATATACAAGGTCATATACCTCACAATGAGGTCCATTGTATCAATAAATGAATAAATAAATAAATATGAAAAAATGCAGAAGGTGCTCCAAATCGCTAAACAACACCAAGAGAAATATCCCAATATGAAGAAAGCAACTTTGTTAGAAAAAAAAGATAAATAAATGTACGTTATTCATTTATCACATCTCCAATTTTTTTAAAAAAATTCATCATCAGATTTGTAATCAGCGATGTCTCTAACCCCCAGGTACCCATTTTGGGCCATCTGGGTTTGGATTTCAAATTTTCGAGCGCCATCTTGGATCCGCCATCTTGAATATTGTAGAATTATCATCAGATTCGTAATTAGCGATGTCGCTAACCCCCAAGTACCCATTTTGGGCCACCTAAGCTTGGATTTCAAATTTTCGAGCGCCATCTTGGAGCCGCCGTCTTGAATATTGTAGAATTTACATCAGATTTGTAATCAGCGATGTCGCTAACCCCCAGGTACCGATTTTGGGCCACCTGAGTTTGAATTTTAAATTTTCGAGCGCCATCTTAAAGCCGCCATCTTGAATTTTCAAAAACCGTTATTAGATTCGAATTTAGGGGTCCTTAAAACCCTAGAGTATGCATTTGGTTTTCATTTTTTTTCAGATGCCTTCGTTAGAGAATTTTTTAAAGTTCTTTTGCCGTAAAACCCATGCTTACAAAGTCCACTACCAAGTCACTAAAGACAAAATTTAAGGTGCGGTCACACTTTCCGTCTGCAGTAACATATAATTGAAGAATTCAAATCGCCATTACTTTCATATATGGTAAAAGCTCGAATGAAGCGCGTCTAAAACGATAAAACCAGATCAGGGACTAAGTTTCACAATGTTAAGGCCTGGCGCGACCCCTTAATGGTGAATTTTGGAGCTGAATTTTTTAGGGGGTGCTCAAATCTGCTAAAGGCAACTACCTGTAAGTGTGCTATAAAATCCGAGGTATGTCGCGGAAATTTGAACCACCCTAAGGCACCATACACTCTAGAGTGTCTCGTGCCTAGGCACCATACACCATACACTCTAGAGTGTCTCCTACCTAGGCACCATACACTCTAGAGTGTCTCCAGCCTAGGCACCATACACTCTAGATACACCATACACTCTAAATTTTCCGTTTTGATACTGAGGTACAGCGTTCAATTGCCTTATTATTTAAAAAAAAAATGTAACTGACGTAAAACAACCGCTGACAAACAGTAACAGCAAAAGAAGATGGTCTAAATTTGGCGAAATGATGTTTCTGTAATACGTCAGTAAAATTTAAGCGATCATCGATTCATAAGTTAAACATAAGCGGAAAAATTAAATCGTGACAGCAGACAAGTGACCAATGCGTACTCTTAAATGGCTCCTGCGCCTGCACCAACGAGTTAATTCTCGGAATCTGGCAAAGATGGCGTTTACTTTTTCCTGCTTTTTATTTTTATTTATTTATTTTTTTTTTTTTTTATTGGTTTGTAAAGATTTCTAGGTTTGATGAAGAAGGCCAAATATTTCTTTCCTAACCGAACCGAAAAAGGCAAAACATGACGCTGTCACAAAAAGAGGTTAACTTTGGCAATTTATCACCGGCAGAAATATTTGCAAAAGTAACAACGGCGTCGGAAGAAAAACGTTTTGTAGCGCCTATGTTTAGCCTATGTAAGTTTAGGACCGGAAACAATTTTATTTGCTGCCTTAAGCTAAACATTAAAAACGGAAATAGTCCATGTTTGCTAATTGTCCACCCGCTGGTCGGAAGTAAAAGACACGGTCGTATAGACAGGTCCAGAAACTTTCCATGCCGTTCATGTCCCGCTTAACTACGCACATTTTAGTTCTAAAACGGACCATTGATGGTGCTACGATCTTGAGAGACGCAGCATGTCTAATCGTTCAAGGTGTTTAGAGTAAAATTCAAGATGTTAAATAGTTTTCAAACTCGCACAGATGATTTTTCAGTTATCCGCGGACCTCCCTTAAAAATTTAAGCCAAAGTTACTTTCTAGTTATCGAGTTAGAAATTTTTAAAAATATGAGAAAAATACATGGCGTTATATGGGAAGTTTCAAAAAGTAAACAAAGCAATTTTATTTATTTACGAAAGGGGTCGTACATAAATTACGTAAGCACATTTAGGGGGGAAGGGGGTCCAGATTTGACATCGTACTCATAAGCTAAGCATAGGCGAAATGGGATAAAGCGTGCAAAAAGGGCCTAACCGATGCTTACGTAATTTATGTATGACCCCAAAGAAGTTAATTTGCAGATGTTAATATTTTCTCAAAAACTAACACAACATCTGTTAATAAGTATCGAATTGATATTAGCTTTAAAAAATGCGCATTTTTACAAGATAATTTGGAATACCTGGCATTATTGTAGAGATGAAACATCGTTTGTTCGCGTTTGTTCTCGATTGTTCTCGTTTGTTCTCGTCAGGAAAACGTTTAAGTTTATTTGTGGCTGAAAGTTCTGATCAAAAGTCGTTTGTTCTTGATTGTTCTGGTATTAACAAGATAATTTGGAATACCTTGCATTATTGTATTGATCAGAAATCGTTTGTTCTCGATTGTTCTTCCCTGACAAACGACTGAACGAACGACTTTTGATCAGAACTTTCAGCCACAAATAAACTAAAACGTTTTCCTGACGAGAAAAAACGAGAACAATCGAGAACAAACGAGAACAATTGAGAGCAAACGATGTCTGATCAATAATGGACAAAAAAAAAAACACTGTAAACCCGACGTGGCAGCAGATTGAATAACAAACCGGAAAGATGGCGCGCTCTATTGGGGGGAAAAAATGGGTCCTGCTGCATGCAGACCTCAAAAGTCTGTATTTCCAGGATTTGAGAAGATGGGAGTACCGAAATATTTGTAGAACATTTCAGAACAATCAAAAAGACATTGATAGACAAGTTCTAAATATTACAAATAGGCCATGATTTTTTCATACCCAGAATGCCTTTCCAAAAATGAAAAATTCAACCTGATAGTATTTTTCGTACAAGAACAAACCTTTTTCTCGGAAAACAAACAAAATGAAATCGATTCAAGCTATTTAAGCGTCTGAATTTGAATTTATTTTATTTCCGTGAAGTTGGCAGTGCCCTTACTCCTCCTAATACTGTCATACCTGTTGCAGAACAAACGTTGAATTGGCCGGAACAATGAAGAACAAATCAAAAGCAACCGACAAAGGGAAAAATTTTTTGATAAATTCAAATTGGGTCCTGTTCGCGTGAAGTTAGCAGGACCCACCTACTTTTGGCTCCAGTTTTTTTCAGGTTAGAGAACAAATTGGAACAATCACGGAACTATTAAAGAACAATGAAAAGCTACTTATAAGACTATTTTCGATCAAATCCGTTGAATGGGTCCTGCCAACTTCACGGACGTAAAAATTTCATTTTCTGCCCTTCTCAACATTTTTTCCAAAAAGAAAAAAAAATTGCAAAAATTGTTTTACATGTTTCAAAGCTCCTTTTAAATCGACCAACATTGTTTGCGAAATTTTGCGCAATAATCTCTTCTCATTATTTACGTAAAGAAGATATACCTGGTATTTGAATAATTGATTCCTCTTATTCATTCAATAATTCTAGGTTACATAAAAAAAGAAGAAGGAAAAATGCAAAAAAATAAAAGAGGAAGAAAACGATTAAATAACACTTTTTTTTGCGATTGTTAATTAAATCTCAGTACTTGAACACGTACATTTTTTAAATTGAAACAAGTAGGAAACTGGCCTTATAGGTCTTTTCCCGACAATCATCCTATATAAAAAAAGATTTTCAAGATTTTTCATTCATTTTTGAATGGTTAATGAAGGGATGAATTAAAGCTTTAAATTCATTTTTTGTTGGAATACTTGCATTTCAAAGACGGTACACTGATGCTGGAACATTGCGCAATAAGACAAATCGTTGGAATAATTATGTTGTCAAAAGCGTTTAAAAACTGTTTTAAGTATGAAAATCAAGGAATAAAATAACTAACCAAAAAGGGGTTATATAACAATAAAAGCGATTAAAATTGTAAAATTTTCACGTAAGACTTCACGTGGAAGAGCAGCAAGAATTTTTCAGACTTGAAAAAACTCATCGTTAAGATAAACTTAATTAAAAAATTTTAAGTTTATAGGCTGAGGGGGACTACCAGTTTTTTTTTTTTTTTTTTTTTTTTTTTTTTTTTTTTTTTCAACTTGGAAACAAGGAAATCCAGGAAAACTCGTTGGGCCGAGTTCTCGGACCATTGATTTTTTTAAAATCAAGGAATGAAATCGCACTTGAACAAGTTTTGTCTTCCAAAAAAACCTGAATGTTTCATATCAAAACAAAAATGCTTCATGACAACGGACAGGTTGTATATCTTGTCCAGATATTCTGATTGTTTTCCCATGAAAACTCTAACCTCTGGCTGGAAGGAAGAAGGCTTCTAGCGGAAGAATTGTTACACCTGGGAATTGCAGTTCCTGGTTATGAACCTGGTACTCGTATGATGTAGCCGTAAAAAAAAAATAAAATAAAAGCAAGGGAGTTGAATCCAAAATCTATACCTTTCAATGTACAGGCCACTTGGATTAATGTGTTGCAGTATCTGATAAAGTTATTTTTGCCCGAAGAAAATCAGTGGCGTTGCGGAGAATCCGGGGGCCCTGGTGCGAAAATTTTGAAAATAAAAAATATTTTTCAAGTTTTTTTTTTTTGAGAATGTTGAGTGCAAAGTTATAACATTATTTACGATTTTCTTCTGATTTCATGAAAATTAAAACGACATTTTGGGACCCCTTCAGGTGGGGGGTCCCAGCGCATTGCACCCTCTGGGGCCCACTCCGCTACGCCACTGAAGAAAATAAAGGTGAATTTTGTCTTCCGATTAGAAAAAAAAAAAAATCCGGGAAACTTCTTTCGAGACCTCCGAGACCTGCGAGACTAACAAAAAGTTGCAAGACAGTACAAGCATCACTCAGAAAACAAAATAACTTAGCATAAGCGGTTATTATGCTTTGAACGTTTTTGTTTTGTGTCAAAATATTTTCTGACTTTGTCGCAAGTCATTCAGTCGGCGTATATTGTAAACAAACAAAATGGCGACTTATGTAGAATTTATGCATTATGTTATGTTCTTGCTCGGTTTTTTTTAAATAGACGAAATTCGTATAAATAAATATGCATGCAAAACCATTATAATACAAGTGATATAACTTTTTAAGATTTTTCATATGATTTTTAAATCTTTATTTCCTATTTTATATGAATAGTAATAACATAACCTAAACATAGCCCCTATCCTCTGCATTGGACAATGTTAGACTTCAGTTCAATTTTTTTAAAGAAAATATTTAATGTTACTTGAATATAAAAATCCTGGATATCCATCTTGGTTAATCCATGATGTCTACTTACACGTTTTTAAAATAAAAATTAAATAGATACGTTTTTATTTCATTAAATAATAGTTATGGTTTTCGCGAACCGCCATGTTGATTCCGATAGCGTGGTATAAGAAACGTCCGCTAGTGTCGCATATTGTTTTGTGGTAAGACATTTTATCCCATGGCAAACCGAAATGACTTATCACAAGACATTTTTGTTTTCGCACGGTTTTTAGGAAAAATGCCTTGTCTGAATGCACTTTTGCTCTCACATTAGTCATTTTCTTTTCTGAGTGATCAGCAGGAACCAAGAAATCAATCAAAACATTTTCAAGAAAAAATATTAAACTTTTTTTTTTTTTTTGAAAACGAATTTTTGATTTGAAAAACGATTTTCCGAGGAAAAGTGATATTGAAACAAATGTTACGCAATATTGAGCAAACTTCTCATGGAAGAGTCAATTCAAAACTTCCAATGGAAAGAGTTCTGTATACAGTTTCCGAGTTTCGAAAAGAGCACCTTTCACTGCCATCGTCGGTTTATACCCATAATCCTGACAGTTCGATTATATGGCCTAAATCATGGTCGTTAACTCACCAGTTGATAGCTAATTCTTTTCCAACGGAAGACTTTAGGTGAAGTGCGATTTTCATGACAATTGATTTATTTAGGAATTATTTTTCGAAAAAATCGGGGAGCCCCTTTAAAAAATCTCTATGCAAATCGTCTTACTCCCAAGTTCTGGTTTAGGGGTGGAGGTCTAGGTTTGGTTAAGACCTGATTTGGGTAACTCCTCCTTAAATCTTCGGACAATTTTCCAAAATCGTGTATACACCATTGTCGTCACCTGCAATCGACTTGCGGTAGCCGTCCAGAAAAAATTTTGAACGGCTCACTGACTTTCAAAACCTACTTACGAAAAAAAAAAATAAAAAAAAAATTAAGACTGACCATCAGGTAGGAGCTTTCTCCATTTCGGGAGGTACGATTTTGGGGGTACAATGCAGCAAAATAAAGCAGACGACTATTTCTCTATTTTTCAACCACCGCCACCCTCTTTTCTAGGCAGAGACGCCATTAATGAGGAAGGCAGTTTTCCCCTCCCTTTGACTTATAAGCCGAGCATAGTAACCAAGACGTAATTTATGGTCTTAGCTCGGGGAAGGATGGCACCTGATTCTGCTGAAACACCGCGGATTTGCTAATTGTCTTGAAGCTGAAACCCTTCACACAGAAACAGCAAAATAAGCTCAAAACTTAATTTCATTTCGAATAAATTATACGACATATTGGGTGGTCATTAATCTAGAACAAAATCGTTGTTGCTCTAATTTCATTTTCCGATACCTTTTCCCGGTTTATTGAACCTGTCACTTTTTCATTTTTTTTTTTTCCTTTTTTTTTTTTTTTTAAAGGAAAGCGACAAAAACGTTTAGGCTACTACATGCGTCAACCAAAGTAACATTTGTCGCAGTTCAGATATCTCGATAACGATTTAACTTTGACCTCTTTTGGGAGGTTTTCATTCATTTCATTTATTGATTTATTTTTTCAGCTCTTAAAATTTCGTTTTGTCATTTCGATTAATGGTTTCGACGATTTTGCCAAACTTAAAAAATAAAAATTAAAATATTTAAAAGACTTGGTAAAACACTAGTCCCTTTTGCTAACATAACTCTTCCCAAAAAAAAAAAAAACCTGATGGAATTCTTATAACTGGAATTAATTTCAGCCTAATACAATTAAATAAAAAAAAATGAATGGAAAATTTGTTGACTTGTCGTTTAAAAAGAAAAAAAAATCGCCGAAGTCATATAATCCATATTACAGGCCCGTTATTTAGGCAATAAGTAATTTAAACATATATGATTTACTTACATATTTTTTTTGCTGATTCCATATCGTATGATCGAACAAGCTGAAACAAGAAATTAAAAAAGCTGAATTTTAAAAAAAAATCGCCGAAAAAATTCAAAGTCGTATAAATCACCAAATGTGTACACATCCTTACATTTAAAATTACGATCCGTTTCCCACGTGGGAAAACGGGTGATGAGAAACGTGGAGGAGAGGTGATGTTTTTTTTATTTTATTCCCCATTCCTGAAAGTAATGGATTTGCTCAGCGTTTTTTCTTTCTCCTAAAACATGTGCTGCCGGGTATCTGAAAAGAAAAAAAAATTGCTGACATTAAATTCGGAAGAAAAAAAAATGTGATCATTCATGTGGGAGCTGATTTTCTTTTTCCGTAAAGAGAGAATGTCAGTGAACTAAAATATAGCCACTTTTAATTTTTCATTGTCAGCATCCATAGCTTTAACAATAAAAAAAAAAAAAAAAAAAATACAATATTAATTACATCAAAAAAAAAAAAAAAATAAAAACAAACAACAATGGTAATACTACAAATTAATTAATAAAAAAAAATTGATTACGTGAATTATGCTATTATTCGTTGCGTAGATTTCTTAGGAATCAGTTTACTGACCTCTTTATTAATCATTATTGATTAGGTCATTTCCTATTTGATAGCGACCTTGAATTTTTTTTTTTTCTTTTTTCAATAAATTAATAATTACATTTCATTCATATTTATAAGATAATTAATTATCAAAGGTTTTTACAAAAAAGGAACAAGATCGTAAGGCAGCCTTCAAAATTTTTCCTTCCTTTAATTTTGTGATAGTATTTTACAAACCAGGTATGGAGTGGCTTATTGCACGTCTCGACTGGTTAAGGCCCTACTTGCACGTCACTCCATATCTTTTTAGGGGTAGGGCCGTAAACAGTCAGGACGTGCAATAAGCGACCCCCTACCTAGTTTGTGATATACTATTTCAGCCCAGAGGGACGAAAATTGATTTTTTCTTCCTCTGATACTTAAGCTTACGGGGGGAAGGTCAAAAATCTTCGAAATGACGTTTATGTAATGCTTCAATGGCCCCTATGGTCCCTAAGGATCATTCAAGTTTTATGTTAACAACTTACAGTGCAAAGAAATTCGAAAATCTTGCTTAAATATTTCATCTCAAAGAAGAAGCCTACACTGAGAAAACGGGGTCGTCCATAAATTACGTAAGCATGGGTTAGGCCCTTTTTGCACGCTTAATCCTATTTCGCCTATGCTTAGCTTATGGGTAAGATGTTAAATTTGGAACCCCTCCCCCCCTAAATGTGCTTACATAATTTATGGACGACCCCAACGCAAAAGTAATCTAACTAAATCTATTAGTGGAAAATCGACTGACTAATAATAATTAGTCAGTGAAACTATTTTTTTAGTTGATTTAAGTAAAAAAAAATTTTTTATTAGACTAAATAAAATAGTTTGGCTGACTAATTATTATTAGTCAGTCGATTTTCCACTAATATATTTAGTTAGATTTACTCCTGCGTTTTCTCAGTGTATTTTGATTAGGTTTACTTAAACGCAGGGCTGCAATTCCGATTACGAAATATGTAAAAAAATTTGAGATTTCGATTCCGATTTAAACAAAAATTGATTAACTGTAATAAGGGGTCGTCCATAAACCACCTTAGCACGTTAGGGGGGTTTGGGGGTCATGTACATATTACGTAAGCATGTTAAGGGGGGGGAGGGGGTCTCGTAAATGCTTACGACACCTTACTAAGGGGAGGGGGGGGGTCTCACACTTTCTTACGTGAGCTTTTTTCTACTCTGACCAGGAATTTTTGAAAATAAAATAAATAATTAATTAATTAATTTCATGTTTTTTTAAAATATTGTGAATGTTGCGGCGAGCTAATATTACATTATTTTGTTACCGTCTAAATAAAGGTAACCTTCTCTTTAATTTTTTTCAATATCTGTGTTTATATTGGTTTATTTCAGTTCCATGAATTATGGGGAAAATTACCGAAGTCGAGTGCCGTTGGTTCCATTAAAAAAAAAAAAAAAAAAAAAAAAAAAAAAAACACGTAATATGGAGGGGGGGGGGTTGCTAAAATCTTACTCATGCTTACAACGGGGGGGAGGGGGTTGAAAATGGCAAAAAAAATGCTTACGTAATATGTACATGACCCCTTACGTACCTAACGTTAGCAATTGTCTCATGTAATAATGGTGTAAAAAATCAGGGCTGTAATTCTGATTCCGATTCCGAAAGGTGGAAAAAAATTTCAGATTCCGATTCCGATTCCAACTAACAAATGTTTTAACGACGCTGATTCCGATTCTGATTCCGATTTAGACCAAAATTGATTAACTGTAATAACGGTATTTTCGTGCTTTTTAAGTCAATCTGAATCCAAAATATTTTTTTGGATGCCGATTCCGATTTCAATTTCAATTCCGAAGATTCCGAATTGTTTTCAGACGAGATTCCGATTCCGGTTCCGACTCCGATTCCGATTCCGAATAAAAAATTAATCGGAATTGCAGCCCTGGAAAAAAATAAAAATAATTTAAATTTTTAAATTATGTAATCTATTTCACTTTAAAAAAAAAATTTTGCAAAATGCAAGTTTTGCAGAATTTCAAATTTTGTAAATGTTTAATAATAATCATTTTTTTTTTTTTAATTTTAAGGGCAGGGGGGGCCGAAAACTAACGTAATTAGGGGGGGTTCCGAAATGCTAACACTTGCTGACAAGCGGGAGGAAGGCCAAAATAATGCCAAAGTGGTTTATGGACGACCCCTAAACGCTATTTTCGTGCTTTTTAAATCAATCTGAATCGAAAATATTTTTTTTTTGGATGCCGATGCCGATTTTGATTCCGAAGATTCCGAACTGTTTTCAGACGAGATTCCGATTCCGATTCCGATTCTTTCAAAAAAGCACGCTATTCGATTCCGATTCCGATTCCGATTTCAATTACTTTTGAAATAGCAAATTCCAATTTCGATGAAAATTTAATCGGAATAGCAGCCCTGCTTAAAGGGAGGGGGGGAGGAGAAGGAGAAAGAAGAGTCTTGCGAAATACGTGAAAGGCCCCTAATGCCTTTAAACATGCAGTATTTGCTTCTTGAACAATAAAAAAAAAAAAAAAGGAATCCGACACTGCTGTACAGTAGTTTGACTTGAACATTTCGTTGCAATTGGTTCCTGCTGCTAATTTTTTTACGTTATTGAGTTCAAGAGAAAAAGACTTCTATTTTTCATTAAAATTAAGCTCACATGCTTGTCTTATAAGAGAAAAGTGCAGGTTTGGCCACCAGTCCTGCTTTTGACCAAAAGAAAATAAAAAATGTCGGAGTGCGTCAGTATTTTTTTTTTTTTTAAATTGCAGGAATTTTGTCTTCTAAGCTTACATATTTCTGAAGAAAAACTTTCGGGGCGGTGCCACGGAAATTAAAAAAATGCAATGGCGCCCCAGTCCCCAGCCCGCTTCACCGCAAAAACCACCGCTGTAATGCTCTATTTCTACAGAGTAAAAAACGTTATGCAAAAATTAACATAATTATGTTAAAATCTGTCTACATAATTTTTACGTTGTTTTTTGTTTATGTTTACCTTTTGGAAAAAACAACAGAAACTTTGTGTAGATTGATTTAAACATAAATACATTATATTTTTTATTGTGTATGGTCCCTCTTAGCAGTAGTGAGTAGTTTACTTAAAAAGAAAGCCACCAAATTTACCAGTGGTTTGGCGGAACAGGAAAGGCAGGGGAGGGCCTATTTGGCGTACAGCCAAAGACATCTGCAGTCTGCTTCGAGTGAATTAACAATACATAGAATAAAAACAGCACTACTGATTTTATACAAAGATTCTACCGACCATACAATCAGCAAATCGGAGAAACAATACGATCACTTGGAAGTGGCGCCAGAAGGACTGGCAAACCGCTCCGAACAATACCGGAGCGGTTCAAAGTCGAAGATTAATTAAATTCGGTTTGATTCGGTTAGAACTTCGATCAAACATTTTTTGAAAAAAGTTCGGTTATTATTTCCGTGAGGGGAGTAAAAGGTCACATTTACTTTTTAGGTTAGGATTGGTCCGGTTTAACTTAGTGATGCCGATATTTTATCGACAACTTCGATATATCGATAAATCGACGCAAAAATTATCGATATTTCTTCGATATTTACAATTTTATCGATAAATTTCTGGTCGATAATTTGAACGATATTTTCGGGAAAAAACTGTATTTTTTTCGGGAATTTTGCAAATTTTGCAAAAAAAATTTTTAATTTTTTAAACAAAACATTATGTTCAGAAAATTTTTAGAAGAAAAAAAGTACCATCAACAAACTTTTTATTTTTTTTTCGGTCAGCAACCTTTTTTTTTTTTTTTGCTTTTCTGAAAAAATTGGTTCAATTTATTGATAATTCACTTATCGATAGCTTTTCAATCGATATATCGATGAGGTCGATATTTTTTTTAAACAAATATCGATATACTATATCGATAACTTTTTTCAATTTATCGGCATCGCTAGCAACTCAGTTATTGCAGTTAGTTGAAATAGGTTTCGGTTCGGTTTTCCATTTCTATAAATGCCGCTCACTTTTTTTTTCTTTTCTCTTACTAAAAGAAAAAAAAAAACACTTTTGATTCCACTAAGGTCCAGGAAGGACATTCTCACCAGGCCCCCCTTGGGGCTTTGCCTCCCCACTGACCCCAGGGGCTTTGCCTCCCCATGGATCCCCAAGGGTATTGTCTCCCCATTGAGGGTGCCGCCCCTGGCAGGGGCGGACTGGCCATAAGGGTTATTTAAGCGATTGCCCGAAGGACCGGTAAATAATGAGACCAGGAGACCGCCTGATATCCAGATATTCGACCGGCCGCAATAGAAAAAAATTGGGAGAAAAGTATAAAGTTATTTGACTAGTATTATTACATTTTTTACTTAATTTTTTTTAAGGAAAAACTACCCCCCCCCCCCCCTCTTTCTTCCTCTCACCCCTGCTATAACTTGAATGCTGCCGGTTAAAAGTTTTGCCCGGGCCGAAAAACTTCCCCAGTCCGTCCCGGCCCCCTGGGGCATTGCCTCCCTATCGACTACCTGGGGTATCACCCAAGGCTACCAAGGGGACTAAGCTCGAAGGAGGACAATGCACCCCCAGGTCCCCGGGATGTGCAAAGCACTGTTGATGTCCTACTGGCGAGGACTTAAACTAATCGGTGCATCCATCTTAAGCCATTAAAGAGTAAGAGAGTCTTAGGAAAAAAACTAGAAATTCCGAGGAAATTTCCAAATGGCAGAGACTGAATCATCGTTGAAAAAGTCGTACAACTATAACACCTGCTATTTTATTATAGGCACACGAATTCCAAGCAGAAATGATCCAAGTCAAACATGATGAAAGGGTTTGATAATGCGCTATAACAACATTTGAATAAAGGGAAGGGGCCAAAGGACGTAAAAAAAGAAAAAAAAAAAAAGACGAAAAATAAATAAAAGAAACCTCTACAAAAGAGTCGGCAATGAATGGAAAGGAATTTTGGAATCGGAATTTACAATTGATGGTGTGACTAGAGGCACGTCTCCCTTTCTACCAATCAGAATTAGGAATAACTCGTTTCGTTTGCAACCAATCGCTCGTTCATAAGATCGACGTAAAAAAAAAAGGTCAGCAGCGATGTCTCATATCGTAGTAAAGATGTTCTCAAACTTTTTTTTTTTTTTTTTTTTTTTTTTTTTTTTTTTTTTTTTTGTAAAAATTTGAATGCTCATGCGCAAAGTGAAATGATAATCGGAACACGGGAAAGAAAGATTATTTTGGCGACAGGAGTTAAAAATAGCAACAGTATTATTATTATTATTTACATAAATAAGGAAAAATGATTTTTTAAATCTTTGAACTGTCGGAATTTGATAATTTTTAACGGTAATTGACAATTACATAATATTATATGAGAGAAGAAGGATCAATTCGGCCTTTTGGATGATTTTAGTGATGATGTCACTTTTCGCCGGGATGAATCCGCATCTTGCCAGATGCATTTGTCTAACTAAATAATCTACGTTGCCCATTGAATAATAAAAAATATTGCTAATTTTCGTGATGTACATTTTGATGTAGAGGTCGCTGCCGTTTTTGTAAATATAAGTGGACATTACATCAGACCTATAAATACTTGATGTCCTATCTCCCGATAAAGTAAAAAATTGAGATGATAAGGGAAATGAAGGGGTTTCACTGGATTGATGTAATCTCAGCATAAAGCCTGCCTTTATGACTAAAATTAAGGTTAGATGTTAGCTGCAGCAACTCTCTCCTATGAATAGGCTTTTTCGGGTTTTTGGACCCCCCCCCCCCCCTTTGTAAGAATTAGTAAGATTTCTTTGACCCCTTTTATTATATCACGTAAGATTTTCGCGGACCTCCCCCCCCCCTTTTTTTTAACGCCAATTTTAAACTGGAGAATATAATTGGAGAATTTGAAATATTTTTCTTAAATCTAGATTTATAGTTCATAATCATATTTCTGAAGATGGCTACAATTGGCACAAAATCTCATCAGGAAATAGTATATTGTTAACCTAGGGAGGAAAATGAATTTTCCGGTTGAGGTTTATTTTAAGAATTAGTAAGATTTTAAGAATAAGTAAGAAGAAAAAAAAAGGGGGGGGGGGTGTCCGCGAAAATCTTACGTAATATAATAAGGGGGGTCAAAGAAATCTTACTAATTCTAAAAATATTCTAATTTCTAAAAAAAAACCGTAAGGAAAAATTCATTTTTATCATTCCGGGCGGAAAAGTTCATTTTCCGCGATGTAAAACGTCTTACAAATTAGGAACGGAGGTGGCTTGCAGGCCTCGGGTCCCAGTCTCATGCTGCAATACGCTATCTGCATACCTGATATGTAATATACTATTTATTTCTTAAAATTTTTTGAAAAATTTTTAATTTTTCTACTTTAGACATTCGAAAAAAAAATTAAAGCAACTTAATATTTTGAAATTAAAAAAAAATCTGAGCAATAAGTTATAATGGAAATTCTTACCAATTCCCCCCTCCCCCAAGTAAGAAATAGTAAGAATTTGTAGCACCCCCTCCCCCTTTCGGTCTTACGTAATACTTGGAACGCTCCCTACGCAGCTAATTAAATTTTTTTTTTTTTTTTTTTTTCCAAAGAAGGGCATTAGCACCAGCACCAGCCCCAAAATTTTGCTATTCCGGTGCCTGCGCTGGCGCCAGCGCTAGGTCTTTTGGTGAAAAGCAATTTTCATATGACTGCTGATGTTGTGACTATTTTTTTAAAGATTGCAGAGCCCCTTCAAAAAATAGTTACGGAACCCGCCATACTGTCAGGTGTAGCTTTAGGAGTGAAGCTTCAAATTTGGTCAAGACCGAGTTTACGAAATTTCTCCTTAAGTTTTCCGTGATTTTCTGATCATTTTTCTTCCCAGTCGTTGGAAGGGTTATAATCTTGTACGAATGCGGGAAAATGCAGCAAAAATAAAAAAAATAACTATTTCCTTGTAAAAACAATACAGGATCCATGTGATATCATCACAGGGTGTTAGGGGGAGTTCAAGTATTAAGTATTACCGAAAGGGGGGAGGGGGTACTCGAAATTCTTACGATTTCTTACTTGGGAGAGGGGGGAGTTGGCAAATGTTGCGTAAGAATTTCCATTACTCACAATATTTTTTTAATTTCAAAAAATTAAGTTGCTTTAATTTTTTTTTTGGAATGTCCAAAGTAGAAAAAATAGAAAAAATTTTTCAAAATATTTTAAGAAATAAAAATTTATTTCTTGATGAGATTTTGCGCCAATTGTAGCCATGGGCGGCTCTAGGGGGGGCTAGCCCCCACAGGAAGCAGAATAGCCCCCTTTAGGATTTTGAAAATTATATGGCCTGAATAGGGTCAGCCCCCCCTAGAAATATTTTTTTCTGTTCTTAGGTCCCCCTAGAAAAAAATTCTAGATTCACCCATGATTGTAGCCATCTTCAGGGATATGAGCATGAGCTATAAATCTAGATTTAAGAAAAATATTACTTCAATTTAAAATTGGCGTTAAAAAAAAAGGGGCGTCGCGAAAATCTTACGTAATTTAATAGGGGGGAGGGGGTTCAAAAACCCGAAAAAAAGTCTTACGTAATACTTGAACGTTCCCTTATTGTAGTTCTGGTTAATAGAATCGGTCGCTTAATGTAGTCAAAACTCGTGGCCTTTCTCAATTATATTCAGCATTGCCATCGGGTCATAATTACAAAACCTGTGTTAGCACCCAATTTATATCAAATTATCTAGCACTGGCACCAGCCCCGGCACCGGCCCAATTTTTTCGGCTCCGGTATCGGCATGGGCTTCAGATCCCTGTGAGGAATCACACAATCTATCTTATGGCCAACCCTGCTATGTAATCGAAAAATTATACCTCTTGATAAAGTTCCTTTCCACTGTTCTGACCAGTTCACAAAAAACCGCTGGAGTTGGCTATGTTCGTGCTGGTCACGTGATATTCGTCATCCGTGCAGGTCACGTGATTTAACATTATAAATCTCCTTTCAAAAGGACACCCATAAAACATCCCTGAAAAAAAAAAAAATTAAAACGAATTTCAAAATCTAATATCGAATGTCACCCGAAAAAGAAAAAAAATGTCGTTATAATTGAAAATGAGGCGCCGAAAGTGGCCTATGTTGAATATGTAAAATGTAAAATCAAACGCTTAACGTCTTAATGTGATTATTTAAAAAGAAATCCTTCAATCTCCCCGTCCTTTCTCTGCCCCATCCACGTGAATCTATTTAAGAAATGTACCGTGATATCGTCCTTTCATGTCACCTCTATCGTGTATACGTAATGATATTAAAATTAGGTGAAAAAAAAAATTAATTTATTATTGAAATTTTCTGTAATAACCGGAATAATCGACGTTAAGACGCACGTAATTTTTTTTTTTTTTTTTTTTTTCCCGACGAACAGTTTAAAAAAATGGCGCGCATTTTCTTTTCCCGCAGGAAAAACATACTAATAATTTATTTGTGTACGTCATCCCGGCGGTAAACAAGAGGTGAAAGAGTAATTCATAAGAGTAAACTGCCTCGTAATCAATCTGACCCTGGTCATCCTACCGAATAAAAGGATTAATGCGTAATAATTCTCAGGAAGAGAGAAAAAAAAACACTAAGTTACTACAACGCAGAAAAAAAAAGAAAAGAAATCGAAAAAAAAAAAAAAAAAATGTGTCATCGAACTTAAGAATAAAGGGTTAAACGTAACGTAACAGATCTTAACCGTAATGACCGGTTACTATTTTTTTTATCTTAATTTTATGGAAGGTACCTATGAATGGAAATAACGATAATGAAAATGACCGGTGAAAATTTTCTTTTCGGTATGCGGAATATTAACATACGAAATGAATGGTATGCGATCCCTAAGGTGGGATCGATTAATAATTACGATTACGATTACGGCCAGATGGTCAAGATCGATTGATTTATTGCCATTTAATAAGAGACAGGCAGTCTGCGATTGAAAGAAAAAAAAATCCTACTTGATTTTTCGATTTTGTTATTAATTTAAAAATTCTTTCAATCAAACTTGGCCTATCTACTCGCCCACGTTAAATTTTGTTATTATTCGTGACTTTTTTTTTTTTTTTCATTTTTGCGACATCCGCAGAAAAGGCGGTTTGCTTTTAAGTAAGCAAAATATTAAACAATTTTTTTTTTTTTTAATTAAATAATATCGCATTACCTGAGCTTTAATTTTAAGCTGTCATCGTCAAATATCCGATTTGTTTATGATTTTTCAGCACAAGAACAAATGAGCAGACGTTGCGGAAAAATATAAATCAATTAGTTTTTTAAAAAAAAAATGTTATTATTCTTTAATCTCTTTCCGATTTCCCGGTGCGCAAAAGATCCTGTAAAAAAGGAAAAAAAAAATATTAGCATTTTATAAATGAAACTTCTGACATTTTTGAATGGGAATTAGCAATTTAAAAAAAACGACCGCTGAAATGTCACCGGCAGTTAAATTTCCTTTTTTTTTTTTTTCCGATTGAAATTTCAAACGAGACAGATGCTAATAATTTTCTCAATATAGTTAAATGCAATTAAGTGGAAATGTATGCATGGGAAATTAGTAAAATAACGACTTTATTTCGTCAGAAAATTCCTGCTTCCCTTTTGATTTCGTTTTGGCGTTATTGTATTTTTCGTTAAGAGATGATGCAATAGCTTTTTTTTTTCTCTTTCGTAAATTGCCCTTTATTGTGTTTCTTTTCCTTTTTCGCATCAACAAAAAGGTTTAACTTGCGGTTACGTAATTAGGATATTATTTATCGTTTGATCTTGTTACCATTTTTTTCCATACTATCGCATTTAAAAAGTAAAAAAAAATTGAAATGTATGTCACAAACAAAAATAAAACAAACGCGCTGCCATGATATTTTTATTTATCTTTTTCAAATAGTCTTACTTATTTATTTTTTCTAATTTTCTAAAATTAATTTTGCAAATTCACGTTAGGAAAAAAAAATTAAAAGTTAATCATGATTTGAAATTTTAATTTTGTTTTACTTAGAAGATATATGTTATTAAAAAATGTTCAGGAAAAACCCTCAAAAAATAAGTGATGATACATTAGTGGTAATGGCTTGGAAGCGCCATTACCAGCCAACTTACGGGCCGCCGGCTTAGCCAGTTTCGGTTTCCCGTTCAGGTACTTTTATCAGTGCCGGACTGGCCCACTGGGATACCGGGAATTTCCCGGTGCGCCGGTAGGCCCAAATACAAAAGGTGCCGGCGAAATTATGCTTCTCTTAAAATATAATTTAAAAAAAATTAATTAATTTTTTTTTATTTTTTCCTTTCCAAAAGCCATGTGGCACTCTTAAAAAAAAGGCGCCGGTTTTGGGAAAATCCCGCGCCGGTTTTCAAAGCCAGTCTGGCTCTGACTTTTATTGGCGCCTCCTCCCAACTCGGATTTCTACGACAAGTACAATGTCAAATTCTTTATTTTAGTGCCCTGTTTTCCCTCATATATGTGCCCAATTTTTTTTTCGGTGCTCTAAAAAGCTCTGCACCAGTGGGAAGGACCCAAAAACCGGCGCTGTCGGAAATTAATTTAATTTCTTTTACAATAAGGAAAAGTCTCTCTTATGAAAAGAAGGGGGCCATCTGTGGATGCCCAATCCCCCCTATTCTCCCTATTCTCCCCTGTTATTCCCAAAACCCTCTTCCCTATCCTCATCTCAAATAGGCAGGGGTCCGACCCCGGTAGAAATTGGTTGGAGCCGATGATGGCATCGGCGCCGAAATGACCAAAATTTTTGGCGCTGGAGCTAGTGCCGGCGCCGATTCTAGCACCACCATCAATTTTGTCAATTTTTTTTTTTTTTTTTTTTAACCTAAAAATTTAGTTAGCCACCTACTGTACTGCTGGTTAATACAATCGGCCGCTTAGTATCGTCAAAACTCGTGGCCTTTCTCAATTATATTCAGCATTGCCATCGGGTTATAATTACAAAACCGGTGCCAGAGCTGGTGCTGGTACCAGCATCGGCACCAATGTAAGTTTTTACTTGGCCGCGGCTGGCATCGGCGCCGGCACCGCCATCGGCTTCGGCCCCCTGCCTATCATCCATAACAGCTATTCAGTAAATTTTGCCCGAGTGGTTCCATAGTCAAAAGGGATGCGGGTAAGCAGCACAGCTGCTCCTGGAATACTTGGGCTAATTCTTATGCCCCCTCCTCTTGGAAAGCTCTTACACGCGGTTCTAAAAACATTTTTGGCTCATGCATTTTTCAGCCTTGTCCGCTCTCTGGAAAACTTTGGCGACTCCTACGACCTCCTTGGAACAGTTCCTCGTACATGAATTTACACGTCCCCTGACCTCCCCCCCCCCCCTTTCCTGCCAGGAAAGTTTTCTGATGCTTGCATTTTCCTATTCTTTATGCTTATAACCTTTAGCTTATATGGGGTAAATAAGGTGTAAGAGCCAGAAATATTTCCAAAAATTAAGAGCCGCAAATACTGGTCTTTTTGAAAAAAAAAAAATGTTTTAAACCATTGGACTGCATAATCTCCTCTTAAAAAGAGCAAAAATGTCAACTTGCAGTGCGGTCTCAAATAATGTGCGTGTTGAACTTCACCTTTTGCATCCCGAATTTTCCATCAGGAGTTGAAGAGACGTTCATATTTTTTAAAAATTTCCGTTTGCACTCGAAGTCAATGTAGGACTGTGAAAATTTTTTTTCTTGTTGTATAGGCAATTATATCTGCCGAATCGCGCAATTCATCGAAATCTCGTGCTCTGCAGACAAATCCA
This sequence comes from Liposcelis bostrychophila, assembly GCA_037577465.1. Lineage (NCBI taxonomy): Eukaryota > Metazoa > Arthropoda > Insecta > Psocodea > Liposcelididae > Liposcelis > Liposcelis bostrychophila. The sequence continues at coordinate 22,245,578 of CM075207.1, forward strand.
TACCTGTCGAAAAAAGAAAACAAAAAATTAAAGAAAGCACTCTTCTGTATTTAAATTGGCATAAAAATTTTTGTATTAAAAAAAAATTCTTGTTACTAAAAAATTAAGTATTAAAAAAAAAAAAAAAAACGGGACTTATATTTCTAGCAAATAAGCGTCGCCAGTCGCCGCCGCCTTTACCGAGAAATATGTTCGATTTTCCACCTTTTTGCATATTGTTAAGGAAAAAAAAATTTTAACTCAATCGAAGCCGGCACCGATTCCAAGTATTACTCAGGACCAGGTAGCAAATTCAAATTCAAATTGAAACATCTTCCTAGAATTTAGTCCGATAATTTTTAAATGGTTAAAATTCAAAAACCGTGACTCATACATTCGCATTACACCCTTTTGTTAAAAAAAAAAAAAAAAAAAAAAAAAAACTGCTCACTTAATTCTTTTCATTTAAAAAAAATGGAAAAAAAAAAAGATTCTTCTCCCTAATTAAGTAATTTCCCGTAATTTCTTTCGGTTACTGACCTAAAAAATAATCTATTTAACAGACTGTCATAATTAGTTCTAAGAAACCCGACTGGTTTCAATTTAAAAAATAAAAAAAGGATCAGAAAATTATACATTTTCATTTTAATTAATCTTTTTTTTTCCGCGAAAAATGTATCCCGGAATTTTCGGAATCAACAAATGCATCATTTTTTTTTTCTTAAGTAACCGCTCCTGCCCTTTTAAAAGATAATCGTTTTATCCTGTTATTTAGTTTAAATATTAAAAGTAACATTCTAAAACCAATCAAGTCAATGACGAAAAAAAAAAAAAAAAAAATTGACATCTTTGTTTTTATTTATCAATATTTGTCATTTTTTTCCCCCATATGTGATTTATCTTTTTTATTTCTTCGAAATTATACGGCGATAAGTGATTTTCCCAACCGACCAATTGTTTGTTTTTATTTTCTCCGTCAAAAACAAACAGATTTTTTTTTCTTTTCATATTTCCGAAAAAAAAAATGTATCTTTGACCTTTGACAAACCGAAAAAAAATAAAAAAATGACACAGGAGGATTTCCATTCGGGGAAAAAAAAAATTAATTTTCTTCGAATTTTGCGAAATTAAATAAAAAATAAAATGACTTTGACTGATTTCTGATCATTTAAAAAAAAAAAAAAAATTAAGCGTGAACGTCGTAGGCGGCCGGCGACCTATTTGCCGAGGTTCATTTAAAAAAGCTTTACGCACTTTCGAAATCAGACATCTGCTCCTTAAGACGAAACAAAAAAAAAAAACGGAAAAAAACCCCGATTAAGCAAATAAACACGAGGAATTTTATGCGTATGAATCCTTCTTCCACGTTTAATAATTCCTACGTTGTAATAATTGATGGCTCCTTCGGTTCCGGAACATCTAATCACCCCGTCTTCTTAAATTTCCTCTCTGGCTAGAAAAAAAATTATATGAGAACCTATCCTATATATATTAACTAAATTTTCATCTTCGCTCATATAACTACCTCAAGTCGTAGAGTTTGGTGGTAACGATACTTTTTATCGTTCTTTTACAAAAATTTGCGATTATTGCATCATATTCGGAAATTTGTGAAGTGTGGTTTTTTTTTTCCAAAACAAAAAAATGAGTAACCAAAGATTCTCCCTCGTGGCCCTTGCAGCCGGTTTATTGGTGGTTGTATTACTTTTTATTCATGCGGAAGCCGGTACCATTCAGAAGGTGAGTTACTATTAACTTTTTTTTTACGCGCCAAATTCTTGTAGTATTCTCATCCTCCGTAGTTGTGGCAAGATATTGCGCAATCGTTAACGTAAAAATGACTATATCTGATTCGCTTTTTTTTTTTTTTTTATCTGTAAAAAAATAAAATTTTAATTTAACTTTTAACTTTTTATCATCAAAAAAAAAAAAAAAAATTTAATCAGATGGTTTGATTTTGATAAAATTTTATAAGCAATAAGACACCTGCAGCTTATTGACATTTTTTTACCTCTTACTCATGGCATGTTTGTTTTTGATATGAATTCATCAGAAATTTTTTTATCCTTTTTTTTATGGAGCCATGTATTTAAATTTCAGCCACTACCGAGAATCCTTATCAGTTCAGTGGAAAATCAAAAATTTTTGCCTGAAAAGAAAAACAAATAAAGATCAGTAACCAAAGTTATCAAAATTTTATTTCTTACTTTTGGGGGAAAATGAACTAGTCTAATCAAGTATGGCATGATATCTTAATTTTAATGTAAACATTGTCCATTGTGGGTTTTAAATCATTCATTATCTTTTGACTATTAAAAAAAAAAAAAAAAAAAATACATAAGATAATAACTGACCTAAGTAAATACTGTACATTTAAACTGTTGTCCTTGATTAAATAAAATAATAAAGGCCTTTTTTTTCTTCCTCCCAAGATTCACCAAAGATCTAAATTTTTTTTCTTTTTTATGGAATCAACTCTAGTCCGTAAAAGAAAAATTGTTATTGCCATTAATAAAAAGTTCGTTCAACTGCTCCAGGAAAATTTACATCAACCGTTTTAATTTTGCTGTTTACAACAAGCAGAAAATTGATAATAACTATCTTTAAATAGTTTTGTTTATGCCAAAAAAAAAAAAAAAAATGTCAAGGATACACTTACTACACAATACTACAATGTTTACTATTGCCATTGGTTTTGTTCATTCAAAAAATTGATTTTTATTTTCCTCCAGGCAAAAATTATGGTATTTTCCTTGAAATCATATGATTTGACATGTGCGTGGTCGTTTTAATAACGAAAACACGTGGTTGTATGAGAACATCATAAATGATTACCATTTTCATTATACGAATTTTTTATCATTTTCAGAGAGCAATTATTGAAGAACCAAAGCATCCTGAACCACCAAAACCAAAGGTCAACTATTGTCACAGATCTACCCCCTGCCGTTGGGAAGTATACGTACCTTTCATTAGAGAAACACGGCACTTTTTGAATAATACGTAAGTGTCATTGATAAGATATAAAATAGATGATTTGCCTCTCGTTATCCGAAAAGGAAACTTTCAAGTAAAGATTTTTCCTGTCCGTATAAGCCATGTGCACCAACTTCATTTCCCATTGAATCGCGGTTATGTACGTTAATTAGTGTACTGTTTAAAATTTAACTTTGATTTCCTTCGTTTTAAAGGAATCTATTTTCAGTTTCCGATACTTCATCGGAGAAATTTTAACTGTAAAAATTAAGATCAAAAGAACCTATTACGGCGTCACAAGACTTCAGCAAATCCGCCATTTTGAGGCATAAAAACTAGAGGTAAACAAAAGACGATTTAGCAGACGATATCTTCAAATAGGCGGATTTGTCTTACCCACCTTTTTTAGACGAAATAAATAAAATGATCGTGTTTCAAAAATGAAGTTTAGTATTTGAATATTAAATTAGTCATAAAGTTGCAATAACTGTCATTATTTCCAGAAGCTTCAATGCATGGTCCGCCATCTTGCTTTTGTCTACTGATTGTCGCCAAACTATTAAAATTAATTGGCTCTGTTCTAAAAACTTTTATATTTTCTAAAAAGGCGATTTTACCAATTAATTTACTTTTTAAATTCAGGACTAAGAGCTTACTAAACAAAAATAAGTTAGTTTTACTTAATGCCGGTAATAAACCGGCTTTAAAATCAAAAATTTGAAATGACCATTAAGGGCTAATGACGTCACACTATTTGTCGACGATCCCACCAATAGAATTTCGAGAACGAGTTGTAACGAACGTCAGAAACGTGCGTTACGTTGTTTGAGCGTTTTTATAGTTCGAATTTTCAAGATGATTTACGGTGCTCAAAAATAGGATGGATGAGTTTTTTATACTTGTTCAGACTTGTACCTCACAGCTTTTGCATAACTGGGCCCGGGGGTGACTGATTCTCATGCTCGCAATTTTGTAACTACTTTTAGGTTTGCTTATAAGGAAAGTAGAGATCTAAAATTCGAAATATCGGATTATATCAGTATTGAGTTGTTTTATCTTCATCTTCTAGTTAACAGTATTTCTTATTAATTGATCATTGAGAACTATAATAAAGTTAAATTGTGCAGCAGGTATAGATTATAACTTACCTTATTGACACAAATTTATTGGTATCCTGGACACATTCTCGTTTTTTCTTTTCGAGAGCTTCGTCTGTCAGCATTATCCTCGATTTATTAAGTAGAACCGGTATCGTTCATTTTTGATGTAAAAAATGTAATTAAGATACATTCACAGGGAAATGGAAATTGGCCACATTTGTGTTATCACAATTTTACTTCAAATAATTAACGTTTCGACCTCGTTTTTTTTGTTTTTTTTAAATACGATCGTTTGCACTTTGTCCTTTTTTAATTAGAATTTAAATAAACTTTTACGCCGTCTAGGAATCAAATCTGAATTCCGTAACTAATCATGCGCACAATGGCTAATAAATATAATTTAAAATCGTAATTGATCTCTTTTGCTTCTTTTGCCATATTACCCCTGAACTATGCTCTTAAAATCAAGGAAGTAGTAAAAATATTTAAGTTCAAAGTTATTTATATCTTTCTTTTTTTTACTTTTTCAGATGTGTGTGCCCACCAGGTTTGAAATGCATGAGGGCGGAAGATGACTACAGCGTTTCTGCTTACGTACACAGGTGTCGAAATATTACAAACACCGAACCGAGGATATTAAGTTCAGACTACATATTAAATAATTCACCATGACCATTTTAATATTTCGAAGAAAATTAAAAACTAACGGATTCTTAATTTATTCAAAGAAAAAAAAATGACTCGAACTTTCAAATCCAAACTTCCCAAGCTTAAGGAATCATTTTACAGTATATTTATTTATTTATTTATTTGAAAAGTTCTTATGAATCATTCAAGGAGGGAAGAGGATTTTAAAATTTAAATTACAAAAATTTTAAATTTTAAACTCATAATTCATCCGTCCAAGAAAAAAAAAAAGAGGGGGAAAAAATCAACTTCCGAAAGTAAAATATCAGATTCTGTCGTTATTTTTTCTAGTTTTGTAAATATCAATGAAAAATTTGAACTCAAAGCTGTTTTTGTTTTTATATGTGAAGGTAGTTTTAATGTAGAACAGAACTGAAAAAAAAAGCCGTACCGTAATTTTGTAAATATTTAAAAACTTCTTGAATTTAAAACAAAAAAATCAGATGTTCATCTATTTGAAAAAAAAAAAAAAAAGAAAGCTTAATTTGCAGTATTCATATGCAGGCCATTACTAGTACTTAATATTAATTTAATTTTTTTTATTTATTTGTTAGTGTTAATTTTTTTTTTTTTATTATTATTATTTCGAATTAAATGTAAAGACGAATTGTAGATGTCATGGCTAGAAAAAAAAATTTAGTTGAAACAAGGAAAGTTGTTTATCAAATTTTGTATGAGAATATGAATTCTTGTGGAGTACTTTGTATACAGTATTGTAAATTTAAAAAAAAAAAAAAAAAAAGAATTTTTTTTGATTAATCTTATTTTGTTTTCTTTTTCACGATTTCTCCTTTACTTTTTAATTAAAGTGTAATATGTAAAGAACGTTGTGCATGGAGGATTGAAAACATTTTAATTTAAGAAAATAAGTTTCTACCAGGTAGAAGCATCATTTTTTTAATCTGGATCAAGTTTCTTTAAAATATGGAAAATTTGAGAAGGAAGAATTTAAGACAATTTAGAGAAATAGCTAAGACTCGAAATGAGTTGCACTGGAAGTAGTCATTAAGTCACACCTTTTTTTTCCGCTGCCTTTTTAAATTAATAATTTTTTTTTTTTTGGAATTGAAAAATAGCTATTGCTCATTTTTTTTTAATTTTCAAAAATGACAGTTCAGCTGCAATAAACTAATCTCTAGGGCAAACATTTTTACAGATCCCTATGCTTTCAATAGGTTTCGAGCAAATTTTAGAGATATCAGGCCAACCTCGAATCAAAGAAACTGTTAAAATACCTTACAATTTTTATAATTTTTTTTCTTATTTGGCTGTGGTTTTGCATTTCATTAAAACTTTTCTATCGATCAAATAGAACCCTAAAAAAATTAAAAGTTTGACTTTTTGAAACAAAAATGGCTCTAATTAAACCCGAAATTTCAAGCCCATTGCGGCACCTCAAAATGTCGTTTAAAAAATCTGAAAAAAATTAGGGTTAATAGTATTGTAAAAAGGTATCGATTCCCATTATCAGGCATTTTCAAATTCAGATTTTCGCGTTTTTCGATCCACCCTACTGTTTAGTACCGTTTAGTGCCAGGAAAATAAAAGTTTTGTACCATTTATAAATTTTTCTAGAGAAAAATAAAAATGAAAAGGTGGGGTTCATGGACCCCGACTTAAAAAAAATCCCGAATTAACAATCAAAAGTTTATATCACAGTTCATGATCATCATTACTTCAGTATAAATAATTAATGAATAATTAGTAAATCTATATAAATACTAGCAACTGCTGTCTTCAATTGCAGGTACCCATATTATCTTTTTATACATGGTCCCGACTTTTCATTTCCGTTTTTCTCGGAGATAATGAAAGGTACAAATTTTTTTTCCTAGTACTAAACGAGTACAAAATAGTACTGAAAACCAAATTTCAAAATTCCAATGCCGGGGTCCTACTTAATACTGTCCATTTAGCGATCAAGCTTGCCAGGGATTTTTAATAAAATTCAATTAATAGTTTTCGTATAACTCTAGCTAGCTTAGAGTTGTACATTAGGGAGGGTCAAAAATCAAAAATTTTGGATTTTCAAAATGCCTGATAGCGCAATCGCTGCGTTTTGTCATTTGTAAAAATTTTTTTAAAATGGCGTCTTGAGGTTTCGCTAAAGGGCCAAAGTTTTGCAAAACTCCATACGAAAATTTTTTCACAAAAATCCAAGTCGAATTTTCATCCCTTATGGAGTTTGGCAAAACTTTGGCCCTTTTGCGAAACCTCAAGACGCAATTTTTAAAATATTTTCAAAAAGAAAAAAATTTTACAAATGATAAAACGCAGCGACTGCGCTATCAGACATTTTAAAAATCCAAAATTTTTGATTTTCGACCCGCCCTATTTTACATACAGTGGGGATATCCCCCAGAATTTTTTAAACAATTGCTTTTACTTAATTTTTTTTTATAAGCTTTAAAGCTTATTTAGACGAACAATCATGTTTTGGCAGATATTTAACTTACAAACAGAGAAATGCCATTACTCTTTTCCAATCAAAAGTTATCATAAAAAAATCGAACTCGATTCGTGGTCATATTTGAACTTATTTGTTGAAAAATACCAAAAATAAACCATACGAACGAAGGTAAATTGCAAAACAAGGTATGAGTTTAGAAATTAAAATTAGCTCAATGCATGTTTAGTCTTTTCTTTTTACAAATTCAGTTTTTTAAAAATTTTTTTCTTTAAAAAATAAGCACGAATCGGAGCAGATATTTTTAGTCAAACCATTAACAGGATCAAAAAATACTTTTCATCACTCTGGGCGGAAAATGAACCGTTCCGCCAGCGTTAAAATCAAAAAATTTCATTTTCCACCCTCGTGACGAAAAATATCTTACAAATCAGGCACGGAGGTGGCTAGCAGGCCTCGACTGGTTACGGCCCTCACTTCCTTAACCAGTAGCCAGTCGAGGCCTGCAAGCCACCTCCGTGCCTGATATGTAATATACTATCTCTATTTTCAAGCAGTTAATGAATTTCACAGGTACTTATAAAGGATAATTCTACAACAAAAAAATTCGTTTTTTTACAGAAACAATGACAACCACTTTTATCAAATGTGGCTTTTCAAATAATTTACATTTATTTATTTTTTTCGTACAACTAAAAGATTATCAAACAATAAAGCTTAAATAATGTTACATGACCAGAGCTTTATTTAATTTTTTTATTTTTTTCATTTTTTTCAACATTTTTCTTTTAATAAGTTAAATTAATTTAATGGAAAATGAAATGGATAGCATTTTTTTTTTTTTCATAAGACCAGTCAAAACATTCAGACCACCTATCGAAAAAAAATTGTCATGTTAAATGATTTTCCTTTAACAACAAACATTTCAACTTTGGAATGTAGCTTAAAAAATACATTTGTAAAAAAAAAAAAAAAATAATGGAAATCAAAAATAGGTCTGCAATTACTGGTCCAAATTACGATACATAGACTTTTTTTTACCCATTACGAAAATTCTGTTTAATTGGATTGGTCCGAAAGAGTGAAATGATCTAGGCCAATTATTTCCGAAGACAAAATATTTTTTTAAAAATTTTTTCTATGATAAGCCCATTTCACTGACTAGTTAAAATGGATTCTACTTCAGTTCGATATGAACTAAGAAACTACACAGAAAAAATATTTTTAAATGCTTTTCGTTTTAAAAAAAAGATACAATCAAAAATGTTAACTCTAGGCCTAACGATCAAATCAGAGATATGCTTGAATTTTTTTTAAATTTTCACAAAAGCCCGAATAATTCCGATTAAATTTTTTATTTAAATGCACTCGTTGTTAATTTTACTGCTTTTCGGTAAATATTTTTCAAGCAGGGAAAACAACGAGTGCATTCGTTTTTGTTTTAAACTTCTTCAACACCTCATTTCTAATGATTTTTTTTAAAAAAATCGGGAATTTGACAAAATGAAGGGATGATTTTACATTTATCATGGTTTTTTTTATTTCGTGAGTGACGTTCGACGTTGAAAAAATATTTACATAAATTAATTTTTGGAATAAATAATTTCATGCCAACGTGAAGTAATGGCTACAAAGTGTTTTTTTTTTTTTTTTTTTTTTTTAAATTAAAAGAGAAAAAATTGGCAGTATTTTGACACAAAAATTATTCATTCCAAATATTTATTTTTTTACAAAGAGAGAAAAAAAAATTAAATGTATAAATTACAAATTAAGCGATTCTAATTCTTCTTTCCACGCGCAATTGAGCAAAAAAAATTAAAATCTTGTCTTGAACAACAACTTTTTCAATTTTGTTTTCAGTATGAAAAAATAATTTTATAAAATCTGAAAAGTGTTCCTAAATCGGATGTTCTCAACGCATTTTTATATTTTTCCTCGATCAATCAAAAAAAAATATTTTTACCAAATTAATTCCTACGAATTTTTTTTATTATTTCAGAGAAGCTGAATTTAAATCGTTCAGAAAAATTTGAGATAAGATTTATCATAGCAGGTCCTGCTTGGCTTGGTATGCTGCTTGAAATAATAAAAAAAGGATCCCTATATCACAATGAAATAGTTTTACATTCATCCACTAATAATAATAAGAAAAAAAAAAATGAATTTCCGATACTATTTCCCACTCATACAAATCTAAGCGATTAAAAGAAATAAAAATAACCGACATTTTTAGTGAATTTCGAATTATTACTAAAAAATTTTATGATTAATCCTAATTTTTTTTAATAAAATAAAAACAAAACGTTGCCGCATTTTTTTTAATTTTTAAAATTTTCCTTTTAAAATTTACAAACTTTTCGAGATTCTGAAAAAAAAATTAAACAAAGAGGAAACAAAAAAACGCTGAGATGTTGAGATGTTTATAAGAAATCGTTTTTCTTTTTGCCACATTAAAAACTACGATCGCATTTCTAATTAAACTAATATTATTTTTTTCCTTAAAAATCGTCCGTTTTATCGAAAGAAAAAAAAAATTATTAAAAAAAAGAAAACCACAAATTTTTTTCATTTAACGCATCGTGATCGATTGTGGCACTCCGTTAATTTTTTTGGATACCAAAACGTCATTTTCGTATTCCATCACGGTTTCTTGACCGTTATCTGTGATCCTGTAATGAGAAAAGAAAAAATTAATAATAATGAATAAACATTAATAAGGTTTAGTCACGCCTGGGACACAATTCAGGAGGCGTGGGAAGTCTACTTAAAAAAAAAAAAAAAGGGAAAAGTTGCAGCCTCGTTTTTATAAATGACAATTCACATATTTAGAGATGTAAAAATAATTTTTTGAGAACTTTTTCTTTTTTTTGTCAACCATTAACAATAAAATTATATTTTCAAGGGCTAATTTTTCCTTCTCTTATCCTTAACTTACTTTTTAACGGTTATTTTCTTTCCGTTAGTGAATCTAGTAGAGGTAGTGGTTCGCTTTACATTTGGGCTACTTCCACCGACGGTGGAGTTAAATGTGCTGAAACTTGTGAACCCTCCGGCACCAAAATCGTCGAAATTAAATCCGAAACTAAAAGGACTAAAACTTGAAATACTTTGATCTGGATAGGATATCCTACTCCCACTTCTTGAACTTCCGTTACGAGATCCGTTTCGGTGACCGTGACCGGACATACCTGAAAAACAAATTAGGTGAAAATGTCGTTAAAAAATTTTGGGTAAAGGTCAAATTGGGTGAAAAAAAAAAAAAAAATTTAAAAACGGAAAGAAAAGAGATATTTTGTGAATAACCGTTTAATATGTTAGGCAGTATACAGGCCACTTAAATTTTCCGCAACGAAATCACTGATTTGTGAAATTGCACTGGATTGGTATATTAGCTATTTTCAAATCAACGCTAAATTGATGCATTTTCTAAATAATAAACAGTAAATGTATTTAATTTAATTTCTTTCAGAGATAAATGTTGATTAAATGAAATCTTTATTAGCATTTAATTTAACAAGTTTTTCAAAAAAATAGACTGGGATATGGGGGCATATCCCTGCATAGGATTTTGTCTTTGGGGTGTTGACCTAATATTGCTAAATTTAAACAATAAAACAATTTTAAAGAGTTTTTTTTTTTTTGCTGGTTTTTTGCCTAAAAATTCGAATTTTTTGATTACAACGTAATTTTTTTTTCTGGCACAAAAAAAACTTACAAAATTTGATAAAAAAAGGTCAAAATTTGAAAAAAAATTAGTCAAAATTTTAATTAAATTCTTCAAAGTTAAAATTTTAAAATTTAAACGTTGCTTTAGCTCATATTTTCGGTTAAAGGAAAAAGAAACGAAATTAAAAAATGTAGTCACCCTTTTTTTTTTTTAATTTTTAAGTTCTTGTTTTTGTTCATGTAATTTAATTTTAATATTAAAAAAAAAAACGGCGAAAATTAAAAAAAAAGTTAAATAAAATTTCAAGAAATATTTAAGTCCTTGCTTTAGCAACTTAAAAAGTTTTGTGTAAAAGTTAGGTTTCTTAAAAATTTCCAAGAAATTTTTTTAAAGTCCTTGTTTTTGTTTGTCATCTAATTTTACTATTAGAAAAGGCTAAAAGTTAAAAAAAAAATTGTCCAAATATTATTTAAAATTTTCAAAGTTAAAATTTAAATAATAAAACAATAGACAACAGACATGATTGCTAATTATGGTGAATAATAAAAGTTCAAAGTTTTCTGGTCATCTAATGGCAATTTTTACTGTAAGAATTTTCTTAGAAATGAAGAAAAAAAAGTTATAAAGTCGTAAAAACTTTTTGTCACGTGACCCCATTACAAAACGTTTCTCATTGGTGTGACGTCATTGTTCACTTTTATGCGCGCGGTTAGTTAAAAAACGAAAACAAGAGTGCACCTGCTCGTCCTCAAAGGTTAACATGGATTTGTTCGTACGGCAACTTTTCTTGCTCCGATGGGCATGCCGCGGCATGCCGCCGATAGCTCACCTAGGAGCATACCTAAATCGTGAACTGTGACGTCACGGTCGTTTCGGCGCCAATTCAAACAGCCAAAATTTTTATTCTTTTTTATTCGGTAATTAAACATCGCATGACAGCAAAAATCGCATTTACTATTTTTATATGCTAGGTTTATTTAAAAAATATGTTCGATACAAAATGTGTCTGTTGTCTATTAAATATTAATTTTCGGTGCGAAATTTTTTGATTAAAATGTAATTTTTTTTTCCTGGCACGAAAAAAACTTAAAATTTTTCATAAAAAAGGTCGAAAGTTAAAAAAATTAGTCAAAATTTTAATTAAAGTCTTCAAAGTCATGAACAAAAATAAGAACTTAGAAATTTAAAAAAAAAAAAAAAGGTTAGCCGGACAGATTTCCCCAGGACCGAGCCCCAAAACGTAGTCCTCCCACGACAAAATGTGCCTTTTTACCTGTCTTTCCGATCCAAGTTCCTTTTATTGTTTCCAATCTCAGATTTCATTTTCGTTTCGTCCGTCGCGACCTTAGACATTGCTTCATTTTCATTTGTTTGCTTCGTCTAAATTTTTCAGTTTCTAATTCCCCAGGCTGCACCAAATTCTATGTTCGATCGTACAATTATTTATATTCCTTTTAATCATAAAAAATCGCATTTTCTTTTTCCTTCATCAAGAAATAATAACGTACTCAGCTTCATAATCGACTGGTAGTGTCTGCAACATTCTCCTCACAATCTCCCATTCATCATCATCATCATCATAATCATCATCCTCATCCTCATCCCCGCTATAGTCCTCATTTCCATTCCCATCATCACTGTCATTGTCATCATGATTACGATTATCATCAATCATCATCTCCAACAAATTCTCTAAGAAATTCATACCTCTCGTCACAGTTACATGCACATGTAATCTCCCCGAAATCATGACCAGCGTTCTATTCAACCCGAAAAACAACAACTCTATTCTCCTCAACTGACTCGTCGTCGGCTCCAAAATATCATACAGTGTAAAAAAATACTGTATCGTAATAGTCATCATGAAAAGCAGAATTAACATAACATAGATCCAGGCCCTTATCCTTAATCTCAATCTCATTGTGTTTATCATCATCATAATCGTCAGTACCGCCATCATCATCATGAGTATCACCATCCAATTCGACAACATATCGATTGTTATTGTCCTCTTTCTCCTATTCCTCGACATCGTCATCGCCATCATGACAAACATCATCATCATCAGGACCATCGTTGTAATTACCATTAAGCACCTCCTCATATTTCTATTACTCGGACACATGATCATGATCCCCAAGGCGGTAAATAGCCATACCAGTAAATAATCTATACATGATTCCGCCAATCCGCCCTCCCCTATTCTCATCGACTCCATCGGTTTTATCAAAACCATTATTAGCAAGATAAGTCAAGGCTTCAAACAAAACAAAACTGTCACAAAATAAAAGGTATTTTTGAAATCCAACTAAAAAATCAAGATCTCGAAAATTGATTTGCTAAATAACCTACTCATACTTTTCCGGAATAAAACAAATTAAAAGATCAACTAAGCAAAAAAAAAAAAAAAAAAAAAATACACTCATGATAAATCACACTTTTCATTTTAAAAAAATTTTGCAAATCAATTATCGTCACCTCACTAGCTGAAATCACACAAAAACTGTCTAAAAAGCCACGTGCTAAATTAAAACAAACACTTCCAAGAATTGAAAGCATGCAACATCGTGAATCTCCAAAATACGAGCTAGATACAGGTGTTACAAAAAATAAACGATCTTATTTGCAAACAGAGTTGGACCGAACACTCAAGTTAGGGCAGGTTTAGCTCATAAGTTAAATGTAGAGTCACCCCGTCTAACGCATTTTTGTTTGTAAATAAGATCGGAGAAAACCATTCTGCGCTTGAAAAAAGGTGTACGAACTTACAGCAAGACCTGTTAACAATACCACATCCATTCCTGTTGCTTTTTTTTTTCTTTCAAATCATACGTATATTTATTCAATCGAATCGATTATCGTTTCATTCTCTCTTACGTGTGTCATTACTTTTTTTTTTTTTTTTTTTCTGATTGGTTTTTAAGAATCATGTTTTAGACAGGTTTCTTCCATTTTTAGGAAACCGGTCAAATTTTTTTTTTAGACCAGTTTCCATTGTTACCGGTTACCGCATTTTCTTTTTCTTTTCATCAAGAAATAATGTACTGAACTTCATAATCGACTGGTAGTATCTGCATCAGTCTCATTACAATCTCCCATTCATAATCTTCATCATCATCATCATCATCGTCATTATTATCTTCATCACCATCACCATCATCATCGTCATTATTATCTTCATCACCATCATCATCATCATTCTCGTTGTAGTCCTCATTTCCATTCCCATCATTACTGTCATTATAATTATGGTTATTGCTATCATCATTATCATTATCATTATCATTATCATTATCATTATCATTATCATTATCATTATCATTATCATTATTATCATTATCATCATCACTATCATTACCATTATCATTATCATTATCATTATTATCAATCATTGTCTGCAACCAATTCAGACGTTCCGCCACTAATATTCTCATAAGTACTCTCCCCAAAATCAGGATTACGGTTCTAAACATCCCGTATATTAATATCTCTGCTCTCGTCTGACTCGTCCACGACTCGGCATTATCAAATAGAGTAAAATATAACCTCGTCGTTAAGGCATTAATTAGCATCGCTATTAATAATAATAGCGAATCCCTGATCCAAATCCATATCCTTAATCTCAATCTCATTATGATTATGATTCTCTTCATCATAAACGTCAGTACCGTCATCATCATCATCAGTATTATCACCCAATTCGACAACATCTTAACTGTTATTCTCCCCTTTTTGCCGTTCCTCGGAATCGTCATCGTCATCATCATTACCATCATCATCATCGTCAACATCGTTTTAATTACCATTAAGCACCTACTCATATTTCGATTACTCTGACTTACGATCATGATCGTCAAGACTGTAAATTGCGAAATCAGTAAAAAATCTATGAGTGATTCCCCCATTTTACCGTTCCCAAATTTCATCGATTCAATCAAAAACATTGTTAGTAAGATAATCAGGACTTCAAGCAAAACAAAACTGTCACACAGTAGAAGGTATTTTAGAAATCTAACTAAAAAATAAAGACCCCAAAAATTGATTTACTAAATAACCTATTCCTATTTTTCCGGAAGAAAATACCGGACCAGGGGGTTTCTTTGAACACTTTTTCGGTTTTTTTACACGAAACAGTATGAACTCGTTAGAGGGAAATATTTTGCTTTTAATATGTTGTAGAGGGACTTTTCAGCTTACATTTAATACCAAACTAAATTAACCCAAAAAAAATTTACGAAATTATGTTTTGTTTCAAAAAAAGGGGTAACTTTGCACACTTATATTTCCACATTAAGGTAAAGTACCCAAATCCGGCTCATAAGCTAAACACGTAATACCGTAAAAGGAAAACATGTTTAGCTTATGACCTGGTCAGGATTCGGGTACTTTACCTTAACATCTCTATAAATATGGCACGAACTCCGATGAAACGTATCTCAAAACAGAAGGATTTTTATAAGGAATCGATTTTTACCCGTCAAAGCCATTAAATTCCTTTTGTGGCTAACGCCGACAAGATCAAGACAAAATAAAATAATACTAATGATTTAAGGCGTTTTGAATATTCAACCAGCAGCACAAATGTTTACAAACAACAACCTGAAATATTCGTCTGCTGTTTTGTTTTTTTTTTGCAAATGGCCGACAATAACAAGTTATATTTCTTATGTGTACAGTTATTTCGTGCCACAGTAAAACATAAAAAACAAGAGTCCAACCGAATAAATAAGCCCATCGATCGATGAAAAAACACCAAACACACTACCAAAATCCACTTTTTTATTAAATTTTTTCACAATTTTAATATGGTGTCAGAATGTCAACATGGAGTCAATTTCAATATGGCGTCAATTTCAATATGGCGTCCATTTAGAAACAATGATTACGCGCATTACAAACAATGGCTTACCGAGGTTTACATTTTTTTTTACGAAATTAATTTTTTATTTATTTATTTATTTTTCTATATATTTAGGAATATTTTATTGAGAGAAATATAATTATGGAAGTTCATTATGACATGACGTGTTTAAACAAGAACTATTTAAATACTGCCGTCAACTATTTTTTCATCACACGGTACGGAAAAGTCCACTTTTCAGTCCTAGGCAGTTTATTTACAGACTATTTTACTCCGTATCTTGTGATAAAAAATATCTTTCAATGCAAGAAATGCAAACGACATGCCCGTTTCGACCTATTTAAGGCCCTCGCCTTCGGCTCGGGCTTAAAACTCGGTCTCGACGGGCAATTTTGTCATTTGCAGTCCTTGTATTGAAAAATACTATTTCGAAGTCTTTGAATTTCGACATAGAGAAAATTGCTCAATTTTTTTTCCCCTTCAAAACGTAAAATCTCTTATCGAGGACATTTTATGCAACTTAATTAGTAAATAATGCTCCAAAATATCTAAGCTTTAATAATCTATAAAAATATCGTCGAATTTTTAAGCCATATTTATGTAAAAAATATTTAATCGAAGAGTGCAAAGTTACCCCGTCGAGTGCAAAGAAACCCCCGGGTACGGTCAACTTAATAAGAAATAAAAAACTGATGATTATTCACACTTTTCATTTTAAAAAAAATTTTGTAAGCTAATTATCGTCACTTCACTATTTGAAAGCACACAAAAACTGCCTAAAACGACATGTGCTGAATTTCTTCCAAAAGGAACACTACCACGAGTTGAAACATGCAACATTTACGATCGTCAATCTCCGAAAATGTGAGCTAAATACAGGTAGTCCCAGAAATAAACTATTTTATTTGCAAACCGAGTTGCAAGTTAAATCAGGTTTAACTCATAAGCTAAAGATAGAGTCACCCCCTTTAACGCATATTTGACTCAATTTTGTTTGGGATTTAAGACCGGAAAAAACCATTCTTCCCTTGAAAAAAGGTGTATGAACTTATAAAAAGATCTGTTAACAATAACATATCCTTTTGTCCTGCTTTTTTTTTTTTTTCAAAATCATAGGCACATTTTTTTATCCCTCTGCTTTTAAATCATTCATATTTCCGATAATTGCAAGTGCAGGGAGCTAAAAATTGGCGTATTTATGTAAATTGAGTCGTGGATTTCGAATATCAACTCAGAATTTCGCTGTAACCAAAATTCAAGGTGGCGGGCGACTAATTATATTGTATACTTAAAAACTCATTCAATTAATATGCTAAAAATCTTGTAAAATAATTATTTCCGATAATAAGACAAATTTGACATTCTCAATAATTCAAGTATTGTCAACCAAGATTTCGCGGAAACTTGGCTTGATTTTTCCCCTATATTTAGCGTATGAAGGGATAAATAGACGAGTAAATACCTGAAAACCTTTTTTTTTTTAAAAAAGGGAAAGTGATGTCCATCAAAGAGTGAATAACAATAGGGATGTTTCCGGCGGGGTTGGGTCGTTTGAAAGCTTCTTTAAAAAAATATCAGCATCTATGTTAAGCTTATGACTCAAAAATCCATTTTTCAATAAATGGTTTTTTTTCCAAAAAAAATCAGAAAATTTGAAAATTGCATTTCTTTTTTCCTTTCTCTCGAAAAAAGGCTTAACTTTGAAAAAATAATATCTGATTTGAAATCCGGGCCTTCTAAAACCCCCAGGCTGAGATTTTATTATGAATTATTTCAACATATAATCGTATTTCGTTCCGTATACTCATGTAATGCGGGTTGCCTAAATTCGATTTTGCAGGGGACATTATGATCCCCTGCAAAATCCCCTTATGTATATTGGTACGTATAAACCCCAAAAACAAAATTCGGTAGGATAGTTTCTTTTTTTTTTTTTTTTTTTTTTTTTTTTTTTTTTTTCAAAGTCAAGAAAAAATAAGCAAAAGGTTTAAGAAATTAATTATTAAAAAAAAAAAAAAATTGTGGTCTTTTTTAAAGCTCAGGGTACCGGCATGAACCGGCATGAGAATAAGTCACGCATTTTAATCAAAAAACCAGACTGGGAAAAGGGGACATATCCCTACGTAGGACTTCATCTTTGGGGTAGTGTCCTAATATTGCTGAATTTAAACAATAAAACGATTTAAAAATTTTAAGGAATTTTTTTTTGCTCGTTTTTGGTCTAAAAATTCGAACTTTTTGAATGAAATGTGATTTTTTTTTCTGGCACGAAAAAAATTTTTGATAAAAAAAAGGTCAAAATTTGAAAAAAATTAGTAAAAATTTTAATTAAATTCTTTAAATTTAAAATTTTAATATTAAAACATTGATTTAGCTCATATTCTTGACCAAAGGAAAAAGGAGTCTCAGTCGAAACCCCGAAAGCCCAGACCCTTGGAAGGCCAAAAGTTTAAAAAAAAATAGTCAAAATATTATTAAGCTAAAATTTTAATATTAATATACTTAAATATTAATTTTTGGTGCGGACAGACCGACACCCGGACAGACACATTTCCCCAGGACCGAGCCCCAAGACGTAGTCCTACGTCAAAATTTTTCTTTTACCTGTCGTTCCGATCCAAGTTTCCTTTTATCGTTTCCAATCTCGCTTTTCTTTTTCGTTTTGTTCGTCTTGACCTAAGACATTACTTCATTTTCATTTGTTTGCCACGTCTAAATTTTTCAGTTTCTAATGCCACAGGCTGCACTTAATTTCAGGGCTGTTCGATCATAAAATTTATATTCCTTTTATCATATACATCGCATTTTCTTTTTCCTCCATCAATAAATAATAACGTACTCAGTTTCATAATCGACTGGTACTATCTGCAACATTCTCCTCACAATCTCCCATTCATCATTATCATTATCAACCTCATCATCACGATCTTCATCGTCATTATCATCATCATCGTCCTCATCGTCCTCATCGTCATCCTCATTTCCACTCCCATCATCACTGTCACTGTCACTATAATTATCATCATCATCATCATCATTATCATCAAACAACATCTCTAACGGAATCATACCCCTCACCACTGACATACTCATATGTGATCTTCCCAAAACCATGACTAGCGTTCTCATCACCCCGTTAAACAACAACTCTCCTCTCGTCAGACTCGTCCTCGGCTCCATAATACGAAACAAAGTTAAAAAAAACATCATCGCTAAGGGCATAATCATAAATGCAAGTTGCGTTTCCCATATCCAGGTCCTTATCCTTAATCTCAATATCATTAAGGTTAATATCATCATACACGTCACTACAGCCATCATTATCATCAGTATTATCATCCAATGCACCAACATCTTAAATATCATTTTCCTCTTCCTCTTGTTCCTCGACGTCATCATCGTCATTATCATAACCATCATCATTATCATCACCATCATTTTAATTACCATGAAGCACCTCCTTATATTTCTATTCACCGGTAATATGGTCATGACCCCCAAGGCGGTAAATAACCATAGTAGTAAATAATCTATCCATGATTCCGCCAATCCACAGTTCGGTATTTTCATTGACTCCATCGATTTCATCAAAAACATTATCCGTAAGATAGTCAGGACTTCAAACAAAACAAAACTGTCACAAAGTAGCAGGTATTTTAGAAATCCAACTAAAAATTCAAGACCTCCGAAATTGATTTACTAAACAACTTATTCATATTTTTGCGGAAGAAAACAAAGTAAAAAATCGACTTAGTAAAAAAAAAAAAAAAAAAAAATACACTCATGATAATTCACACTTTTCATTAAAAAAAAATTTTGTAAAACAATCGTCAGTTCACTAGCTGAAATCACACAAAAACTGCCTAAAAAGCCACGTGCTAAATTTCTTCAAAAAGAAACAACACCAAGAATTGGAAGCATGCGACATTTAAGATCGTCTATCTCCGAAAATATGAGCTAAATACAGGCAGTGCAAAAAAATAAAACGATTTTATTTGCAAACCGAGTTGGTAGTTAAATCAGGTTTAACTCATAAGCTAAATGCAGGGTTACCCCGTCTACCCCTTTTTTAACGCATACCTGACTCAATTTTGTTTGTGAATAAGACCGGAAAAAAACAATTCTTCCCTTGAAAAGGGTGTATGAACTTGCAAAAAGACCTGTTAACAATAGTATTTATATCCTCTTCTGCGATGGTATGCATGTGACGTCATTTTAAGGGGAAATTATTGGTCTGATTCCATAACGAACTATTTAGCGTGAGGTCATTGGAGGACAAACACCGTCACTGGGGAACCAACTTACATTGAGCCATTATCTTTTAAAAAATTTTGTAAGTTTTTGTTCTTAACAATACCATATCCTTTTCTGCTGCTTTTTTTTTCTTTTTTTTTCAAAATCATAGGCACATTTATTTATCCCTCTGCTTGCCAATAAATTTTTGGCCCCGTAAGGGGCCGTTTGTTATTACACCTTTTTTCAACGGAAGAATGGTTTTCTCCGGTCTTATTCCCAAACAAAATTGAGTCAAGATATGCATTAAACGGGGTGACTCTACTTTTAGCTTAGGAGTAAAACCTGATTTAATTTGCAACTCGGTTTGCAAATAAAATTAAAAAATTCATTAATATGTTAAAAAATTCATATTTCCGATAATTGCAAGTCCAGGGGGCTAAAAATTGGTGTGTTTGTGTAAATTGAGTCGTGGATTTCGAATATCAACTCAGAATTTCGCTGTAACCAAAATTCAAGGTGGCGGGCGACTAATTATATTGTATACTTAAAAACTCATTCAATTAATATGCTAAAAATCTTGTAAAATAATTATTTCCGATAATAAGACAAATTTGACATTCTCAATAATTCAAGTATTGTCAACCAAGATTTCGCGGAAACTTGGCTTGATTTTTCCCCTATATTTAGCTTATGAAGGGATAAATAAGCGAGTAAATACCTGAAAACTTTTTTTTTTTTTTTTTTTTTTTTTTTAAAGGGAAAGTGATGTCCATCAAATAGTGAATAACAATAGGGATGTTTCCGGCGGGGTTGGGTCGTTTAAAAGCATCCTTAAGAAAATATCAGTATCTATGTTAAGCTTATGACACAAAAACCCATTTTTCAATAAATATTTTTTCTTTTAAAAAAAAATCTAAAAATTGCATTTTTTTTCCATTAGAAAAAAGAATACCAGATTTGAAAATTTTCCTTTAGCTCATATTCTTGGCTATAGGAAAAAGGACAAAATTAAAAGATGTAGCAAATATTTAATTTAAAATTTCTAAGTTCTTGTTTTGGTTCACGTAGCATAATTTTAATATTTAAAAAAAAAGATATTTAAAAAAAACTGCGAAAATTAAAAAAAAAAAAAGCTGAATAAAATTTCAAGAAATCTTTAAGTCCTTCCTTTAGCAACATAAGTTCCTAATAAAAACTGAGTTTCTTAAAAATTTACAAGAAATTTATTTAAGTCCTTGCTTTTGTTCATGTCGTCCAATTTTACTATTAAAAAAGGCCAAAAGTTAAAAAAAAAATGGTCAAAATATTATTTGAAATTTTTAGAGTTAAAATTTTAATATTAAAATAATTAAATATTAATTTCTGGTGCGAACAGACCGGCACCCTTACAGATTTCCCCAGGACAAAGCCCCAAAACGTAGTTTTACGTCAAAACTTTGCTTTTACCTGTCGATCCGATCCAAGTTTCCTTTTATCGTTTCCAATCTCGCTTTTCTTTTTCGTTTCGTTCGTCTCGGCCTTAGACACAGCATCATTTTCATTTGTTTTCCACGTCTAAATTTTTCAGTTTCTAATTCCCCAGGCAGCACATAATTCCAGTGCTGTTCGATCATACAATTCATATTCCTTTTAATCATACACATCGCGTTTTCTTTTTCCTTCATTAAGAAATAATAATGTAGTCAGTTTCATAATCGACTGGTAGTATCTGCATCATTCTCCTCACAACCTCCCATTCATCATTAT
Organism: Liposcelis bostrychophila; assembly: GCA_037577465.1. Taxonomy (NCBI): domain Eukaryota; kingdom Metazoa; phylum Arthropoda; class Insecta; order Psocodea; family Liposcelididae; genus Liposcelis; species Liposcelis bostrychophila. The sequence goes on from CM075207.1 coordinate 22,267,237, forward strand.
CATTATCAACCTCATCACGATCTTCACCGTCACTATCATCATCATCATCATCATATTCAACGTCCTCATCGTCATCCTCGTTGTAGTCCTCATTTTCATTCCCATCACTATTGTCATAGTCATTGTCATCATCATCATCTTCATCGTAATCATCATCATTATCATTAGCATTAGTCAACATCTCTAACGAAATCATACCCCTCACCACTGATGCGCTCATATGTGCTCTCCCCAAAACCATGATTATCGTTCTCGACATCCCGTTAAACAACAACTCTCCTCTCGTCAGACTCGTCCTCGGCTCCATAATAACAGAATAAAAAACAGAAATAAACAGAATAAAAAACAGAATAAAAAAAAACATCATCGCTATGGACATAATGATAAATCCAATATACGTTTGCAACATCCAGGTCCTTCTCCTTAATCTCAATATTTCTATGATTATTATCATCATAATCGTCAATATCATTATCATCAGTATCATCCAATCCAACAACATATCAATTGTTAATTTCCTCTTTCTCCTTTTCCTCGACATCGCCATCGTCATCATGACAACCATCATCATCATCATCACCATAATTTTAATTACCATGAAGCACCTCCTTATATTTCTATTAATCGGTAATATGGTCATGAGCCAGAAGGCGGTAAATAACAATACCAGTAAAAAATCTATACATGATTCCGCCAGCCGACCATTCGTAATATTCATCGATTCCACTGGTTTCATGAAAACCATTATTAGTAGGATGGTCAGGGCTTCAAACAAAACAAAACTGTCACAAAGTAGCAGGTAATTTAGAAATCCAACTAAAAAATCCAGGTTTCAAAAATTGATTTACTAAATAACTTATTCATACTTTTCCGGAAGAAAAAAAAAATTAAAATATCAACCTAGTAAAAAAAAAAAAAAAAAAAAAAAACACTGATGATAGCCTAATTCACACTTTTCATTCTTAAAAAAATTTGTAAATCAATTATCGTCACTTCACTAGCTGAAATCACACAAAAACTGCCTAAAAAGCCACGTGCTAAATTTCTTCAAAAAGAAACACCACCAAGAATTGGAAACATGCAACATTTAAGATCGTCTATCTCCGAAAATATGAGCTAAATACAGGTAGTGCAAAAAATAAAACGATCTTATTTGCAAACCGAGATGGTAGTTAAATCAGGTTTAACTCATAAGCTAAATGTAGAGTTACCCCGTCTACCCCTCTTTTAACGCATACCTGACTCAATTTTGTTTGTGAATAAGACCGGAAAAAAACCATTGTTCCCTACAAAAGGGGTGTATGAACTTGCAAAAAGACCTGTTAACAATAGTATATCCTCTTCTGCGACGGTGCGCATGTGACGTCATTTTAAGGGGAAGTGGTTGGCCTCAGGGTTGCTGTTTAAAACATTTTTTAATAAAAAACAGTTTAAAACATTTTTTAATAAAAAACAGTTTAAAACATTTTTTAATAAAAAACAGTTTAAAACGTTTTATATTATTTTCCCATGTTATAAAACGTTTTAAAACGTCTTTTATTCGGCCTGGTTTTAAAACGTGTTTTAAAACACGTTCAAAATGTTTTAAATTCGTTTCTATTTTTATTCAAATTTTTAAAACGGTGTTTTTTATTCAAATATTTTAAAACGTTTTAAAACACCGTGTTTTAAACCAATTTGTTTTAAAACAATCATCCCTGGTTGGCCTAATTCCATAAACGATTTAGCGTGACGTCATTGGAGGACAAGCACCGTCACTGGAGAACAAACTTACTTTGAGCCATTATTGGGTTAAAACTTCAAAAAATTATTTTAAAGTTTCGTTCTTAAAACTCAATAGAAGTTTGTCCTCCAGAGACGATTTTATATTGATGTAACTGCCTGTACCGAAGCGAGATATCGAACTCGAAGCGAGACATCGAATTCGAAGCGAAACACGTCATGTCCGCTTTTCTTGACTTTTCGTCCGGCCAATAGCGATTAACCATTTTCTTCCGATATCCCGATTTTTCGGCACATAAATAAATATTTTACGTCCATTATTATTTCTCCGATTTGAATTTAGTGCACGACGGCATTAAACAGCTTTTATATTAAGCCATATGTACATCTAACCTAACCTGGTTGTTTTGTAAACATGCTTGTAAACATTACGAACAAAAGCCTTGTTCCTACGCACATTTCATTTCGAATCCATCGATGCCGTTCGGAGTTTAAGAAACGAACGCAACCACCACTTTCAGGCAGATGGCGTCACGTTCCTTCACGTTCCGTTCCGGCGGGCACTCAAATCAATAATAAAATTTCCATTTGTTTTTTATGCAATTCTGTCTGTCGCGTTTGAATTATTTAGAGTTTTAGTTTAATTTAATTTAATTTATAACTCCTATTTCATAAAGTCATTATCTCTTTTCTTTTCATTTTATTTCGCTTTACTTTAAACTAATATGCTTACCGAATAGTAGGTCGTGGATGGGAGATCCTCCAAAAAATTCTCTAAAAACTTCATCGGGGTCGCGGAAAGTGAATGTAAATGCGCCAAAGTGATCGAAAGAGTCGAAATCGTGATCCCTCCTTGATCCTCCCCTAGCGCTTGCGTTCAGTCCTTCAGCCCCATAATCGTCGTAAATTCGGCGTTTCTTAGCTAAAAAAGAAAAAAAATTTAAAAAATCATTAAAAGAAAATAATAATCAGAAAAAACTCATAGCAAAAAAAAAAAAATGTATATATAACAAATTAATAAAAAATAAAATTGTATAAAAATCCGTTAAAATTGTCAGCATCATCGCTGGCGGCACATTAAAAACAAACCCTCAAACTATTAATGGATTGCATGCATTAAAGGGGGGAAAAAGTGAATAAGAATAATATTCCAAATTCCCTGATTTAATTATAATTATAAAAAAGTATACATAAATTTTGCAAAAAATTTTTTAGGTTACCGTAGATTGGGGTGAAGTTGAAAGGAAATTTTTAAAAAAATTCTAGATTTATTTTAGGCACTAAAAATAAAATTTTTTTACTTAAGTATTCCAGAAACAATATCCACTTAATGAAATAAAAAATTTTATTTTTAGTACCTAAAATAAACCTAGAATTTTCTTTTTTGAATTTCCTTTCAACTTCACCCCAATCTACGGTAACAATATACTATTTCTTTAATATCCCTTTGGCCTAATGCTTTATACTTTATAGATACAATACAGACAAATAATATTTGGAAGGAATGGGATATTTTCCAAATTTCGAAATTTGGCCGGCAAAGGGTAAGCAACATGTATAAACCAAAAAAAAATGGCGCAAATTACATTTTTTTTATTCTCCGGGAAAAGGTTAAAATGTTTTGAACAATTTTAAAACAATGTTTTTATTTTTATTTTATTACAAGTAAAAATCGTTTAAAACACCAACCCTGGCCAGTTAGTAACGCCAACAACAAGCACAAAGCGTTCATAAAAAATCTTATATTATTTTAAATAAAAGAGTTCACGAACTCTTTACATATTAAAAAAAATTATTAATTACGGTAATAATCAAAGGTGGCAGGAGAGAAAACCGCGGTCGATTCATCAAAAGGATGATGCTAATTATTTTAAATTTGACGCAAATTAAAAACCGAAATCAATAATAATCATACACGGCAGGAGTAAATAAATGATTCAAGGTCACACTTTCGTTTTATATTATTATTCGGGAGGCAGGGGAGGTCAGAGGGTTAAAGAAATTAGTCAAAAAAATATAACACACCATTCAAAAAAAAAAATAAAATAAATAAACGAAAAAAAGCCGTTAGTACAAAAAAAGATTAGGGGGCAAAGCACTCAAGGCATTATTTTCAATTTTCTACCATATGATTCGCATGCTTTTTCTTCCGGAAACTAATTGCAGCTCATAAGCCTAATTTTTCGAGAAAAAAAAAGATACAAGTTGAGTAGGCGTCATAAAAAGCGACATGTTTTCTGACACTCTTTGAAAAAAAAAAAATTTTTTTTTTTTTTTAATTTGAAGGAAGCTGCCAAACAGTGCAAAGAATTTCGAATTCAGGGGTGGTTCTATTTTGTTCATCGTGCCAAAATAATTTTTTTTTTTTAAATAATATCAACCTATTTCTGACTGAATTATTTTTAACTGCCCTTGAAAATAAATTTACTAGACAGAAAAATTTATGTGTATTTTTAGGTATTAATTAAAATTTTAAAAAAATGTCAAGACGGCTGATTTAGATTAAAAAAAAGCATGGAAATCATACGAGAAAATATTTTTTTTGGTTTAAAAGGAGAAAAAGCCGAAAACTTTCACTTTTATGATTTACCGAAAAAACGTCGGAAAGGAGTTTCGAAAAACCCGTGGAAAGTGTAATTACGATTATTTTTGGAGCAACTGGTACCGGTGTAGCTAGGTCTATAATTAAAACCCGTCTGCCTTTGAGTGCTCGATCTGTATCCTCCTGATTTCATACCAATGTCGTAAATACGCCTTTTACTATCTAAATAAGACAAAATATACAAGAAAAATTAAAGAAAAAAAATAATAATAAAAATAATAATAACAACAAGTACGAAAAAGTAAATGAAAGGTGATTGAATAGGGCGCCGGGAATTAGGCCGTGGCCGTGGAATTGTGGCGTAGCGCCATTATATACAGCAACTGTACAATTTTAAAAAATAATAAAATAAAATAAAGCCGATTTTATTATTTTTCGAGTATTCCGACTTGATTAAAATGACAGTTCCGTGCGCCGAAGGTCAACTGACGTATCTCCATCACAAATTTCATAGGAGATAGTCTGTTTCGATTTTTGTTTCTAAATGTTATGTGATTATCTCAAGAAAAAGTGCGTTATAAAATTTTATAACTCTATAACGTTTTGGCCGATTATAAAATTTTATTACTCTATAACGTTTTGGCCGATTATAAAATTTATAACTATAATGTTTTGGCCGATTATAAAATTTTATAGCTCTATAAGGTTTTGGCCGATTATAAAGTTTTATAACTCTATAACGTTTTGGCCGAATATAAAATTTATAACTCTATAATGTTTTGACCGATTATAAAATTTTATAACTCTATAACGTTTTGGCCGATTTTAAAATTTTATAACTCAATAACTTTTTGGCCGATTATAAAGTTTTATAACTCTATAACGTTTTGGCCGATTATAAAGTTTTATACCTCTATAACGTTTTGGCCGATTATAAAATTTTATAACTATTTATAAATTTTTATAATTAAAATTTTTAACTGAGCAATATATTAATTTTATGCTTGAATTGCACTATATTTAGCATGTAAGAACTTTATAGACTCTTTTTTTAAACCTTTTTCATGAGAGAAAAAAAAAGAAAAAATTCTGGAAGCGTTAGAAAAAATAAAAAAACTTAGAATAAAACTGAAAATAATTTTTGTTATAAAATTTTATAACGAGGTTTAAGTTTTTAATAACACAATTCTATAACACACTTTTTCTTGGGACATGTTTATCACCCCTTATTTTGGAGAAATCATGTCACGTGATTTCGAAAAACAGTCAAAACGGATTATCTCCAATCATAGAGATATGCCAGTTGGCCTTCGGCGCACGGAGCCCTGGCGGATTCTACGGTTTGCACTTTTCTTATCCGAATTTGTGATTACCAATAAGTTTCAAATTTTATATTAACCCTTCGCCGCCCCATGGACCCATGGATTTTAATGCTCAGACGCCCATGGGTCACAGGATCCATCAGTTTTGCAACCCTGCAAACCTGCAAAACTTTAATTTTCTTAAAAAATTGTAAAATCCATGTAACTAGGGGTGTTTTGACCTCCTGAAAACAAATATGAAGTCAGAATTTTTAAAAAAACCAAAATTCAAGATGGCGGATGATTGGTAAAATTTTATTTGAAATATTAGATTTTTTATATTCAATTTTGTAAACGCTTTATTTGTTGGTCTTTTTTATTCTTATGACCTTAAAATTGCAAGTAAATAACGGATGGACAGTTTTTTATGCAATATTTCACAAGAATGTTTCACCTATGTTTAGCTTATGGGCGAAACAGCTTTTTTTTCCCTGTGTAGAGGCGTTTATAAGTTTTAAAATACTAAAAACTAAATATTTTGGGAGGTTTTTTGAACTGCTAATTCTGATTCTCAAGTCCAAATTTTGAAAAATTTGAAATTAAAGATGGCGGACTTCAATTAACTTTTAAAATTTTCAGTTTTCTTAAAAATTATTACATAAAAAATAATCGGTTTTTGAAAAATGAAGACAAGTTAATTTTCCGGGAGGCAGTTAATTTTTAAAACAAGTTGATTTTCAGGGGGATTGCACATGCCCCTACGTAAAATCCGATGTTAGATTTGAAATCAGGGTGCTAGAAAACATATAAATCGATATCCATATGTTATTTTTCCGATAATTTAAAAAACGTTCGCTTTCTGGGGAGCCACCAGTGCCACCCAACTTAAAAACTGATTTCAGATTCGGAATCAGCGACCCCTAAACCCCCCTTAATTCATACAAATAATATTAAAAAATTAGGGTCGAATAGTCTTAGAAGCAGAGTGCCCCTTTAGAAAAAAAAATATATTAAAAAAATTTTCGGGAAATGAAAAGAGTTAAAAAAATCAAATTGAGTTTGCATCACCGGTTGCATAACTGAGCAATATGGGGCGCATCACTTTTTTTTAAAATTATCCCTTTGGTATAGTGCTTTACCCTTATAGATATGACCCTCAAAAATACGATTCCTTGTAAAAAGTACAGCCAAGTTAAGGAACCTTGCAAAAAGCTTTGCCGAAAAGTGTCTGCCCTTAAAAGCTGTGATATCAAAAAGGGCAGCCAAGTGTTTAAAATAACAAAATGAGTCTGCCTTTACAAGTTGTGATATTTAGGAAAGCAGCCAAGCACTTTTTTAAACGATGGCTTTTATTTCAAATGCCACATTTTTTCAAAATAAGTTAAAACTTGGCCGGTGTGTTTGTATTTCGTTTTTTTTTAAAAACTTGGCTGGGGGGCACTCTGTGCCACTCAATACAGAAAAATAATATTTAGGGATATCCAAATTTCGGCAAAGGGTTAAATGACTTTACCACACGGGCTTTCAATGACATTGAGATTTTGAGTAAAGCCAAAATACCTGAATCTCACAGCCTGAGTCAAATAATTAAATTTGAAAAATCCAAAATGGATGCTATATTTTGCTTTCTCATATCAAAAGATTGATCAACTGTCAAATTAAACTTCTGACAGAATTTAAAAAAAATACACGCTTAATTTTTCTTGGAAAACATAGATTTTCTCGCAGTCCATAATCTTCGAAACAGCTGACAAATTTTCTTGACCCAAGGGTATTCGCTTTTATTAAAAGTATTTTCGCATCTCGTAATAAAAAAAATAAAGTGCTCTTCTTTTAGGAAATAAAACTCGTAATGAACACATTATTAAATCGCAAGGCCATCTTGACCACGATTCGTCTTATGTCGGAAATAAATTCAAGACGCATGATGTGCCTTTTTTTATCATACAAGTTCTTAATTTGGGCGTGCAATATTTTATCGATTAATAATAAAAAAAAACCAGATGAATCGATTTAAAAGTATTTTTTTTCTTCTTTATAACGGTTTTCGAAACATTGATTTAATCCTCCAAATTTATATTTCTTATGATTACTACAATAAGACAAAAAATAAAATAAATCATATCCTCTGCGGTTTAATTTTCGTACGGCGAATTTCTTAAGAAAAAATAAAATATTATTTTCTATTTTATTGCGCGGCTCTACTTTCTACTCAAATTATCGATTTTGATAATAAATCTTTCGATTCAGGAGGGCAAACAAGAAATAAAAGGGGAATAAAAAAATTCAAATCTTTTTTGATTTCTCGAACGTTTTTTAAAAGACCATAGGGTGTTAACCACAATTCATTGTCACCCGTTTTATTATTCATAAAACGTGACACTGGAAATTTTACATTCGATTCGTGCACTGAAATCATGGTACTTGATTATTCAAATATCAGAAAAAAAAGAAAAAAAAATGATTTCTCCCTATATTTTAAAAGTTAAAAAGTTTGAAGATATCTTTCAAAAGCGGCCATCAAAATGCTTCGAATTATATTTCGTTAAAAAGAAGAGATTACCAAGCAACAAAACTACATTTATCATTAGACATTCCAGGCAATAATTCTAATGTCATCGCCATACAGAAATTTAGACATGGAGCATAATAAATAAGCCTATCCCAACGGCGCAAAGCGGTCCATAATTTTGAAAAGCATAACAAATATCAGTTTCGATTCCCTAAAAAAAATAAATTCCTAATCTATTTTTCCTAAATAAATAAATTCCTAACCCATTTTTTCCAAAAAAAAAAAAAAAAAAAAATAGATTCCTAGTCAATTACGTCCGTGAAGTTGGCAGGACCCAGTCAACGGATTTGATCGAAAATAGTCTTATATAGTAGCTTTTCATTGTTCTGTGATTGTTCCAATTTGTTCTCTAACCTGAAAAAAACTGGAGCCAAAAGTTGGTGGGTCCTGCTAACTTCACGCGAACAGGACCCAATTTGAATTTATCAAAAAGTTTTGCCTTTGTCGGTTGCTTTTGATTTGTTCTTCATTGTTCCGACCAATTCAACGTTTGTTCTGCAACAGGTATGACAGTATTAGGAGGAGTAGGGGCACTTCCAACTTCACGGAAATTAAATAAAGTCAAATTCAGACGTTTAAATAGCTTGAATCGATTTCATTTTGTTTGTTTTCCGAGAAAAAGGTTTGTTCTTGTACGAAAAGTACTATCAGGTTGAATTTTTCATTTTTGGAAAGACATTCTGGGTGTGAAAAAATCATGGCCTATTTGTAATATTTAGGACTTGTCTATCAATGTCTTTTTGATTGTTCTGAAATGTTCTACAAATATTTCGGTACTCCATCTTCTCAAATCCTGGAAATACAGACTTTTGAGGTCTGCATGCAGCAGGACCCATTTTTTTCCCCCAATAGAGCGTGCGATCTTTCCGGTTTGTTATTCAATCTGCTGCCACGTCGGGTTTACAGTGTTCTTTTTTTTTGTCCATTATTGATCAGACATCGTTTGTTTTCGATTGCTCTCGTTTGTTCTCAATTGTTCTCGTTTGTTCTCGTCAGGAAAACGTTTAAGTTCATTTGTGGCTGGAAGTTCTGATCAAAAGCCGTTTGTTCTTGATTGTTCTGGTATTAACAAGATCATTTGGAATACCTTGCATTATTGTATTGATCAGAAATCGTTTGTTCTCGTTTGTTCTTCCCTGACAAACGACTGAACGAACGACTTTTGATCAGAACTTTCAGCCACAAATTAACTAAAACGTTTTTCTGACGGGAACAAACGAGAACAATCGAGAACAAACGAGAACAATTGAGAACAAACGAGAACAAACGATTTCTGATCAATACAATAATGCAAGGTATTCCAAATTATCTTGTTAATACCAGAACAATCAAGAACAAACGACTTTTGATCAGAACTTCCAGCCAAAAATGAACTTAAACGTTTTCCTGGCGAGAACAAAAGAGAACAAACGAGAACAATTGAGAACAATCGAGAACAAACGAGAACAAAGAAGAACAAAGAAGAACAATCGAGAACAAACGATGTCTGATCAATAATGGGCAAAAAAAATCTTAATTCTAATACGAAACTGATATTTTTCTGTTTTTGTTTCAAAATTATAGCCGCTTCGTCCCATGAAAATAACAATGCCCCCTCCCTCCCCTTCCATTATTAAATATCAATAAATAACTAGGCAAAACTTACCGTCTGATAATATTTCATACGCTTCCGAGATTTCTTTAAATTTACGATTCGCTTCATCTTGATTATCCGGATTCTTATCGGGATGCCATTTCAATGCCAATTTCCTATAAGCTTTTTTGATGTCTGCTGTCGTTGCATTCTTGTTTACTTCTAGGACTTTATAATAGTCCACCATCACGGCGCTGCAAAAAGAAAAGAAAAAACGAAAAATTAATGACAAATTTAAGAGTGAAAGCAATTTTGTATAACATTCACACGTATAAAAACGTCAATTCGAACGTCTTTAAAAAAAAATAATAGTAATAATAAATAAATTAAAAAGGAACAAAAAGAAAAAAAAATCATCATCATTACAAGCCAAATAATAAAAGAAACAAGGCATTAAATTCCGAATAACGATTCGCTCAAGTAGGTACTTTATGCGTATTAAAAGTCAAGACGATCGCTATAAACAGGGCGGTCATTTAAAATCGCACGTCAAAAAAAAAAAAAAAAAAAAAAAAAAAAAATGAAAGAATTAAATTACGTCCCGTGAAAAATGTCTGTCTCGAGAAGTTATTTGTTACACAATACAAAAAAAAAAATTTTTTTTTTTCTTGCGCCCTTTTTTTTCTGTCTGACACCTAACTATGACACGGATATATAGGTGGCCGGCAATTTGTCATATGAGATTGATAACGGTTAATCTAATCCGTTTGTATGAGTACTGCGAGCGTTCTAATTAAATAAATTTTCATTAAAATGCGTATATCAATTGTTCGAAAGTGCAGTCATTGACCCTGGGGAGGGATTAAGAGTTAAACGGAAGTCCTAAAAAATCGATTCCTCCACTCAAATTTGTTCGCTGATAATGACTCAAGCTAAAAGCTGGTCAGTGAAAAGGAATTTCCAAGGAAATGCACTCAGAAAAAATGAGATCGGAGAACCGATCAAATTGCTTTATCGACTATTTAAATAATTCTCAAAAATATGGTTAGTTTTTTGATCAGAGATCTATCAAAGCCGAGTACGGGCATAAAGAATTCGAATTTCGGAAAAATAATTTGGAATTCGGAATCCTCTATCCCGATAATATTCTCAAAAATATGCTTAGATTTTTGATCGGTGGTCCACCAAAGCCGCAGTACGAGCACAAGGAATCCGAATTTCTGAAAAATTATTTCAGATTCAGAATCCTCTACCCCAAAAATATTCTCAAAAATACGGTTAGATTTTTGATCAGAGGTCGACTAAAGCCGCAGTACGGGCATAAGGAAATCGAATTTCGGAAAAATTATTTCAGATTCGGAATCCTCTACCCCGAAAATATTCTCAAAAATGCGGTTAGATTTTTGATCAGAGGTCCACCAAAGTCGCAGTACGGGCATAAGGAATTCGAATTTTGGAAAAATTATTTCAGATTCGGAATCCTCTACCCCGAAAATATTCTCAAAAATGCGGTTAGTTTTTCGTTAGCTCCCACGAGGAACCCGCCAATCAGGATCCAAATCGCTTTGTTGACGTGATCGATGACGTCATATCGTGACGTTTCAAAAGTCGAGATATCGGTTTTTAGGCCTATACCCATACTTTTAGCCCTGCTCACCGTTTCTGAACCACTCAACAGAATTTAACCAAATTTCAATGGTAGCGTATCTTGATGAATATCTACTGCAGTACTAAAATCGGACTCAATCAGTAGCTGCGTTCGCGATTTATAGTCAAAAAAGATCTTGAAATTGTTGAAAATTTAACATTTTCACTCACTGCCTCCGAATCGCTGAACCGATTTGGCCCAAAAACTAATCAGCACCTACGTTTCATTAGAAGTTCCTACCCACCAAAAATCATCGACATCCGTTCTTTCGTTTTTCTGCTTTTCGACGGACACTTTTTTTTTGCACATATATTCATACATTCATACATTCATACATTCATACACACATACACACACACGGCCACCATCCAAATTTTGCTTTTTTCGGCATCAGGGGACTTCAAAACGTGTAAAAATATCAAAAACTGAAAATCTGAAATTTGTGCTAAAAACAATGCTTTATTCTCCCTGCGGTCGATAAAGCAAAAAAAAAAAAATAATGGCAAAGCGATAAAAATATCTTGTCAAGACACAACCTGACCATTTTTATAAAGCATTTTCGTTTTGCTATGAAAAATTCCGATTTTGTTGCAAGACAAAACTTGTTCAAAACATTTCCTCCTGTTTTTATAACTGGCATAAAGGAGAGGTAACATTCTGTTATGATTCCCCACCATTTTTCTAAAATAAAATAGAGATTCCTAATCCGCTTTTCCTAAAAAAAATTGATTCCTAATTCGTTTTTCCTAAAAAAGTAAATTCCTAATCCATTCTTTCTAAAAAATAAAAATAAAAAATCCTAATTTTTTCTTCCTAAAAAAAAAAAATACATTCCTAATCAATTATTCTTAAAAAAAAAAAAAAAAATACATTCCTAATCAATTATTCCTAAAAAAAATTAATTCATAATCCGCTTTTCCTTAGAAAAATGAATTCCAAATCCATTCTTCATAAAAAAGAAAGATTCCTAATCCATTTTTCCTAAAAAAATAAATTCGTAATCCTTTCTTCCTTTAAAAAAAAATACATTCCTAATCAATTATTCCTAAAAAAAAAAAAAAATTAATTCATAATCCATTTTTCCTAAAAAAATTAATTCCTAATCCATTCTTCATAAAAAAGAAAGATTCCTAATCCATTTTTCCTAAAAAAATAAATTCGTAATTCCTTAAAAAAAAAAAAAAAAATAAATAAATAATAAATAAGTAAATAAATTCCTAATTCGTTTTTCCTAAAAAAAATAAATTCCTAATCCATTTTCCTAAAAAAATAAATTGTTAATCCATTCTCCCTAAAAAAAAAATAGATTCCTAATCCATCATTTCTAAAAATTTTGGTTCTTGAAATGTTTTTCCTAATTATTTTTTCCCCTAATTTTTTATTTTCCTAAATTTTTTTTCTATTACTAAAATGAGTATTTTTCCTAATTTTTTAATTGCCTAAAATTTTTCATCAAAAATGAGGAGAAATATTTATTTTAGGAAATTTTACTTTAGGAAAAATGGATTAGGAATCTATTTTTTCTTTTTAAAGAAAAAATGGATTAGGAATCTATTTTCTTTTAGGAAAAATGAATTAGGAATTCGTTTTCAGGAAAAATGGATTAAGGGCAGTCTCCACTTGATAACGTTCACCGCATTCGCGTTATCCGCCTTCTCAATGAACGTATTCGCACCGGAAGTTTTGTGGATCTTTTACCACGATTTTTTTGATCATCTTCTGCTTTTTTTTATTTACAAACATTAAAAATGGCGGTTTGAAAAATTTTTTTACGGATTCAAAAAGAAAAATCTTAATTCGGGCATGGGGAAGATAATAAATCCCTTCCAAAACAAATTCTGGGTAAGCCAATTTTGTATACTTAATGAAATATACAGTACTCTTTTTATGCCACAAACGTTTACGGGAGTAAAACCTGCAAAGTACTTCCGGTGCAAATACGTTAATCGCGAAGACGGACAACGCGAATGCGGTGAACGTTTTCAAGTGGAGACTGCCCTTTAGGAATCTATTTTTTTTAGGAAAAATGAATTAGGAATTTGTTTTTAGGAAAAATGGATTAGGAATCTTTTTTTTTTTTTTAGGAAAAAATGAATTAGGAATTTATTTAGTTAGGAAAACGGATTAGGAATAATGGTCGGGAACGTTCTGTTATCAAAGATTTTGTAAAGGCATTTAATTCTTGAATAATGGCTTTATCGTCAGGAAAAAAAATATTAAAGCGGAGGTGATCCGTCCATGATCACGACAACATTTATATCAATCGTTTTATCAAACATGCTCCAATGTTTAAAGAAAAAAAAAAAAAAATTGTTCTTATTGGTTTGTTCCTTATTTGATCGAGCTTAATTTTTTCATTTCAAAAAATAAAACCAGAATGTTTTGAATATTAAAAAAAAAGGTACGCCTCAACCAAGTTCCCGTTCATGAACTAGACGAACTTTTTTCAAGTTGGAACACAACAAGCCATCCAAACGAGCATTATTTATAATAACCCATTTACGGAAGTTAGCCTTGGAAGGCAATCTAAATATGGAAGTCGAAGGAGGTGTTGGATTCAGATTTCATCTTTTTCTACATCTCTTAAATTTTTTTTTTTTTTTTTTTTATTTTTCCCTTTCATTTGTAACGGAATGTTTAAAAACATTTCATCAAGAGGTCCTAAGCCCTTACTCGAGTTAAAAAAAAAAAAAAAAAAAAAAAAAGTTAAGACCATTCAAGGGATAATTATTCCCTACTTTCTTAATCAGCATCTTGTAAATTTTCAAGTATCATTTTTTAAAAAATATTTAAAAATCTGGACATTAAATTTTTTTTTTCTGAGATTTGCATAACTGCTTGGGACAATATATCTGAACGTATCACTTCCAGCGGGGGTTTTTGAAGTGATAACATGACGTCACTTTTTTTTTTCGACTGTAGGCGTTCACCAACCTGATTGAGCAATATTACTCATTGATTTCTGTTAAGTGGTTTTCTGCCACTATCTCGCAAAAAAAATTTATTTGTTCCTCTTCTCCGACAACTCGTTCCAAATGTTATTACGGATGACATTTCACAGATGATATTGAACCTGAGGGCGGATCCCCGAAAAAAATAAAAATAAAATAAAAACATTTTTTTCCCATTTGAATTCGGTGAAAAGGTCATGTAAATTATTACTGTGATTATTGGAATGTCCTTGAGTTGATCGCGGATTCTTTTTTTTTTTTTCTTTTCCAATAGAATCGATGTGGCATTCTCATGCCGAAAAAAAAAAACCCGTGGAAATAAGGTCGGGATCGTTATAAAAACTGTTTACGGTTTTCCTTCGAACTTTGTGACCTGTCGTTAGGAAGGCAGACAAAAAGAAAAAAAAAATTACTGTATAAATATAAAAAATTAAATAAAATTCAGTGCATACAGGATACCTTCGTCATCCTCTCACGCTGACTCCTCCTACATTCAGATGACCGGATACGGAAATTTCACATTTAAATAAAATGAGATTTATTGTTCCTTGAGTTTCGAGACGATTTTTAAAAGATCTTGCGAACATGGCATCCTAATATTTTTATTTATTTTTTTTTATTTTTTACGTCACGTCCTTGTTCCCTTAAGAATTAGTCAAAAGGCGCTCAGATATATTGCCTCAATTGCTCTTCAGAAAGGCAGAACTAATAAATATAATATTTAAAAAAAAAAAAAAAAATTTCAAAAAAACTTTCTTTATTATACAATATACAGTCAACCTCGGTTATAGTGGATTTCAAGGGACCGGCCAAATGTAGTCCACTATAACCGAGGTCCACTATATCCGAGGTCGAAAAAATTCGGTAGAAAAAAATGAAAAAAGTAAAATGAAGTAGTAATTGAAAAGAAGCGTGAATTACAATCGTATATTTAAGCACTTGCAACTTTAAAGAAAAAAATTGTAATTCGAGCCTGTTTTAAAAGTTGCAATACCATACTTTTTTGATATTTCCGCCTGAGTACCGCCATTTTTCAATTCGTTTAAAACTTCAATTTTTTTATCTAACGAAAATGCTTTTCTTTTCAACATTTTAAGCTCAACTAACAAATAAAAGCAAAAAGAAAACATTTTTTGATTGTAATGCAACATGTTCATTCGTGAAAAAAGAAAAAAAATCCTTGAAAACGGTTGTTTATGCCGAAAAATTCACATTGAAATCAATAATATTTCTAAAAAGCTGTCCACTATAACCGAGGTCTCGGTCCACTATAACCGAGGTCATTTAACATTGCAATATAGGGAATGGGACTGGGACCGGACGAGTTTGTCCACTATAACCGAGATTCCATTATAACCGAGGCCACTATAACCGAGGTTGACTGTAATACGTAAATAAAAAAAATCGTACTAAAAAGCAAAAAATAAGTCCAAATTGCAATGAATCGATCCACCGATTGGTCCGAAAACGATTTTCATATTTTCCAAGAGCTATAGGGCAGTCTCCACTTAATAACGTTCGCCGCATTCGCGTTACCCGCCTTCGCGATTGACGTATTCGCACCAGAAATGTTTTTGATCTTTCGTCTATGATTTTTTTGATTATCTTCTGCTTTTTTTTGTTTACAAACATTAAAAATGGCGATTTGCAAGATGTTTTTACGGATTTAGAAAGAAAAGTTTTAATTTGGGCATGGGGAAGATACTAAATCTCTTCCAAAATAAATCCTGGATCAACCAGACTTGTATACTTAATGGAATATACGGTATTTTTTATATGCCAAAAATGTTTACGGGAGTAAAATCTGCAAAGTACTTCCGGTGTGATTACGGTAATCGCGAAGGCGGACAACGCGAGTGCAGTGGATGTTATCAAGTGGAGACTGCCCTTATGTTTTGAATCTGTTTATGGCTTTCTACTCGAATTCTTTTTAAAAAATTTTAATTTCGTAAAATATAAAGAAAGTTGCCAGATCAGATAAAAATCTGTCGCAAATCTGGCCTGTTGTGGACAGTCCTGTTGTGGAAAGATCTAAAAAATATGAATTCAGCTTTAAAAAGGGAGAGTTCGAAGAACAAACAAAGAAAATTATTGCTTGCCTTATTCATATTCTCGAACAAGATGTAACTGGTTTGAAAAAATTTTCAGCTCGAAAGAAAGCCCGTACAGATACGTAATCATAAGAAATTGCTATTCAGTCCCGTAATGGGACAGTGCCCCAGTGCCCCCCACGTAAAAACTGACTTCAGATTCGGAATCAGCGACCCCTAAAGGTTCTAGTTCCTTTACATAACCGGCCGGTCAGCCGGGCGGTGAAAATTTTTTAACAATAAAAAAAGTTTAATATTTTTTTTTTAATTCGGTTTTTCACACATGAAAATGACATCGGATCGCACTGAAACCGTGGCAAAACGTTTTGTTATGCTTAAAAGGTAAAGATTCGCTATTGAAATTGCATAAAAAAGGCTTTATGGTTCCTAAATTTGATAATTTTTTTAAATGTTTTCGAAAAAAAAATAAGACCGCCATTTTTCTTTTTGTTGTTGAAACAGTTCGCGGATTCACCGCTAGAGCGCTGCACTAGTCTCTCGGAAACAAACATTTTTTTTTTGCTGCGAAAACATTTAAAAATGATGAAATATAAGAACAATTAACTCTTGTTCATGCATTTAATATCGTGGATCTTCTTCTCTGAAGATAACTAAACGTTTTGGTACGGTTTCGGTGAAGTTAGACCCAGTTTTCATGTATAAAATATTGAATTAAAAAAAAAAAATTTTTAATATTTTTTTATCGTTAAAATGTATACACCGCCCGGCTAACCGGCCGGTTATGTAAACGAACTAGAACCTTAAAACCCCATAATCCATACAAATAAAATTAAAAAAAGGTTCTGGAAAAGAGATAAAAAAATTAAAATGGAGTTTGCATCACCGGTTGCATAACTGAGCAATATCGGGCGCATCAAGTGAACTTAAAGCTTGGCCGGGTGCACAGTGAACTTAAAGCTTGGCTAGGTGCACTCCGTGCACCCGGCCAAGCTTTAAGTTCACTTTCTTTTAAAATGGACCTTTGCCCTGGGGCTTGGGACTTCTTTCGAATATCTTGGCCGTAAATGACAAACTAACATGTGAAACGAACATGTTTCAACATGTACGGGGAAGCTCTGAACAAGCAGCTCTTATCCCACCCAACCCCGTGAACAAGTTGATCCATCGTTATTTCAGTCAAATCAGGCTCCTTGATATGAAAAAATTTTCGAACAAGGAAATACTGCTTAAAGTTCGAAAATCGATCTGGTTTCCTTATCATCACGCGCTTCTTTCATTTACTGGTCAAAGAGACCAAAGAGCGATTATACAACAAAATTGAGCACATCATCACGCGCAATTCCAATCAGTAATAGACCTTTGGAGTTATGAAAACAAAAGAGCATTCTGTGCTTGATTAAATTTTAACAGCGAAGAAGAAAAAAAAAAAAAAAAAAAAAAAAATTATGATTTCGAATCATGTCTGCTAAAAGTTTATTAGCTCATTTTGCACTTTACGTAGGAAAGTCGTAAAAATTCTACAACTTAAAATCCCCGACCGTGTATTACCGCCCACGAACGGTAAAGACAATTTTTTCCTTAACGTGTAAATTGATAAACCAAAAAAAAAAAAAAAAAAAAAAAAAAAACAAAGCTATTGTTTTCATACAGTACTTGAGGTCATTATGCGAGTCATGAAGCGCAAGGCCCACGGTGGCGGTTTTTGCGGCAAATTCGTTCAGGTTCAAGACGTCTCAAAAAGAATAACAATAAAAATAAAAAAAACCTGACCTGCTTTTCTTCTTTAATCAACTGAAATCGACATGATGACTTTTTTGTTTCGTTTCATTAGCAAAATCCATCAAGAAAAATTTAATGGAAAGAAAGTTACACTGACCCCATCTTATTTTTTTCTATAGCAATAGCAATCTCATAATTATGATATGTAAAAAGCCTCTTCCATACAGTCCCATTCACTCTCAATTATCATACAATTGCGAAAATAAAAGAGAAAAAGCGGTGCAAAAAATAAAAAAAGCGTAATGTCACGAGATAGAAAACTGCGATCTACATTTTTTTTAAAAAATTGGGAACCGTGACGTAAGATTTTTTTTCTTTTACAATGCAGATAATAATGATGTAAGCTTTAATGATATGTACACAAGGAAGGGTCAGAAGCAATTTTCGAAGATTTTCAGTGCACGTATGGTGATACGTGATCTTAAAAAAAAAAAAAAACCGAAAAGTATTAATTTGGTTTAACCTTCGGTTTTAGAACGGCTTGAAAACAAAAGAATAGAAAATAATTAGCGATGACCCGAAGCAAGTGTTTCTGTCACATGTGGATTGGAAAGGATTTAGAACGTTAAAAAAAAAAAAAAAATATGACTTTGTTGTTACTGATTTTCGGTCTGAATTTAACACTAAAGGTGGCAATTGATAAATTTAGCGTGAATAATACGTCATTTTGGCCCCTCCATATTAACCCTAAAAATCCGTAAAAATCCGTAAATTCATAAGGAATATGTTCGGGAATATATTTTAGGGTGGTTCAAATTTTTCCAAAAATTGTCCGATCGCTGCGTTATTCGAGGTTTACTTTTATTTAAGCCTAAAAATCCATGAAAAAAAAAAAAAAATTGTGTACTGCTTTTTAATAAAAAAAAATTCGTCATTTTAAATTTAAAGCTATTTCTTTTTTTTAAAGTTTACCATTAATGCACGCATAAGGGTGCAAATTCACTATGGAATGTTGGTCCAACATGTTGGTACAACAAGTTGGACGAACATGTTGTACCAACTAGTTGTACCAACTTGTTGTATGAACTTGTTGGACCAACATTCCACACTAATTTCGGCGTAGGAGTAATTTGCATCCTACGTTCTGCAATAGTCGATTTGTTGTTTGTCAAACATGTTGGTCCAACAAGTTGGTACAACATGTTTGTCCAACTTATAATACCAACATGTTGGCTCAACATTGTATAGTGAATTTGCACCCTAGGAGTTCTGCAATAGTCGATTCGTTCGTTTGTCAAACATGTTGGTACAACCAATTGAACCAACTAGTTGTACCTACTTGTTGGACCAACCTGTTAATTAGCAACCGGCTAATTTCGGCGTAGGAGTAAATTCTGCAATAGTCAATTTGTTCGTTTGTCAAACGTGTTAGTACATCAACTGGTCCGACAAGTTGGTACAACATGTTTGTCCAACCTGTTGTACCAACATGTTGGCCCAACATTCAATAGTGAATTTGCACCCTTAGTGCGGAATGTTGGTCCAACAAGTTGGTACAACAAGCTGGTAAAACATGTTTGTCCAACCTGTTGTACCAACACGTTGGTCCGAATGTTGGACCTATGTAAGTTTTAAAAGTGTATTTACATTCGTTATAAATTTAGAAAGAAAATTTTTGTTTTTAATTCTGGTAATTCTTTTCCTGGGAGGCTAGTGCAGGCTCTTTAGATTCACTTAGCAAGGATGATGAAAAAGAAGCTGAGACTAAAAAAGGGACAAACATAGTGAATTTGCACCCTAAGAACCAAAACATTGATTTTTTTTAAGGATGCAAATTCACTATGGAAAGTTGGACCAACATGTTTGACAAACGAACGAAGCGACTATTGCAGAATTTAGTCCAACGCCGAAATTAGTGTGGAATGTTGGTCACACAACTTGGTACAAAAAGTTGGTACAACATGTTGGTCCAAAATTCCATAGTGCATTTGCACCCTTGGGCTAAATTGAGCAACAGTCGATTCGTACGTTTGTCAAACATGTTGGTACAACATGTTGGTCCAACTTGTTGTACCAACATGTTGGCCCAACAATCCATGGTGAATTTGCACCCTTGAACATTTAAAAAAAAAAAGTAGAAGTATTTTTAAAATACTTCAAAAGTAACCCCGCGGGAGTAAAAAGTAACCCCCTGTTACGGTATTTATGTTTATATTTTGAAGAATCATTTTTAAACTGAATCTTTATAAAGACACAAAGACCAGGAAACCATCAAACATAGTGCTGCAAACTAATTTTAAAAAATCTCTATCCCTCAAAAGAAAAAACCAGAGCACGACAGTATCACGGGAGGTGAATAAGGAACTCGATGAATTTCTGAAACATCAGCTAGTAAAACGATCAAAAACGCGTACGGAACGGTTGTATTTAGACATCCATAATGAGTTACTCCCCAATAAAGGCACTGTATGCCAAAACTGCGACCAAAATTTCATGGACCTTTTAAGATAGAAAATCAAGTACATAACAACATATTTTTAGTAAGAAACAAAACCGGAAAAAAATATGTGTACCATGCAGCAGAACTTAAAATATGACTTATCCATGTCGGCAATATCCAGTTTTAATATTCCTTCCAGTAGCAAAGGCCAGAAAGCAAATCATTCCAGAAAGCCGCAATTTTGTCAATCTCATATTTAATTCAAGAGCAAAATGTGTACCATCAAGCAAATTGCATTTGCAAGTATATAATTAACACCGGAAGGATTTCTATTTTTTTTTTTTTTTTTTTTTTTTTTTTTTTTTAACGTTCTGTAATTTCTCACGGCTCAAGTACTACATTGATACTACAACAAACGCTTTTTATGACTAATTTAATTACATGCACAAACAAACGGATGTCACGTTAATAACAGTACATGAGTACCTTCCTATATTTTTTTTTTTTTGCATGGGATGCGATAAGAAAAAAATGGGTCACACCGAAAAAAAAGATAATTAAACCCTTTGTATAAAGTACGATTAATTAATGAGACTTTTTTCTTTTTTTACCTTTATTTATCTGTTTTTGTATTTCTCGTACCAGGGGCAATTTCTCCTCTCCACGCCCTTATATGGATTTATGCAATCGGTCATGTCTTCGTTATTAGGGTCGCGACGACTCAAGTTCAAGGTTCAGATCGTAAAATATAATAGTAATGATTCTTATCGTTTTGAAAAGAGCTATTCATTATGAGACTTTCAGATGTTTAACTACCTTAAAGGAGTCGGGTAAAAGTGTGATGACCAAGAGGAACAGATTAAAACTATGAGATTACGCGACTCGGTCGTAACCCTTAACGATGGATGATTTATGTTATTGATAACGGATGGAATTTTTTTTTTTTTTTCTTTCCCGACTAAAATTGATTAATGCGAATTTTTATCGTTAAAAAGAATCCAGAACAATAGTTAATTTGAAAAAGGAGGAGAAAGAAAAGACCAACGCAAAGGTTAAGATTTGAGAGAAAAAAAAAAAAATTAACAAGCCCCACCGCTGAGATATGACATGTGAAAGTCTTTTTTTTTTTATTTTTTTCTTATTTGGTATTTCAAGAACAAATCCCTTGGGGTATCCCAAAAAATTATTTCGGTTATTTATTGCACAGTATGTTGCTTAAATGTTTGGAAGCTTCCATTTTGGTTC
The DNA here is from genome assembly GCA_037577465.1 of Liposcelis bostrychophila. Lineage (NCBI taxonomy): Eukaryota > Metazoa > Arthropoda > Insecta > Psocodea > Liposcelididae > Liposcelis > Liposcelis bostrychophila. Next base: position 22,289,001 of record CM075207.1, read on the forward strand.
AGAGCATTTTATTCATTTTTTTTTTTTTTTCTTGAATTGGAGAATGTTCTTTGACTTGTGTTTCGAAGTTGAGCGCTGATGGTAGAGGGTAATTTAGGGTTGTTCTTATTCTGCGAGCTGTGGATTTTGAAAGTGCCATCCCTAAACTTTTTTTATTTGCATGAGATAAGTTTCCCTGAATCTTTTCAATCTTTTTACTCGACGAGAAAAAAAAATGCCTGATCGAGCTTTTACTTCGGAAAAATCAAATAAGAACCAAAAAATTGATCATTTTTTTTATTTTTATTTGCAAGGATGCAAATTCACTATAGAATGTTGGATCAACATGTTGTACCAACTTGTTGTACCAAAAAGTTCGTACAAGTTGGTTATGTACCATGTTAGGGGGCAAATTCACTGTGGAATGTTAGACCAACATGTTGGTATTACAAGTTGGACAAACATGTTGTACCAACGAACGAATCGACTATTGCAGAATTTACTCCTAGGGTGCAAATTCACTATGGAATGTTGGACCAACACGTTGTATCAACTTCTAATACCAACTTGTTGGACCAACATTCCACACTAATTTTGGCGTAGGAGTAAATCCTGCAATAGTCGATTCGTTCGCTTGTCAACATGTTGGTACAACAAGTTCATCCAACATTCCAACAAGTTGGTATATCATGTTTGTCCAACATTCCATAGTGAATGCACCCTAAGGGTGCAAATTCACTATGTAATGTTGGACTATGTGAATTCACTATGTAAATTCACTATGTAATGTTGTTGGATCGACATGTTGGTACAAAAAGTTTGACAAACATGTTGTGCCAGATTGTTGTACCAACATGTTTGACAAGCGAACGAATCGACTATTGCAGAATTTACTCCTACGCCAGGGTGCAAATTCACCATGGAATGTTGGACCAATTTGTTGGTAGAACAAACTGGACCAACATTTTACACTAATTTTGGCGTAAGAGTAAATTCTGCAAAAATTAATGAAACATCTTGACTGTTTGAAGTGGTGCCACGATGAATTTGCACCCAAAAAAAAAAAAAAAAAAAAAACTGTCAAGTGACTGATTCTTAATCTTAAACTGAACCTTTTCAGCGGATTAATTCCAACATATACCGCCTCTGCAAAACAAGACGTTAAAAAACTGCAAAAAAAATTATGACAAAAAAATGGCTAATGGGAAAGCAAAATGCCTTGTGACAAAACATTTTATATTAAAATCGTTCGAAAACAATAAAAGTATCTTGTCAAGACAAAACGTTGTCGTGAAGAGTTTTTGTTTTGCTATGAAACATTTCGGTTTTGCTGCAAGACAAAACTTGTTCAAAACATTTCCTTTTTCTGAGTATCGACTAACGTCTCCAGCCTTTGAAAGAAACATAAAGCAAGATAACTAATATCTTCCTCACTCCAACTAGTGATCATTATTAACAATTATGTTTCTTATTAATACATTTTTTCTACCACATGCGGTATCACAATGTTAAGAAGAACAAGAAGAAAGGCCAAATCACCGACATCATAACTTATTTCAATGCAGTCTACATTTATGACGTCAGACCGTCAGATCATAATGTCAAATTTCTTCAATTCCGGAACTTTCCGGAACTTGTCATCGTTTCAAAAACTATAAAGGAACTGCAGCACTCCCAAATATTTAATACTGTCAATAGATATAAATCAATAAAAAATATTTACTTTTCCTGCCAAGATTCCGATTTCACGGTGAAGAACTTTTATTTTTCGAACCTTCCCGCACTTCAAAAATCATATTTCTTTTAACATCAAAGTCGGCCAATCCCGCGCTTCCTTAATGCCATCGAAAAAAAGGCCTTCCTTGTGAAAATGAAGGTCCTTAAAAATTTATAACACCGCTACCACATCTCGGAATCAAACGCATGAAAAAATTTAAAGCAAACGTTTTCAACGTTGCCCATCCAACGGAGCATAAGAGAAACTGGATATGTGACATATAGCTGCAATCGACGCCTATGCATTTCAAAGATTATCAAAGCATTGCGTGGTATGAATAAGGTGGATTGTTAACCTCTTTTTTTCCAACGCAAAAAAAATAGCGCCTACCGATCAGTCAAAAACAAAAGGAATAAAAAAAACGATTTGCGTCGCAGTTTTTATTTAATCTCAGATTAATTAATCGAATGTGGTTGACCATCTTTCTCCGATTAATCTCAAGCTGCATACTTTCTATTTAACAAAATGTACAAGTTTCGTCTTCTTCTATACATTAAATTTCGTCTATATTTGGAAAGAGTTTATGACCCTAATTTTTGTTTAGAGAACCTTAAACCCACTTTTGTCATTTTTTGGTTTTAAAAATAAACAATTTTTTTTTTTTTTTTTTTAAAGGAATTGCTGTAACAGATTATATAAGATGAAAAATCGAGGTAATTTAGCATGTCTTACAGAGTCATCGCTAATGTTGCGAAATTTTTTAAGAAAAAAAAAATTCGATTATAATTTCAGCAGGTTAAAAGAGGCTACAGGTGGAATGACGTACATGCTGTAACAGGTTAACTCGAGGGTCTTCAGTAAATTACGCAGCCCCACGACCACAGAAGAAAAAGTTATAACTTTTTCTGTTAAGTTATTACTTAACTAACTTAAGTTATAACTTAAGTTAAGTTATAACTTAAGTTAAGTTATAACTTTTTCTGTTTTCTGTTCTTTTTCTGTTTCTAAGCTTTCCCACGGGAATGTTAAAATTTCAAGCATAAGTGATTGGCAATGATTTTTAGACACTTGTGTAAAGTTACCCTACTTTTTTTTTTATACAAATTATTGTCCTCTACCGTTGTTTTGTAACATTATTTTTGGGATTTTCATTTAATTTTGTTTTTTATGGCAAGATTAAATTCAATGCTTCAGATGCCATGTCTAATGGTTACCATGATGTTACTATTTTTTTTTTGAGACTGAGCTGGAAATTGATTTTGATGTGTAGATCTGGTTTCTGAAAATGATGATCTTTGAAAAAAAAAAAAAGACGCAAGGTTTTGCGATTAGGATGGTGCCGATGACTCAAAAAACGTAATGACAAAATAATTTTTCAGGGATGTGTGATTTGTATTAAAGATTGTTGGAGCATCGATTTATAGGGGTAAATATTTACAAGTTGAGGGGAAAAAAAGTTTTTTTCTATAGGAATTGTAGCATTGTAGTTTAAGTTTAGTAATTTTTTTTTCTGCTTTTTATATATGTTACAGTGAATCAGTGTAATTCAGTGATTTCATAGAATCACTAGTGTATTCGTGGAATTTCACGAATACACGGTGAAATCGTGAAATCACTGTTATTTTAGTGAAATCGTGGAACAGAAATTGTAAGTTACACGTTTTATCTAGTGATTCAATGAAATCACTGCCGAAAAAAAAATACGGACAGTGAATTCGTTGAAAAGCACATAATGACAATTTAAAGAAGAAAAAAATAAGAAAACAAGGAAACAAGAATAACTCCTGTTAAAAATAAATTGAAATTAAAATACAATTTAAAATGTAAAAAGTATCATCGTTGGTTTATTAAAAATTTTTTAGCAAAGTTAAATAATAGTAAATAACAGGAAAATGAACAGTTAAATAATAATACAATAAAGTTAACTTAAATAATATTACAAGCGTGATTTTTTGGTTAATTTTTTTTTTTTCTTGAAGCCACTTTTTTGCCGCCGTTCCCCGTCGCCTCTGCATTAGATGCCTCACCTTTATTTGGCTGCTCATCGTTTTTATTGTTGCAGCTCAGAGAGCTGTGGCATTTTGAGTGGCCACGAGGTGCAGAGGCGACTGGTAACGGCAGCAAAAAAGTGGCTTCAAGAAAAAAAAAAATTAACCAAAGAATCGTGCTTGTAATATTATTTAAGTTAACTTTATTGTATTATTATTTAACTGTTCATTTTCCAGTTAATTACTATTATTTAAATTTGCTAAAAAAATTTTAATAAACCAACGATGATACTTTTTACATTTTAAATTGGATTTTAATTTCAATTTTATTTTTAACAGGAGTTTCTTGTTTCCTTGTTTTCTTATTTTTTTTCTTCTTTAAATTGTGATTATGTGCTTTTCAACGAATTCACTGTCCGTATTTTTTTTTTCGGCAGTGATTTCATTTAATCACTAGATAAAACGTGTAACTTACAATTTCTGTTCCACGATTTCACTAAAATAAGAGTGATTTCATGAAATCACTAGTGAATTCATCTAATGAAATGAAGCATTTCACGATTTCACCGTGTATTCGTGAAATTCCACGAATACACTAGTGATTCTATGAAATCACTGAATTACACTGATTCACTGTAACATATAGATATAGGAAGAGGAATTTTAAAAAGTTCTTTCAGCAGCCCTAGTAAGAAAGGAAGATGGAGGCACAGAAGAAAAAGTCATATATTGTAACTTTTTCTTCTGTGGTGGAGGGGTGGTTCAAGGCTTGGTTTAAAAATTAATTGTATTCTGAATAAATTAGCAGGATGTGGCTGAAACCTTGGTTAATCTCGAGATTTATTATTTAAACATTGCTAGTGTAAATCCTGGTTGTTATTTGATTTTACATTTCATCAAGGGGATGATAGCTTCTGTTTCTGTTTGGTATTCATCAATCTCCTTATTAGTATGTGATAAGTTTTTGACAGAATTATGAATTTTTTCAGGAGAGGTCTTTTCTGCTCTCCAATCATGAGTTCGGGCGATCAACATGTGAGAAAGAGAACGGCGGGCGATCCACCATCAGAGCAAACTAGCAGTAAGAAAAGATGCATTAAATTGAGCAGTGACATCTCAGATCAGTCTCGTGAAAGTCCTTCAGAACAAACTAGCCGCTTGATGAAAACTAAAACCAAAGAACAATTTGGTATACCTTTACAAATTATGAAGTTACATAATCATTTTCAATTAAAGCCTGGACGACAAAAGGAAATAGCAAAAGATGATCAGATGCAAGTAGTTAAAAATCGTTGCCAAAATGCATTTGACGAAGTTGCAAAAGGAAGCAAAACCGAACCCGATCTTCAGAGAAAGTGTAAACCATTTTTTGAGCTTCTTTTCTTGGATAGTGACCTTGTTTGTGAGGACACACATGCAAAATTTATGCGATTAATACCTGGAATTGAAAAAGAAGACCGAAAACCGGATTTTACCATTTTTCCAAAAGAAACACAATATTGGATGTTTGCGTGGATGATAATAGAATTGAAAAAAAACCTTTTAAATGAAAATGAATTTTATGATGCATATGGTCAAGCTCGAGACCATGCATTAGATCTATTTTTGAGAAAAGGGCATTTTGGACCAAGGAAGCACGTATTGGTCATGTTAACTGATGGTGAACATTTTTTTTTCTACAAGTTCTTCGCAGTCACCACAGATCCTTTCCTAAAGCACATCGAGTTCAAATGTGTGTCGCTGGTGGCACTTGATGTGCTCATCAAAATTGCACATTGTTACGTAATTGAAAAAATGGAAATGACAGTGCAATTAGATGTACAAAAACTAACCTCCAAACAAAAGGATCGCCTTTTTGGAAAAGAAGAAAAAGATGTACAAAAAAAATCAATTGACTTTATGGATATCAATCTTCTACTATTTCTTGATGTAATTCATAATAGTCATTTATAAACTGTATAGGCTCCGTGCATGTCTAATACAAACGACGCTAGCGCTTCGAGCGGATGATCAAATAAGCTTTGGAATTATAAACAAAAAAGCGCGGTATTAAAATGTATACAAACAATACTGATTTTTTTTTTTTCGGTCCTTTCTTTCATAGTTTAATTGACTTTTCGGTCAGGTACACAATTTTTTGATAGGAACTGCTTTTTTACAGTGAGGTTAAGATGACTGTATTAGTAATTCCTATAATCCCTGCTAGAGGGAGGGAGTGTCGGTGGTCACCCATCCAGTAACTGGCCGTTCTCAATGCTGCTTAACTTCATTGATCACGATGCCGTTAGATGAAACGAGTCACCACTTCGACCCTATACTGATAAGAAGCATGGTTAATCATTTATTATTTTTTATTATTTTAATTATAATAAATTTCGTATAAAAAATGACGGAGCGTATACAGCAAATGATCTTGTTCGGATTCCAATCCATTAAATTACCAAACGGTTATAAAAATAATCCGCAATTTGAAAAAAAAGGGAAATTATTATATGAATCGCACGCGCATATAATATTAACATTGAATAAAATTGAAAAAAAGACAGTCATTTATTCTTGCTGAGGCTCCCTCCGTCTCCACAGAAAACAAAAAAAAATTCTGTTAGGGTGTGATAAGGCATGTGCAAGTCTCAATCTCCTCATATATCTAGAAATTACTAATATTGTTCATTTAATTAATTAAAGTAGAGTAGTCTAGATAAATAAGTCTAGGCTTCTAGACCGGTTTTACCGAAAAATTAGAAAAGAAAAAAGCTAAAATTAAGCTTGACGTAAATTTTTTTTCTGATCATTCTTCTAATTTAATTTTTTAAAAAAAAGAAGCCATTCTAACTTAATGTTGACATGACCTGTTGGATATTTATATGAATATATATACAAATCAAGACACAGAATCCTGCTCTGTTCAATTTTCGTTCTATTCTTTAGTGAAATTGAAACAAAAATTTTTGAATTATTTTTCAAGAAATCTAATAACTGGAAAAAAAAAGCGTTTGCATAAATAAGCTATTAATTTTAGATTTTTCTCTTTTTTTTTAAATTTATTGATGAGAAAGAACGAAAAAAATCAATTCTAGCGCTCCTAAACAAAATTACGTATAAAATAAATACCAAGTACTGCCCTTTAGGCATTTCTCTAAGGTTTTTTTTTTTTTTTTTAACTATAAATTAATTAAATGCAGTGCATTTTGCACTGTTCTTTTCTTTCTCAAAGTTTTTCGACCTCAATTTTTTTTTTTTTTTAATTTTATTCCAGCCACTGCTTCCGACCATTTTCCTGACCCGCTTTTCCTAAAAAAAAAAAATAAATTCCTAATCGATTTTTCCTAATAATTTTTGTTCCTAAAATTTTTTTCTTAACAATTTCTTTCCTAATTTTCAATTTACCTAAACTTTTTTGATTCCTAGAGATTGAAGATTGATTTCTAGATGAATTTGATTCCTAGATGAAGATTTCCTACAGTAAATATTTTTCCTAAATTTTTAAATCCCTAAAGGAATTTTAGGAAATTTCATTTTAGGAATGAAAAAATTTTAGAAAAATTTATAATTAGGAAAAAAAAAATAATAAAAAAATAAAATAGTTCGGAAAAAAAATTTTAGGAACCAAAATTTTTTGAAAAAATGGATCAGGAATCAATTTTTTTTAGGAAAAATTGATTAGGATTTTTTTTTTTTTTGTAAGAAAAATGGTAGGGAATCTCCTGCAGCTCATACATTTCATACAAGTTTAAACTTGTACTAAAAACCCCAGGGAACACTAACGGAGTTTGTTAGACGCCTAAAATTTGTTTTTTTCTCTCCTTAAATCGAGTATTGACAAAACAGCCAAACCTAGCTGTATTCTCCTCACTGTATTCACTGAAGCTTCCTCTTAAAAGAGCTGATATCTTTCCTTGCAAAATTCAGCTATAGGTCTGAATCTCACCGACACATCGACCATTACAATTCGATCACGGCATCAAACCCAAAAAAATTCAGAAAAAAAAATTCATAGGGAGGCTATCGTTCCAAGTCCTCCCTACCACCTTGAGGCCTGTTTTAATTTGAATTTTTTTTTTTCAAAAAAAAAAACTTTGATTAGCACAAATCAAAATCAGTAGTAAAATATTAATTTGTATTCATTAAGTTGTGAAACAGACGGCATGAAAGTTTAGCTTAAGGGGGAACACGTTTAAAACCATACTTGGTCCATTTGTTTCCATTTGAAAAGGTCATTATCACATGTCTCGTACGCACCTTCATCGTTTTAAATACTTTTTCTTAACAAAGATGAAAGTTTGTTTGATGACTTTGCCATGTTCATTTAAACGAGTCAAAAATCCATCTAATTAATCATCCTTTTATCGATAATAAAAAAAAAAAAAAAAAAAATGAAAAAATCATCTGGAGATTCGCCATGCGACTTTCTTATAAATCAGTGAAAGTACATTCAAATTTTTCTTTTCATCAAAATTTTGATCAAAAGCTTTTTAGTTGTGAACACAAAAGCCATTATAAAAAATGTGCCCATAATAATAAAAAATATAAAAAATTCTAGCATTAAAAAAAAAAAAAATTAACGACCGAGTTTTTGATGAGAAGCTGCCAGTTTCCATTTAAGACATCGAACATGTCAATGACTGCTTGGTCTACTTAAGTCGATTGCGTCTTATTAGACGAATATTTTTTTTTTTCTATGCATGAATCATGAAGTATCTCTTATCAGGGGATTACTCACTGTCACTTGATTTTCTTTTCCCTTTTCATCGTAAACTTTCCTTAAAATATTTCACAATTTGATGAAGGTTTCACATATTTCAAGTTAAAAAAAAAAGAGAAAGAAAAATGAAAAACGAAAAGCAATGACGTAAATAGCTGAATTCGAAACAAGTTCAAGGCTTTTTTCGAGCTCATCTTGGACACACTTCTCACATTGGACGATTAATTTGAACAAGGCGACGCGGATCAAAATGATTTTTATACCTACACCCCGACTTTTTTTATTTGGGTCTTATTTATTTATTTTCTTTTTTTGTACGTAATACGTCACTTTAAATTAATTTTCCTTTTTTTTTTTTTTTTTTGTATCTTGAAAAAGTTTTAATCTCATTAAATTCTCATCTGCGAAATCGTTTCTCTACGATGATGGTTAAGTGCATTTACTTTTTTTTTTTTTTTTTTTCCTCTTAAATTAAATCATTTTTTATATCTTTCGCAAATTTTCGAGATTGGCGTGTGCGCCAATTAATTTTTTTTTTTGTTCTTTGAGATTCTGCTAAGTTGATTTTTGTTTAAAATCGTTTGTCAAGTAGTTTGATAAGGAAACTGTGTTACACTTTTTTTTAAATTCCTTTATTATTTTATTAATAATCGAAAGGAAGGAAAGTGGTTAGCTTAAAAAGATTAAAAAACTTGATTAAAAACGGTTGTACAGGAAATGTTTAAGTGCACCGGCGTTTCCTTGGATTGATTTTGCACGGCTTTTCTTGTTTGTTGATTTGTTTATTTTCTTTTCCTGCCGTTTTTTAATAAGTTCAGAAAACAAATGATTTTTTAAAGCAATTAAAATAATTAAAGCACCCGGGTAACCTGTTAGAAAACCTCAGAGAGCAAAGTCGTTAGGTTGTAATTTCACGATGAACATGCTACTGCAACATGTAGCTGAAAATGTTGAAGCGTTAGAAACATGTTGCCAACATATTGTGCAGCATTGGAAAATGAAAAATAAAAATTCGATTCCATCTTTCGCCACTTCGATTTAACTTTTCAACTGATTTCCTTTGTTAATATTTCCTGCACACGATAATCATCGTGGCTTTTTCGAAATATAGATACAATCCCGATAGATAAATCAATTAATTAAAATAGGATCGATAAATTCATTAAAAAAATAAAAATGTTGCCGATATGTTTCCATTCTGCAACATGTTGGTAACATTTTTCTAACGCCGGAAGTCCACGGTGACCCATGTTGTGGTAAACATGTTGAGGCAACAAGGTTACCTAACATGTTTCTGAACACTTCCCAACGTTAGAAACATGCTTCTGGACACGTTGCAACGTTATAAACATGTTTCTGAACACGTCGAGACGTGAGAAACATGTTGCCAACACGTTGAAGCATATTTTTCATTTTCCAATTCTGCGCAATATGTCGGCGACATATTTCTAACACTACAACATTTTGAGCAACATGTTGGCAACATATGAAATAAGGTAGTCTTTAGGTAGTATTTAGGTAGTCTTAAAAAGGTTCAGTTTTGGAATCGTTTTGGGGACAAGTTTCATTTTTTAAACATTCATTTTAAGTCTGAGGCGACATAAGTCGTTGCACATATAGCAAATTAAAATTGGCTTTACAATTTAACGGTCATGTGATAATATTAGACAATTTAAGTGATACCCTTACAAACACATAATACGATTTGGTAAAGTAAAACTGCTATTCTTATAATGCTAACCCGTGCTCCATTTAAGTCAAAAAATTTGTGGCCGCGTCCAGGAAAAGGTAGCTTAGGGTGAAAAAAATTCGTCTTCGATTTTTCGACGAATTTTCGTTCTACAATATTGCATCAGTACAAATCCGTCAAAAAATTGAAATCGAATTTTTTCACCCTAAGCGACCTTATCCTGGACACGGTTACATTATCTTGCGATGGCATCACATACTTGAGTGAAGTATGTGATCTTAAGTAAGCATCACCTACATCACTGCAATAAGTGATGCCATCACAGGATGAATCCCAATAAAAATTATATTAGAGACCTACGTCTATAAAACTATAAAGACGTCAGTTTGACTTCAACTGAAGTTTTAAAAAAAAAATTAAATAAAAATCCACATATCTCGTAAATCATTTTATAAACTGCATAAAAAAAAATTGCAGTAATGGATTAATTTTTTTCCTATTTACAATTAACATACTGTCACCCGTCCTTGGTCTTTTATTACCATGCATTAAATTGCACCTATCGACATTTTGATAATCATGTAATGACGAATTAATTGCTGCTACAGCGGAAGGGAACAATAAACAAAGGCTGTGATCACTCATTACGATGCCGCAATTATAAACTAATCAGTGACAACAATTTCCCTTTTTTTGTCCTTTGAAAGGGGAAAAAAAAAAATAATCTCTTATTTCTCGAAAAACAAAAGAAGACAAAAAGAATTAAAAGAAAAAGTGTCATGAATATCTAATTCTATTTTTTTAAATATCATTGATTAACGGCACGCTTGGCCAATTTCGTGATTATGTGAACCAACATTTTCTCGGCAAAACACTTCGCCACGACCTTGATCTCAAGCTCACAAAATTTCGACACGTAACCACGACGGTATTGGCGCGGAAAATGTAAAAAAAAAACTTTGGAAAAACGGCCTCTCTGGTCAGTGCTCATATTGAATTAAAAAACTTGCATATACTCCAACGCAGATTTTGCGCGAGATTATGATCAAGGTCTATGACCGAACTGGAATAAAGGAGTCACGCAAATTTGTGTAATCATTTGTTGATGTTACCGATTGTTACACCCGAATTGCGAAACGAAATGAATCAGAATGTATGGACATAGAGATCGGTTATTCGCTTTTTCGTTCGAAAATCGATTGGGATACCTTCTCACATATACCATGGGAAGGCAAAACATCTGCAAGTGACACTTCAAATTTTCTCAAAGGGATACTTTGAATTCTTCGAAGTTGCACTTCGGATGTAAGAAAATTATTAATCAACGGTTGAATGATGCGTTTTGTAAAAAGAAATTTGGCGCTAATTGCCCGGGTGAAGATGGCACGATAATGATTGTGATTAGCGTTTTTTTTTTTTTTTTTTTCTCGCGTGCTGAACCGTGTCACAGGTTTGATTTTTTCCCTGTTCTTTTCGTTTTCTTTGGTATAAACAAAGATTAGATTCGGATTTATTAAAGGTACGCTCAGAGAAAAAAAAATGACTAATGCGAAGCCAAAAATGCTTTGCGACCAAACATTTTCGTAAAAATCATGCGGAAACAATAAAAAATGTCTTGTCATGAAACAACTTGTGCGTTGTCGCAATAGATTTTCGCTTTGCACCGAAACGTTGATGTTTTGTCGCAAGGCAGAACTTGTTCAAAATATCTCCACTTTCTGAGTGTAGAGCAAAATAAAAATCAGAAATTTTTGTAGAGCCACAATTCTCAGACATTTAGAAAGAACCAAAATAATTTTAGATGTGCCATTCAGATTCTTCATGTCCAGTCTTGTCGGCGAAAATAGTCTCATAGAAGTTTAAGTCAAAATCTACGCCTGCGCCTTGGCGATCAACGATATGATCATGAGATAATTAAAACTCTGGAAGACTACTTTAGAATTAATTTAAAACGGATTAATTACTTCTTTAGATCTTGTAGTAGTGACTACTACAAGATCTAAAAAAAGATCTAAAGAAATAATTAATCAGTTTTAAAACTAGATTTAATTCTAAAGTTAATTAACCCGTATCCTACGTCAGACAATGTAAAGATTCAAATTTTTGAACCTATATTTTTTTTCTGAAATCCCAATAATCCCCCATTTTTTTACTTTCATATAAATTATTTTTCTTTCTCCTTCATCTTTTGTCACACCTGCCCTGAAACAATTTTCGTTTTAAAATTTGTCTTCCGAGAAATGTCAAAATCGGCGTGTTTCTATTCCTATTTTTATTATTATCTGCTTAACTTGTCAAGACTTGCAAATTCCGAGAAAAACTTAAGAACACCTGCACCCCAGGCTTGGGAAAAAGCGTAATCAGTCGAGTATCCCCGAAGTCAAACGAAACCCCCGCCCTTCCCTTAAGACTCGCATAACGAATAATTCTGATTGGTCCTCCTTAAGTCACCCGACCACCTCTTCGCTCGTTTCAGCATAACCAGTGCTTACGAGTCGGCGCCTTGAACTCTAATAAAAATTCGTCGTGTAAAGTCGGTTTTTGATTTTTGCGAAAAATTCGAATAAAATAGAGCATTAATTTTTTTTTTTTTTTTTTGTAAGATTTTTCTTTGCTTAGCGTAAATTAATATCATGGAGTAGAAGTCAGTCAAAAAAAAAATCCCGTGCTATAGTCGTGGACAATGTTTACCAATTTATTTATCGAGTAATTATAAGAGAAATGTAGTTTTTTTTTCATTATCGTGAAATGGGTGAAAAGTAGCAAGAATATTACCTTGTGTCGAGAATTAATTTTTTATTAAGTTAAAAAATTAACAAATATTTAACGATATTGATATCATCAAATTACTGAGCGAAAAAAAAAAATGTATATGAAAAATGAAAAATAAAAAAAAAATGGGGGAATTATTGGGATTTCCAAAAAAAAAATTTACTCAAAAATTTGAATCGTTAAAACAGATCTGAAATTTATAAGTTTTTCAGCAATGACAATTTCATACATACACAGGATAACATCGCAGCCCCTTCAAAAGTAGAAGTACGTGCAAACACCTTCAAGCATGTACATGCACAAGCAAATTAGCTCTTAGAAAATGTAATTACGTCGCTTTTGGAAGACAGACTAAGTGTGGATGAGATCAGCCAAGGTAGATGATACAGATTTAGATGACAGATGATAGATGATATAGATTAGAATATTATACACGACGATCATCAGAATGGGTGCAGCCAGAAGTTCTGCAACCCGACAAAAATCGTCAACTAAAACTCATTTACCTCTTCCACCAACTCTACCCATTATAGTCTTCAATTTGTTATGAAAAGCCAATGTCCAGCGGCCATTTTGATTTTTTCAAAGACATTTGTCTACCTCTGATACCCTCAGCTTAAGTTACCGCAACCAAAAACCTCAAAAGTAGATAATGTGAACAAGTAGCCACCTGTCGACGAGTCTACTTCTCATAAGTTTTAGCTCTCCGCTCTCTTTTTAGGACCAATAATCTCCAACCGTCAAAGGGTCAAAAAAGAAGCTCTCGTTAAACGATATGTTTACGACCATTTAACAGTAACATGCCTTCCTTTTTCTTTTTTAATACCCAACAATTAAAAAACTATTTGTATACAATATAATTGCGATCGTGTATAACCATATATAGATTTGTGTATTAGTCATTTTATATTTACTTATTTTTAAAGGTCGTTTAATGGCAATCTAAGCTCTAAGTTATTTCAGCGCTTCCGCGTTGCAGATTTTTTCACAATAAAAAAAAAAAAGAGAAACTTCCTATAAGTATTGCATGAGCTATGGAAATGTCAAAATATTGTCGCGAAATCCGATCGAAGAATTCGATTACGTTTTTAAATGTAAAAATAAATGAATTAGTCGAGGTCGTGAAAACGTTTTTTAACTTGTTCGGAGGGACGGCTGAGCGCCCATGACCATGCTGAGGATTATTTTTATTTTTCGGCAATTTTCCTATAAAACCTTGAAATCTTTATACAAATCAACGATCAGTGATTGATACCCAGAAAAACTCCCAATAATTCATTTGCGGTAATTTTATAGCAAACAAATGAGAATCGATCCCATCGCAGATAAAATTGAGGATGGATATCATGTTTCATCCTGGCGTCGCCTAGCTATAGTCCTTTATAGTATAGAAAAAGCTTTTAGCAAAAGATAAGTAAATAGAGAGCAGGAGCAGGAGACAGTTTTAGGCACGACTCAAAATCTTAGCTAGATTCTTAGTGGTGCTCAAAAATAGAGGCTTAGCGACTAGGGTGGCCCTTATTTTAAGAACTTTTGAATTTCGGTGCACGCACTACCTAATTTTTTTATAGTAACCGAGAGAAGATAGCCTGAATTTTTTCAGATTTTTTGGGAGGTCGTTTAGCCGGGTCTAAGGGGACAAAAAAATTTCAAAATTCCCGTAAAGACCGAAAAATCAAAAATTTTATTTTTATGAAAAAATGGTTGTATCCTATTAGGATTTTTATGCAGATCACGAAAATATAGTTAAAAGTTATATATTTCACACGGTTTTGACGACAGAGGCCAAAACATAAGTAAATAAATTAGCCAAATATGCTGCAGCCACAATTTCTTGCCGAATTCTTTATATTTTTGTCCTTTAGCAAAGTTTTCCGGATTAGAGCGAAAAATCAGTTTAGCGGAATCGCCTTCCCCATTATCCATCGCCTTAGTAAACAACCTCAATCTCCTCCGCGACTTTAATTACTTAACTAGTTACTTAATTAAATCGCAGATGATACCATCTCTCATTGTTGTAACATCAAACTCTTCTGATTAGAGATGTTTCGCAGAATCATGACTCGATTCAGTTATCCCGAAACGAAAAGCTGATCGAAAAACCATCAATTAGAAAGTATGATAAACGACAACGATTACGAACTATAAAGAGAGAAAAAAAAAGGGAATAAGGTCAAAACGTGAGGACAGGGGACGTGAGACTTTACTGGTCCAACCTATAACAATTATGATTTCAACTGGATGATAGTTCCAACACGTGCGAACTTGCATTATTTTTTTTCTTTTTAAATCTAAATTATAATTCATTGTATTCCGTGAATTAATACGATCGTAGCCTCAAGTTATAAAGAAAGGCGGGAGGAGCAAAGAAGAAATATATTCGTATGAGCGAAACGAAAATGATGATCAGGTTGATTTCGCATTTGCCGGTGGCGGCAAAAAAAGGTGAAAACTGCCTATTTAGACGAAACTTCCATGGGTGACCGCCTGTTTTTTGCACGAGCTGTAAACCAATAAGTGCCCTTATCATAAATATCACGGAGAATTCCCTCGGTCGGTAATAATCGATAAAAAGGTCGATTCCCTCTCTAGACACCCGACATCCTAATTACTCAGGGTCAATAGTTGGATGGTGGTCTTAGGTCATGTCTAATTGTTCAATTTAATTCATAAAGCGAATGACCTAATTGAATCCTAACAAAAAGCCTCGGGTTTGTAGGAATTTATCAAAGAATTTCATGGAAATCAATTTTTTTTTGGTGTCACCATCCCATTTAATAACTTTTGAAGAAAGGCCCACGATGATGAATTTTTCAATTCAGATCTTCATTGTTTCCCCTAATTTAACGATTCCGAGAACGAGGTAATTCCATTTTAAAAACTGACAATGTGTCATTCACTTTTAATTAAAATAACGGATATTTTAAAGGTGTGATACACACAGGCGACAATGGAAGTTTTTATTTACGCCTTTTAGAACTTTCTTTTTCTTCTCTTTTAATGTTTGAACAAGAATACGATAAGACTTTAAGCACGTGCAACAATGAAAAAAAGTTTTTTAAACACGATAAAAAAAAACTCAAGAAAAATTAAATTCACTTTCTACATCCGAAGAAACCTATAATAAAGATAATCAATCCGATATTTCGAGGATGGAAATTAGAAGGAAAAAAAAAAAGCAAAATCGGTATTATCATTAATAATTAAACTTCATTTAATCCGACTATAAATTATTATTTTTGGCACGCATGTATGAGGATAATGATGCAAATAGATCCTTAGAATCGGAAAATGAAGCCATTATGCGCATATTAATCACGGATTAAGTTTTACAAATCGGATAAAAGAATTGAATAAGCGGCTGTGTGCGTTACGAAATGGGAAATATAAAACTGCATGGTCATTATGTTCACGTTCAAGAAAAAAATAATCAAAAATCTACGGGTGAGGCCATGCCCTTAAAACCAAGATTCTTATCATAAGCAAATCTTTGATGCACCGTCGCGTCGTCTGCGAAGGCGCTTTTTAGGCAGTCTGGAAGCGTGCCGGACTCATACAGTCGATTATCTTTGTTATATTCCACTAACGGAAAAGGTCGGAATTGAACGGGATGCCTTTTTAGCAGGAGTCCGAAGCCGGCAAAAATTGGTTGTAGGCGACGCCGGTATCGGCGCCGAAATATCAAAAGTATCCATAAAAAATTATTCGAGCAGAAGACGCAACTAAATGTGGCCAACCCTTGCACAATTTACGATATGCAACTCCATTTTGTAAAGTCGGGTTTTAAATATGAAGATAAGTTCACAAGTTGCTTGGACGAACTTGGCTCAGTTTTAGTCAGCAGTAGTTAATCAGTATGATCATCTTTATAGAAGCTCCATTCGTTAAACGGAAGATTTTTACTTTGTCCCTTTTACGAATTTTTATGGAAAACGCTTGGGGTTGTTTTTCTTTTAAAATTCATACGGTCGTCCCGATTCTCGGAAAATTAATTCTGCTATTTTTAAATCTTGCTTCATTTTTATCGGCTGTTGGTCAAGTGGTAGGAATTATCAGAAATTTAAATGACACTAAAACAGCTTGAAACTTGAGACTTCAATATTTTCAAAAGTACTTCCTCATATTCTTATCAATAAGAGCAGATTAAAACATATCAGGTGTTCAGGTGATTGTCAAAAGTGAAGTAGAAATTTTTCGACTTTGTTCAGCTTACGGCATCCCAGCTATTTGGTAATTATGAAACTACTTCTGACGTTTTACATATTTTCCTCTCAGATTTGAAGTTCAAAGATTCATAAGACATCTCAAATTCGACAAAAGGTCGATCAATACTAGGAACATGATATCAGGAATTTCTTGTTGAAACTTCTACAAAGCGAATGTAAAAACCTGCATCAGTATTGCAGTTTTGCGGATTTTTAAAATACGAAAGAGCGAAAGCGCAGCTTGTAATAAAAAAAATTAAGCTGACACTATTAAAAATAGATGGAAGTAAAATAAATATTCATGAGACTGTTATTTTGATGTCATAGGTTTTGGTCACAATACGGTTTCATTCACATCTAAAATAAATCCCGACATAATAATTCATATCAAAACGACTCTAATTACATTAATTTTTCACCGTTTTACGCAATCGTTTTCGTCTGAAACTTTATAACCGATCGTTCAGCAACCGACCCAGACTAGATTTTTATCTAAACAAAATATTTATTTTTTAAAATCGAATAAGGGCAATAAATAACTGATTACGAATTAATTTTTAAAAGAAAAAAAAAAAGAGCAAAATACCGTTAAGTTTCCATCAGGAGTCATTTAACACAGGGAGGAAATATATTTACAAATCCGGATATAATTTAATTTTCGTAATTCGTAATTCACGGTTTCATGCTTATCACTCGCTCATGAGAATTTTTTATCGCCTACATTATATTTAATATAAAACACATTCGAAGACATATAGGAGCTCGAAGAAGAAAAAAATAAATAATTATGACTTCTGTACAAACAAAAGAACTATCATTATACCCTTTCCCTTTCTCGTTCAATGATTGCTTAGGTACGCAGACGCGTTGGTAAATGTTTTACCATTCAGCACGACCAAGACCATTATTGATATAATCTTTATAACAGACCCGTAATTATGGATTATTGGCGATCACGGGGGGACTTTGAATTGTTTTAAAGCAAAATAGCGGACAAAACACACCTTCAACTTTTTTTTTTTTCAGGGATGGCAAAACTGTTCCAAAAATCAAAACGGTTCGGTTCGGTTTTCGAAAAGCTAAAAAGTTGAATTCGGTTTGGGGTTCGGTTCGGGTACCGATCCAAATTTTTTTTTTGGGTTCGGTTTGATTCGACTGTTTTCTTTTCCGTTTTAGTAAAAAAACCGGTATCAGGATCGGTTCGGTTTCGGTTTGGTTTTTTTGATAAATCCGGCTCGGCTTCTGTTTGGTTTTTCTAAACTAAAAAACGGTTTTGCTTCAGTTCGGTTAATTTTTTTGTTAAAACCTCCCCAGTTTAGGTTCGGTTTTTGGTCAAAAAAATTCGGCTTCGGTTTCGTTTTTTTGCTAAACCCGGTTCGGTGTCTGCTTGGTTTTTCTAAACTAAAAAACAGTTTCCAGGTACAGGTTTAGTAACAGATTCGGTTCAGTTTTTGAAATTATCTTGGTTCGGGTTCGGTTTCGATTCGGCTTTTCTAAACTAAAAAACGGTTTTGGTTCGGTTCGGTTCGGTTCAAATTTTTGCTAAAACTTTTGCAGTTTCGGCTCGGTTTTCTTTTTCGTTTCAGTAAAAAAAAACAGTGTCAAGTTTAGTTCAGTTTTTGAAATAATCTGGGTTCCGGTTCAGTTTTGGTTTGGTTTTTTTGAACAATACGATTCGGATTCGGTTTCGGTTTGGTTTTTCTAAACTAAAAAAAAGGTTTTGATTCAGTTCGATTTTGTTTTTTGTTAAAACCTCCCTTGTTTCGGTTCGGTTTTTGGTCAAAAAAATTCGGTTATGGTTTGAATTTTTTGATAAATCCGGTTCGGTTTTTCTGAACTAAAAAACGGTTTTGCATAAGTTTCGTTCAGTTTTTTTGTTAAAACCTCACCAGTTTCGGCTCGGTTTTCTTTTTCGTTTCAGTAAAAAAAACCGTGTCAGGTTCGGTTCGGTTTTTCAAATTATCTGGGTTCGGGTTTGGTTTCGGTTTGGTTTTTTTGAAAAATTTGATTCGGTTTCGGTTTGGTTTTTCCGAACTAAAAAAAAAAAGGTTTTGGTTCAGTTCAATTTCGTCTTTTGTTAAAACCTCATCAGTTTCGGTTCGGTTTTGGTCAAAAAAATTCGGTTTCGGTTTGGTTTTTTTGATAAATCCGGTTCGGTTATTCTAAACAAAAAACGGTTTTGGTTTAGTTCGGTTCAGATTTTTGTTAAAACCTCCCCAGTTTCGGCTCGGTTTTCTTTTTCGTTTCGGTAAAAAAACCGGTGTCAGGTTCGGTTCGAATTTTGAAAAATCTGGATTCGGATACGGTTTCGGTTTGGTTGTTTTGAAAAATCCGATTTGGTTTCGGTTTGGTTCTTCTAAACTAAAAAAAAAAAGGTTTTGGTTCGGTTCGATTTAGTTTTTTATTAAAATCTCCCCAGTTTTGGTTCGGTTTTTGGTAAAAAAAATTCTAAACTAAAAAATGGTTTTGGTTCAGTTCGGTTTAGATTTTTGTTAAAACCTTACCAGTTTCGTTTCGGTTTGTGGTCAAAAAAATTCGGTTTCGGTTCGATTTTTAGTGAAAGAAAACCTAGTTTCGGTTCTGGTGTTTAGTAGAAAACGAATTTAGATCAACTTGGTTCTTCGGTTCGGTTGGGTTCGATTCGACTTTTTGGTTAAAAATAATCCGGTTTTGGTCCGGTATTTTTTAATAAACGGTTCGATTTCGATTTCGGTTCGGTTTTTTCCCCCCTAGTTTAGATTCGGTTTTAAACCCTTTTTAAATTTTAAATGGGCTCGGGTTTTTTAATGAAAATTCTTTAAAATACATTCGGTTTAATTTCTCTGAAACCAAAAACCCGGGATTTTCTATTCAATTTCTCTTTTCGATTTTTCCGATTCTGTTCGGTTCGGTTTGCCATCCCTGTTTACAACCATTTGAACCGATTTAGATGAATGACCATTTTCGATTAACATCAATCAATATGAATCGATCATAGAGATCCCTCAATCGATTTACATATAAAAATGCCAAAGGCGCCGTAAACTAGTTGCAACCTTGAACTATATTTCAGCATAACTGCGAATTTATAATAATTTTTTTTTTTTTTTACAAACAAACGTTTATGTCAGCTACTTTTACCCGCGCCTTTCACTTTCAAAGAAATTGAAAAGAACTGGGTGGGGGAGTCAATTAACAAAATCTTTTCAAAAAAAATTTTAAGATTGACTAAATAAATGGCCTCTGACGTTATCCGAAAAAATTCCGCTATTAGAAAATAAAATCATTTTCTCTTTTATGGTGAGCGGAACTGTAGTATTTACTTTTTAGCACTATGACCAAAAACTGAAATCGTATTATTTGTCAAGTTTAAAAAAAAAAAAAATAGAAAAAGATGGCCAATTGAACAAAGCTTTTCAGGGACGCTAATAATAAGGAAAACCTACACAACCGTTTAATCAGGCACGTCTGACATACTAAATTCTATCTCATTCCAATAACGTAAAAAAAAAGGAAAAAAAAAAAAAAAAAAAAAAAAAAAAAAACCTTGGGTTCCATTTCAAAGTTGATTGATGCTTTACTAACCAAAACCTACGGGTGATTCAGTGATAAATAAAAAATTAATTTGCAAAATATGAAGACGCCGCCCGAACTATTAATGAAAATGTACGAATTAAAAAAAAAAAGATTAATCTCCATTTCGGACAAAATGGGCGATTATTGAATTATAATAATTAGGTTAGTTTGTCATTTTTATTTACGTGTTAAAATCAAATATTAATTTTTTATAAAGGCACAGTAATTACTGGGCCAGCTTTTTAACTTCGGAGGCCTTGTTTTAAATCCCTTTAAGTTTTTATTTTTCATTTTTTAATTCTAAAATATAAGTAAAATTAGTTCGGAAGTGTAAAAATTGTACACACAGTGTACCCTTATGGGAGGTAAGAAAAACAATTAATGTATTTTGAGTCCAGAAAATTATATCTCAGAAATTTTGAACAAACCCCATTTTTAATTTTTTATTTCCATAAGTTTGGTTCTATCGCCAAAAAATCTTTTTTTTTTTTTTGTCATTCAAGTTCTGTGAACTCTCAAAATGTTACTTTTTTTTCTACTTAAATTTGAATCGCTTTGTATAAATTGTTTTGATCTATCATGCATATGCTCGTGCTGTCTTGATATTATTTGGCCAGATGTCGATTTCCGTAATTTAACATCGACGTTAAAGTTGTTTTAAGTAGGAAAAAAAAAAAATGTGTTTAAACCAAAATTTCTTTGACAACCAACGCGGAACGGAGGAAAAAAAAAATATTCGCACAATTTAATGAAATTAGTCAGAATGTAAGACCTGAACCGACTTTGGCAAAACCATAGGAAAAAAAAAAATTCATTTTTATGTTACAGCTCTTGACTCACTTCTTTTAACTCGAAAACTGATTTTTCAACTAATAGTCTAGATTTTCTGATTCTAAAAAAAAAATCAACAGTTTAACAGCATCTTAAAACTGCCCAAAAAATGCTGCATAAGCTTATTTTCAGATTACGGACAATTAATCATACAATTGATTCTAAACCCATAACAAAAACCAACAAATACGATTGTCAAAATATAAACATACTTGGTTTAATATAGATATAAAAATTCATATAAACATATTGCAGTAGCAAAGGAGGGCTACGCCCCCCCCCCCCCCCATTCAAAAAATTTTCTCATCCATGATTTTCCATATCGTCTATATTTCAATCTCCATTTTAAGCCCCCTTGGAAATTTTTGAAACCCATAAGATATTCCCTCGATCTGATTACAACTTCAAGCAACATCTGCTTTGCTTACAAAGCAAGAAAAATTTGCAGGGGCATACTATTTTTGAAGCTGCTCCCCAAAAGGAATTTTAGAAAATGGAATGATAGAAGAAAAATGTGGGGAAAATCAGCTATTAGTCAAGCAAAATCCAGTTCCTAAATCCACTCAAGGCTCCATAGCTTCTCTTCTGAAATGTGCAAGAAAATTGCTAAAACTAGTCCTAATAAAACATCAAAATAGTGCAGGTGCAGTTTGAAGGTGCTCCCCAAAAAATATTTTACAAAATGGAACGATAGAAGAAAAATGGAAAAAAAAGCTTTGTGTTGGAGCAAAATCCAGTCGGAGGAGTCTCAGCTCCCTAACCTCCCTATTTATCCTCTGCAGAAGGGTTGCTAAAACCGGTCCTCATAAAACAGCAAAATAGTGCAGGGGTCATTGAAAACAAAAATCTAAGTCTCAGGAACTTCTTTGAACCGAAAGCTAACCGCTGGGAAGGTGAAGAATTGAAAAATCAGTCCTTGATATTTATAAAAATTAACTTTTCAAAATCCAATAACAATATCAGAGTATCTATAATACGACCTTAAAACCGTATTACATACAGATCCTTATTATTACCACCCGCTTTGCATCAAGATTGAAATCCCTCCATTTAATCGTTTGATTATTTAATCCACTTAACAGCTGACAAATCACAGCCACAAAAGAAAGTCCTTACATAAAAAAAAAAATATTCAACGTTAAAAAAAAAAAAAACTATGATAAATTAAAGTCGTATTTAACGATCCGATGAATGCAAAAAAAATTAATTAATAATTAAAAATAGATCTTTTCTTATAATAAAAATTATTTTTAATCTTTTTTTTACGATCGCCGCATTTAATTAATTTAATTTTTACAGCTTTTATTGCACATCTTCCCGTACGTAACAATAAAAAATAAAACAGGTTCTGACAGAAACAAAAAAACCGGTCACCCATCTTGTAGGTGGGCCTTTTTTTTTTTTCATTCGTGATTTTTTGATCCTTAATACCTCCACACATTTCCTTCTGCCATACATGTATTTTCCGAGAGATAAAAAAAAAATTACGTCAACAAAAAAATAGGAACATAAGTATGACTAATTTTGATTTATAAAAATCCTGAATGTGATTAATTTAATGTGGGTAAAAAGGAATTCGAAAAAAAAAAAAAAAAAAAAAAAATTATATTCGAAACCTCTCACCTTTTAGTCATTTGAAATGAAGGAAATCAAAAACAAAAACAAAATCCAAATAATGCTCAACGACGACGAGACATCCACAAAAACCCCCCCGTTATAAAAAATTAGAAGCACAGAAACCCCGAACCCAAAGCCCGAACTTCGACGTTCACGAAGCGATCGCAAACTGAAAAAAAAAAAATAATAAAAATAAAAAATAAAATAAAAGTGACAAACGACACGAGAAACGGTCGACCCGTAAGTCAAACATAAAAATTTGATTCATGAACGTGTAGGTTTAGGCAAGGATACGGAAACGAAAATCGGTTGACAGGTTCGTGCATGTTTAACTTACTTCAAATCATTCCACCTACTTGTTACATAAAGTGGGGGACGTAGCATATGGTCGATTTAAACGTTAGAGGGGCTTGCTCCTTATTAACTTTTCTATTTAGATGAGCCGTTTTTTTAATTTAAAAAAAAAATCGGAGAAAAAGAAATATATATTTTGTATGTGAAATGCAGGTGATGTGAGGTGGTGTTTTGTGACATTTTAAAAAAATACGAGAAAATTGGAGAAAAGAGCAAGAGGGAAATAAAATGGAGGGGTTTGGAATACAATGAAAAAAAAAAAAAAAAAAAAAAAAAAAAATTTTTAAAAAGCCATGCCCACAACAATAACTCGTTTTGTGTGGAAGGTCAAGGTTTTTCCGACGAAAGCACTGAAATTCTCTGGGAAAAGCTTTTTTTTTTTTTTTTTTTTTTTTCCTACAAAGTGATAATTCGAAAAGTTTAAGGAGCGTCATCATTTCAACGAAGGAAAAAAATATTGGACTTTTTCCAGGAATAAAAGAAAACAATTGACTCGTGTTAATAAAATAATGGCTGTAATTATTTACTTGAAAATAATTAACGCTTAAACATCAAAAAACAGTTTTAATAATCAAAAGTCCGACGCCGCAACGCTGTCCGCCAGGCTTGTTTTCAGTTTTTGAATGACCTTCATAAAAAATCTCATTTGAGCTAGCCCAACTGAACCTCTCTCTTGCTTAAATTTCTTGAAGTCTTTAACGATAAGGCCTTTAATTTTTAAGCAATTAACTTTTGAACCTTTTGTTTGGAAGCTCCAAAAATTTTAAACAATAGGGTAGACCCTGTATAAGGACCTTGCAACGGAACCCCAGCTGGGGACTCCTCAATATACAGCTCGTATGAATAAATTTTTTGAAGTCTTAATGATAAGGCCCTCAATTTTTAAGGTATTTACTTTTGAGCCTTTTGATTGGGAACTCCAAAAATTTTAAACAGCAGAAGGGGTAAATCCTGCATAAAGATCTTCCAACCAAACCATAGCTGAGGTATCATCAAAACATACATCTTGTATGATGTTTTTCAATAAATCAGTGCTGATGAGTTGTATACTTAAGGTAGAAGAGGAGTTCAATGAGCAGAAAGCTCAAAGCAGGATGTGCTGGACTGATAAAAAAGGACTTTAAGCGTAAGCAAAATGGATTAAGCGTAAGCAGCTACTCTGCTCGAAAACCCATAAGAAAATTACTGTTTACGTTTTGGATGCCAAGTTAATCCCCCATATGGAGGGGTAAAAAAAAACCCAAATGGGCCCCAAAAGGGAGTAAATATATCCTCCAAAAAATATCATTATTTTTCTAATTAAAATTTGAAAAAATGAAAATTCTGGAGGAAGAAAAAAAAAAATGAAAATTTTGAAAATTTTTGGGGGCGAGGGGTGCTATCCTACTCTAGAGCCCCCGTAGTTCCGAAAACGTTTGCAATTTAAAATTATGACCCTGATATCGCGGGTTATCTATCTTTTTTGACACCAAAAAGGGGTCCGCTTTGCCTGAGCAACTCCTCAGACCCGGGGATCCGAAATTTGGAATCAAAAACATTTCCGCGTGGGGTACCGTTCAACAGAACTTGAGTCACAGGACTGGAACCCTTACACCTGACATCCACTCAGAAAAAAAAATGGCTACTTAATGTAAAAATAAAAATGAAATCATTTTCTTCAAAATCATGCGAATAAAACGATAAAAATATCTTTTCAAGAATCAGTCTGTCCTGAAGCAACGTTTCTGTTCTGTTGCAAGACAGAACTTGCTCAAATTTTTCTTTTTTTGCTCTAGCTTCTAAACCAAATACTGTTTCATTTCACGGAAGTTTTAAAACAGTTGAAACTTTTTAATGACGAGATAAAAACTTTAATTTGTAATAGAATCTTATTGGCAATAACTTGAAAAAAAAAAAAAAAAAAAAAAAAACAGAAGGTGGTTTCATCTTGAGGCCTAGTTCAAGAGTCTCCAAAACAACTTAAATCTACAGTCGCCATCTACCAATCAATCCAAAGTAAACGTAATCGACACCGAATCAATTCAGAGATATTTTGACTAGGCCAATAAGGATCATCTTAACAAAAAAAAGTTGAGGAACTCGTTCGTCTATCAATATTTTCGATCTGATATTCAAGTTCGTCTTCGATTTTTTTTTTCCTTCAAAATAACTGGACACTGACAGTCTTATCTTACTTTCGTGGTTTTTTTTTCTCTTTCAAAATTAGGTCGTTTTCGCACAGAGAAAGTAAAAAAACAAAAAAAGATTAAAAGTCCATTTTTGGATTTTTCTTAAAAAAAAAAAAAAAAAAAATGCGGGTTAATTTGCATTAGTTAGCGAGGCAGGTGCATATGAAATGCAGGTGAAGAATTTAATTATAAATATCAGGTGTAGACTTGCAGCATCAGAATTTTTGCATAAAACTAAAAAAATGGTTGTAAAAAATTTTGCTACGATACTTGAGGGGCGGGACTAATGGGGCTAGCCCCCCCTTTCAAACTCAAAAAAAACTCTTTAAACAATATTTGTGCACCCCAAGAAAAAGCGCGTTATAAAATTTTATACTCTATAACGTTTTGGCCGATTATAAAAATTTATTACTCTATAACGTTTTGGCCGATTATAAAATTTTATAATTCTATAACGTTTTGGCCGATTATAAAATTGTATAACTCTATAATGTTTTGGCCGATTAAAAAGTTTTATAACTCCATTAAGGTTTGGCGGATTATAAAATTTTATTACTCTATAACGTTTTGGCCGATTATAAAATTTTATAACTATAATCTTTTGGCCGATTATAAAATTTTATTACTCTATACACAGTAAAAAATATTATGTAAATATGTTAAAAACGGTCTACATAAAGTCTATGTCAAGTTATTATGTTAAAAAATCAACATAACTTGTTTGTAAACAGCAAAAAAATGACAATCGTTAATGGACGCAGAACATTAAACAAAACAATTGTGTTATTTTTCTTAACAAAATATTTATGTAGACCGATTTGGACATACAACTTGTGTCAATTTTAACATAAAATTTTTTACTGTGTAACGTTTTGGCCGATTATAAAATTTTATAATTCTATAACGTTTTGACCGATTATAAAATTTTATAACTCTATAACGTTTTGGCCGATTATAAAATTTTATAACTATAATCTTTTGGCCGATTATAAAATTTTATAACTCAATAACGTTTTGGCCGATTATAAAATTTTATTACTCTACAACGTTTTGGCCGATTATAAAATTTTATTACTCTACAACGTTTTGGCCGATTATAAAATTTTATAACTACTTACAAATTTTTATAATCAAAATTTTCAACTGAGCAATATACTAACTTTATGCTTGAATTGCACTATATTTAGCATGTGGGGACTTTATAGGCTCCTTTTTAAACAGTTTTCATGAGAAAAAAAAGGGGGAAAAAATAACAATTTTTTGGAGTAGAACCCGAGCCTTGTGATCAACTTACCACAAGCCTTGATCCACTACACCACCTGATTTTTGAAAGCGGCAATATTCTTAATTTGCCAATTATTTTGACTTATATTTTCCAGATTTTTCCGAATTTTCGGTTTATTTCTTGTATTTTTAATTTGACAAAGGCTCAAAAATAAAGAAAAACAGAAATAGAAAAATTCGGGAAGCGTTAGAAGAAAATAAAAAAACTTAGAAAAAAACTGAAAATAATTTTTCTTATAAAATTTAAATTTAATAACGAATTATAAATAGGTGTCTTTTTTGGCGGGTTATAAAATTTTATAACGGAAGTTGAAGTTTATAATAACTCCATTTCATAACACACTTTTTCTTGGGTACTTCTCAATTTTCAAATCGATACAAACACTAAAATCAGAGAGTGGGGGAGGGTTTGGTGAAACAATGATTAAAAATATACAATAATTTTTAATCTCTACATGTTTTCCTTTTCTATTTACTCAAACAAATATCAAAAGAGACCCACAAGCCGCAATCCTATGGTTTCACCTACAGACTATACAGAAGCATGATTATAATCATAATCATTCACTACTTGTATTCTTTTATTTTCTCCTTAACCCATTCGTCAACAAATGACAATTTTTTTTTGTATTGTTTTCTATAAAGAATAATAATTAGATAACTAAATTTTTCAACATTAGGCTAGGCCTACTACCGTCGCAGTTCTTTTGGAACAAAAAAAAAAAACTGAAAAACGTGCGTTATCTACAATTTCAAAGCAAGACATTAGGAAAATTACTTCCTCCATTGCTTGAAAATTACTTAT
The DNA here is from genome assembly GCA_037577465.1 of Liposcelis bostrychophila. Taxonomy (NCBI): domain Eukaryota; kingdom Metazoa; phylum Arthropoda; class Insecta; order Psocodea; family Liposcelididae; genus Liposcelis; species Liposcelis bostrychophila. The sequence goes on from CM075207.1 coordinate 22,316,668, forward strand.
TTAAATAATCCATAGCTTTCATAGTTATTTACCTCTTCAAAAGAATTCTACATAAGAAAAAAAAATGGGGGCGGCGAAAATTTTGCCTTGCAAACAAATAAAAATCACATGAACTATAATAAACCAGTTTCGTAAATTAACAATAATGATCGACAAAATTCACTTCGATTTTCGGCAATACGATCGTGATGGATAAGAAAAAAAAGTTTTTTTCTTTTTTTAAAACACTCCGAAGCATTTGAAAACGATACAAAAACAAAAGAGTGGTAACACCGAAATTATCGACCAAACGAACCCGCGGATTTCCCCCTTTGAAATTCAACAGAACTGACACCGGAAACTAAATATACTTTTTTTTTTGTTTTTCGTTTCCATTCCCCTCAGTTTTTAACTTGATTAGATTAAAATTTCTTCTTCTCCCCCCGGTCAATGCACTTCATGGAATAAAAATTTTATTTTTAGACTTTAAAAATCGGCATTGTTACGATTTTCCTCTGCAAAAAAAAAAAAAGTTTCTATTTAAAATTTAGGTTTGTATTACGGTCCTTTGTGTTGTATGACAAAATTGCATACTTTTGGATGATTCTTTATTACTACAACTACTATTGCTATTATTATTAATTTCTTGACACTCATCGAACGTAGGTAGTCAACCTCACTTCATCTTCTATTGCGCGGATGTGGTTACCGTGCAGACCTGTCAATCACATAGGCCCACCTACGGAAAACCGTATTCGTTCGGAAGAAAAAAAAAAAAAAAAAAAAATGAGCACAGAACCACACACACTACACCATGAGCATAAACAATTATACCGGAAATACTAAAATAATTTACCGTTAATTGATTTCCATAAAATGGTTTCAGGAAAATTGCTTTCAGGTATTATTACGCTTGTAAATTAAATGGGTTTCGTAGATGGATATAATGTCCCCCTTCGTCCTCTATTCCCTTTTGTATATCTCTCTCTTTTTTACAAAATATTAAATGAAGACAAAAATAATGCCAGACAGCCTAGACAGCAATCATACATATACGAACTTTAATTAATGATGGCACTAAGGAACCTTAGTTACTCTTAGACATTGCCACCGTTATTAAATATTAATAAAATAGTTCTGGCACCATTCTCCACCTCCAACTTGCTACGGACCTGAATTCGAGTAATAACAATTATTTAGTCAACTCATACAGAGCCTTTACTCAAGAAAATACAACTGTGACATAATTATTAATATAGATCGACAAAGTTTATCTTTAAATAAGCAGACAGGGATCACGAATATTAGATTAATTAATTAATTCTTCTATCAACTGGTAACAGAATATCAAAAATCCCTACAGTCTAATAAAAAGAAATATTTAAGCATTCTTTTGATCCACCTATGAAGATTTAACTATTCAATTTCGATATTCCAGTAACAACAAAGGCAAATCTTTTTTTTATTTATTTATCCTCCATAATCTGAACAACGTGATGTCTACTGGTTGAAATTAACAACTTTAATCTGCTTGGAGCACGTGCTTCTTTCTTATTATTTGATCAAAATCATGAATCAAAAAAAAAAAAAAAAAGTACAATGACTAAACCAAAAAAAACTCATTTAATACTTTTATTTTCTAAACCGATGGGTGGAACAGTTAGATATTCACCCTATTACTTAATTATCAAATGATTCAAGATGAAAAGTAATAACATCTGTATAAATAAATAATAAATAAAGGAAAAAAAAAAAAAGACTTCATTAAGTGATTCAATCAGTAATTCATTTTTTTTTCTTGGAATATCCTTTTCATCTTAACAAGCTTTTCATCGCTCGATCTCCATTGAATCAATTTTTTCCCCTTTTTTTTTTTTTTTTTTCATGAAAACAACCGTCCTTGAAATAAAAATCGATATTGTAAAGCTGAACTACTTAAAATCGATAAAGATGTCGTGAACTAAAACCGGTTATGCAATATCAATAACATTATATCACATACAAAACCATGAATAGTAGTAACGAGTTTTTTTTTTTTTTTTTTTTTTTTTCCAACGCTCCTTTGTCGTTAAAAAAATTTTAACACGGTTTTCGAATTAAGCAACGATATTCATAAAAATCATAACCTTTATCATAGGTTTAATTGTAGGGATCTTATTTCTGGAATCGATAAAATCACGAAAAGAAAAATCAAGAAAAAGATAGCAGCCATGTTTTGTATCTAAGCCTTGACAAAAAAAAAATACGGAAATCCTTGAATTATTTCCCCTGAATGATGAAAAATTATGATTACAGACTAAATGGCGTGATTAACCTACCTTAATTGGTTATTCCTAATTCATAAATGTGACAATAACTTAATAATTTAACAAGTAATATCACAATTTTTTTAACCGAAATTAATTCGCCCAGAACACACCAGAAACAATCACGACACCGCCCTCTAAACTCTTTTTTTTTCAAACTTTTTTTGTTCCGCCATGTTCGGAGGCCTTGTGTAACATAAGATACGATAAATAGCAAAGATTCGTGCGTATATTTCATCGATATTATTATATTTATTAAGTTGTTAGAAGATATTTGTTTTTTTCGCCCCGGTCACCTATCCAAGCTATCAACAAGAAAATTAAAATTAAACAAAAAACGGAGATAAGAGACTAATTAATGACAAAAAGTGTGAATGTTGTCGGGTATATAATTATTTAGGATCCCAAGGCAAGTATATAACGTGGCGTTAGATGGTCTGCAGTATAGACGATACAAAGGTGACGTCACGAGCCAATCTTGGTCGCCATATTGTATTGCATCTCGCGGCAGTTTAGCATTACCTTCAAATGGGGAAACTTTTTTAAAAGTTTTTTGACGACAAACTGAACATAAGAGAATTTTTTCATCACTTTTTCATCACAAATAGGAATAATTCATCTTTTTTCATCATTTTTTCATCACAATTTTTTCAATCATCGAAAAGTGGACTTTTCAGTACTGGGCAGTTTATTTACAGACTATTTTACGCCGTACCTTGTGATAAAAAATATCTTTCAATGCAAGAAATGCAAACGACTTGCCCGTCTCGACCTATTTAAGGCCCTCGCCTTCGGCTCGGGCTTAAAACTCGGTCTCGACGGGCAATTTTGTCGTTTGCAGTCCTTGTATTGAAAAATACTATTTTTTCAGCCAAAATTGATGGCAAAACACTTAATCTGAATGCATTAATTTTTGTGATTCAAAAAATGGAATGCTCGATTTTTTAAAAAAATTTCAAATTTTTTTTCTCCATAAGAGACTACTGAGATGCAATACAATATGGCGACGGATAAAAGTGGTTATGGAATTAAACCTCTTCCCCCACTCCTTCCTTTGTATCCTGTATCGCAAAGTTGACCTTCTCGCTACAAACGTCCATTTTTGTTGATAGGATAACACAAATTAATTAAAATCAAAAGGACTTTTCAGTAAGTGTTTTTTATTCTGAGTTGTAAGTCCAACTCGAAAAATTCACTGACTTCATCGTCGAATTAAATCGTTTTTTAGAAATGCTGTGGATCTGTTTCGAGGACCAACCGTCTTTTGTTCGTCAGGGGTCGTTCAAATATGACGTCATCATTTTTGGGGGGAGTAGGCTAAGTGCGGTCACGTCTTCAGAATGATGACGTCCATGTTAAATGTCCATAAGAAAAGCTTATTTTATGATGACAAGGGGGAGGGGGGGGGGGGGGTTCAAAAATCCTCAAAAAAAGATGACGTCATATTTGAATGGCCCCTGACAGGTTGGCGATCTTCCAGATGAAGCTACGCTAGATGACATAATTGGATCACACCTTTGTGTACAAAGGGAACGTTCAAGTATTACGTAAGACTTTTTTTCGGGTTTTTGGACCCCCTCCCCCCCTTCGTAAGAATTAGTAAGATTTCTTTGAATCCCCCCTATTATATTACGTAGGATTTTCGCGGACCCCCCCCTTTTTTTTAACGCCAATTTTAAATTGAAGTAATATTTTTCTTAAATCTAGATTTATAGTTCATACTCATATCTCTGAAGATGGCTACAATTGGCACAAAATCTCATCAAAAAAGTAAATTTTTATTTCTTAAAATTTTTTGAAAAAAAGTTTCAATTTTTCTACTTTAGACATTCGAAAAAAAAATTAAAACAACATCATTTTTGAAATGAAAAAAAAAAAAAAAAAAAAAATTCTGAACAATAAGTCATAATGGAAATTCTTACGTAAGATTTGCCAAACTCCCCCCCTCCCCCTAGTAAGAAATCGTAAGATTTTCTAGTACCCCCTCCCCCCCCTTTCAGTCTTACGTAATACTTGAACGCTCCCAAAAGAGAGATGTAGAGCCAAGTAATTTTTACTTCTTTCAAGGCAGCGATGAAAAGCGAACCAAGCCACTTCCAGTTAACACCTTAATTCGCAATTTAAACACAAGCTATACTTTTTTTTTATATTCGATTAACTGCTTACGCAGGTCTTTTTATGCATTCTACTAACTGCTTGCGCAGATCAGGGACTTTTTCTTTTCTGGCATGCGACAACCAACTCGTACAGTGAGGCTAAGATGACTGCATTTGTAAGTTCCCGCCACCCCCGCCAGAGGGAAAGAGTGTCGGTGCGGTCACCCATCCAGAAGCTGGCCCACATCAATATGCTGCTTAACTTCATTGATAGCCACCGCAACATGGACACGTCACCACTCCGATCTTTCCTATACTGATCCTCTTGTAGTGCGTTTCACATATCCAGACACTATAGGTAAATACTTTCAAAGTTACACTCTTGTAATGTATGTCTCATGCTTCTGTTTTTTTTTCCTTTGTAGTTAAAGTGACTTGCAACCTAGACAGATCTGCATGCACGTGGTTATTAACACTAAAAAGTGCTCTTTGGTTTCGCATCCGCAATAATGCACAACTAGAATGGTCAGATAAAATTCAAGCAAATTCCATGTATTATTTTTTACATAATAATAAAGGGGAAGATTATACGATCCAGAATGTGAATGACAACAGCGTTGTTGTCATGCATTACACCTGCAGATAAAAATCCGAAATATGAACTCAGATTTTCCATCCAATTAATTGGTGATTATGAAGAAGGTTACGTTGTCTTTCTTCTTCTTCTTCTTTAGTCCTTTACTCGATTTCGAGCGTGGTGACCTCTCACATATACCTGTGCGTGCGCTCACAGGCATATGGGACCTACAGTTTAACGCCGGTTCCGAACGGCTATTTTTGAGAGATTTACTAGGCAATTACCGCTCGGTGGTTTGCCATAGCCTTCCGAGGGGTGGTGACCGTTGATTTTCTGACTAGCGCACTAGTTTTGGCCTGAGAAAAATTCCTAGCTGTGAACTATGATAGAAGCACGACGCGTCGCATCTCATGATTGAGAGTCGAGCGCGCTATGAACTAGGCTACGGGCCACCACTAGGTGGCACTACGTTGTCTTAGCTATCATTATTATTAGCAAGGTTCGGCTAAGTGATGAATTATTTTACAATTAATTTGTTGTTATGAGTAGTTGGTAGAAATATATGACAGCAATCATTTTGATTGTTTAACTTGTTTATTTGTAGGCAGTAATGGCTACAAGCTAGGAAGGCAATCTCTATGGAAATGATAAAAAATTTATTCGGAGATTATTTCTCCAACGCTGTTCCAAGGGGAAATAATGCCCTAGCATATTGGAACTTTATTTTTTTGACTATCATTTTAAAAAAAAGATTTACTACATCTCGACAAATTCAGCATTTGATTTTCATGGTGCGTTTTTTCCACCCTCACATGATTTTAAATTTTTAACCTACATACCATAGCAAATCAATCCATTTCTCTCTCCTTTTAGGAGATTTTATTGTTATTATATTTAAAAATCAACAGCCAGTTGGACCAGTCTGCTACAGATTCCAGTGATAGAAAAATATATATATATAAATATTTTAATTTTTCTTTTCATTATTAACAAAAAAAAAAAAAAAAAAAGAGAGAGAAACTCTTTCCTTCTTTCCTAAAGAAAGTATTAGAAATTTTTTTATTTTCAATGGATCACCTAACATTAATAAAACATTTGAAGTCAGTTGCATTCCCTACAAAATAATACAAATAAAAAATTAAGCATAACCTAACCAAACCAAACCATGTTAACAAAAAAAAGTTTCGTCTGCAAATAAAACACTTAAACAGAAAAGGTCTGATAATATTCAATAACAGCTTTAACAAAGTAATTTATGAAAATTATAAAATTTAACTTAGAGTAAAAAAAATTGATATAACTATTTAACATGATTAAGATCATTTTTTGAGTAATTTACGTTTTCAAATAACCCGGTGTAAACAACCAATATGGCGCGGAGGGGAAGGCGGATGTGACGTAGCCACTTTTTTGGTCTACTGCCACTGCCTTGCCACCTGTGCTGCCAAACGGCAGCAAATGGAAATGGAATGCCCTTCAAAGGTTATTGTGACCTTGTCAATTGTCATCACTCTCTAAGGGGCACTTTTTCCGATTACAGGTAATTAATACTTATTTTTCTCATGATTAATTCGATTTGAATTGATATAAAAGTATTAGATCATTAATATTTTAATCGCAGCTCGTGCTAAAATAACAAGTATAAGTAAGATATAATTTTTAGTTGTGAATTTTCATAAAATATTTAGCCGGTTACGAAGATGCCCCCGCCTTCGGTCAACGTAATTAAAAAATAAGTCTTAATAACTTGTTTAAAGAATTAATTATGAAGAGTTTGGATTTATTTCGAAATAATAAGAGCATCTCATTTATTAAAAGGTTTAATTATGATTTCTCATATCTACAACCTTTAAGTTAAAAAATTGATTGCAACCACTGTCAAAGTATTTCACTAAAATGGAATGTTAATACTTGTTGCAGGTACTTCTCCAAACTTGAAGCAAACATGGTTCTTCAAAAAATTATTGCTCGGCAAATCTATGACTCTCGTGGCAATCCAACAGTTGAAGTTGATTTAACAACTGACAAAGGTGAGATTTTGTATTACAATTATTGTCAGGCTTTATTTCTTTAAAATTCATTTCCATGCTTTTCAGGTTTGTTCAGAGCTGCTGTACCATCTGGAGCTAGTACTGGTATTTATGAGGCTTTGGAACTCAGAGACAATGACAAAGCAAATTACCATGGGAAAGGTGTCTTAACAGCTATATCCAACATCAATAAGATCATCGCGCCTGAGCTTTTGAAACAAAATTTGCAAGAAACTCAACAGACTGAGATTGATGAATTTATGATCAAACTTGATGGAACTGAAAATAAATCTAAATTGGGCGCAAATGCAATTCTAGGTGTTTCTTTAGCTGTGTGCAAAGCTGGTGCAGCTCAGAAAGGTGTTCCTTTATATAAGTATGTAAAATTTATTCAAACGTCAAAAACATTTCAAGGCCAATATTAAAATATTGATTTCTTTGCAGGCATATTGCGGATTTAGCTGGAAATCCTAATATTATTCTACCAACTCCAGCATTTAATGTCATTAATGGAGGCTCTCATGCTGGCAACAAATTGGCCATGCAGGAATTCATGATTTTACCAACTGGAGCTGCATCTTTTACTGAAGCAATGAAAATGGGATCAGAGGTATGAATTATTTAATTGTGTTATATAATTATTGAATTTTTAATAAATTAAATGTGAAATGATTTTTATTTAAGGTGTATCATCATTTGAAAAAAGTTATTCACACTAAATTTGGACTTGATGCAACAGCAGTTGGAGATGAAGGTGGTTTTGCTCCCAACATATTAAACAACAAAGATGCCCTCTTGCTTATCAACGAAGCCATCGCTAAAGCTGGATACACCGGAAAAATCGATATCGGAATGGACGTTGCAGCTTCTGAATTCCATAAGGACGGAAAGTATGATTTGGATTTCAAAAATCCAAATTCTGATAAATCATTATGGATTTCATACGATAAACTAACGGACCTATACACGGAATTCATTAAGGAATTTCCGGTCGTATCAATTGAAGATCCCTTCGACCAAGATCACTGGGAAGCATGGTCAAATATTACGGCTAAAACCGACATTCAAATTGTCGGAGATGATTTAACGGTTACCAACCCCAAAAGAATTCAAACAGCCGTTGAAAAGAAAGCTTGCAATTGTCTTTTATTAAAAGTGAATCAAATTGGTACCGTAACGGAAAGTATCAAAGCGCATCAACTCGCTAAATCAAACGGATGGGGTACCATGGTTTCTCATCGATCTGGAGAAACTGAGGACGCTTTTATTGCTGATTTGGTTGTTGGACTAAGCACGGGACAGATTAAAACGGAGCTCCTTGCAGATCTGAACGTTTAGCCAAATATAACCAGATTTTACGTATTGAAGAAGAGCTTGGGGCCAATGCTAAATATGCTGGAAAAGCATTCCGCAAACCTCAATAGATGAAGCTGGCAGATATGTATTTAAACCGGTGATAGCAGGATAGTTTTTTTTTGATCAGAATACGAATAATTGTAAAGCCCGAAAATGTAATCTGTATGTCAGTGACAAGCACAATAATACTTCCAATTTATTATAGAGGATCTTTATTTTATTACCCTAATGTTTTGATGAAAATATAAATTCATAGACCAGATATTTGTCTTAGTTTTTTTACAATCCTTTTTTTTTTTTTTAAGTTGTCTTTTAAATTTTTGTAGCAAGTAACATATACATACAGTCTTTCAAGCCAACTAAATTATAGGCTTTAATTAAATTTACTGAATAATGCGCATATTTTAAACTGAAAAATGTCTTCTAGTAAAGACTATAAAAATAAATTAAAAGAAGATTGAACAAAAATCTGTCGCCATTTTAATGTTACCTCTGATTTTTCTGTCGTCATAAGCTCAGCAAAGTCTGTAAAACATGAAAATTCATGGCTAATGTCCTACTATGCAAATCATTAGTTATTCCCTTAGTTTTTCGTTTTGTTAGCAAAGGAATCTGCATTTCCTTGACTTGAATTTTAAATAAAAAAACGCAAACATTATTGAATTTTTAAACTGTCGTCATTTTTTAAAAAAACGCGGGAAACGACCATTTGCCGTATTTGTACTACGCTTCGTGCCACGTTTTCTCATTGTCAACTTTCCGCGGTAGGGAAGCCGGTCGGCCATTTTGTTCGAACTATAACACAAGGCTTATATTGAATTGTAGAATTCTTCAAATTTAAAGCAAAATGGGTGATAGTCAGGTAATTATTTCTTTTAATTAAACAATTAATATTTGAAGGTTGCTTGAAAGTATTAATAACGCCTAATAAAGCGTTAATATCAGGGAAAGACGTATGTTATTAATGGTTGTTCTTTTTTTTTTCCAGAAGCCAGATTCAGGTGCGACAGATGCGTCTAGCGATTATATCAAATTAAAAGTTGTCGGAAACGTAAGTATATTCGGATCCACCATTTAATACGATTTGCTTTTTCCATTGTGAAATTTTTGCACGGAAGCATTGTTATGAAATTTCGTTCCCTATCAAGGTCGAATACACAATAACTTGTCTTGCTGACGACATGTGGCTTCGGCTTAGATGAACATTCGAGTTAGATGGAACTTGCTTTTATTTTCCCGTTTATATTTTTATGTTGATAATACCTAAGGTATATCTTGTTGCAATTGGGTTCGCTTTCTGTAATTTCTTTTTTGAATTTAATAAGTGTTATACATGTATTTGATGATCGCGTCATGTTGATTTTATTGGTACTGCGGACACCAAATAGCATGTTTTTTCCCATGAATCAGTTGCCTTTCGCAAGTCCAAGCATAAAATTGAACCATGAGGAATCTTCTCTGTGGCATGGAATTTGTAAATCGTTTTGATTTTAATGCTGTGAGATGTATTTTAGATAAAGCATGCTGGAAGAGGTTGTATTTTGGGTTGCATTAACCATGGTCTAATCTATTCTTTTATGTGTCTTTCAGGATTCAAATGAAATCCACTTCAGAGTAAAGATGACAACGCAGATGGGCAAATTAAAGAAATCATATAGTGAGCGAGTGGGAGTTCCTGTCACCTCATTGAGATTTTTATTCGATGGAAAACGTATTAATGATGATGAGACACCAAAACAGGTAAATTGAATTTTAGCTATCGCAGAACAAAAATCATCCAAGTATCCGTGAAGATGATACTATAGGATTTATGTTTTTTGTAATGAAAATACATGAATTCAACTATTTAAGGAGATTCAATCAGACCAAAGATAAAGAAAGAAAAAAGATATGAATTTAGGACTTGGAAAAAAAAAGCTGCATAGTTAAGGCAAAGGGGCCATGTTGCACAACGATCCAAAGCCTGGATTTGTCCTATTGTAGTAAACTGAAGTTTAAAAGCATTTTCGTGAAGTAATTTTTTGAATTTATTTGAATAAAATTCTTTGAGGTTTTAATTTAATAAAAAAAAAATTTTTTTTTTCTTTTGGAAATGGCGCAGTTAAAGAATATTGCCCGATGTTTTGCAATTAGGATAAAGTTCCGTGTACTTAGTAACAGGCCAATAGGGTAGGCCAAAGAAGTAGTACGACGTCACGACAAAAATGTTGCGCCTGTTGTTGGCTTATGGAAAGAATTTACTTTTTTTTTCTTGAAAGAAAAAAATATGCAATAATTGTTAGGACTATTTCTGAATTTTTGCACTTGAAGTTTTATCTGTCGACTGTCAGCTATAGTCTGCTCAGTATAATAGACCTTGGGCAAGACCCCTTGGGCTAAAACAATTCTATGTGTATCTGCTATTGCAGGCTAAAACTTTCATTCATTTTTCCCAAGGAAAATCTGTTTAACCAGTAGCATGCAATTTAAATACAAGGCAAACCTTAAATACTTCATTTTACCCAAATTTTAATTCATCTGCACACTAAGTCACTGGGTTGCTGTATTCGATTTGCTTAATCTAGTTAACTTTAATCTGTCACTAGTTTTATCCAAAGTTTTTATTCGTTAGTTCTTGAAACTGATTATTTTTTTGTTTTCTTTTTCAGCTTGAAATGGAAAACGACGATGTAATTGAGGTTTATCAGGAGCAAACTGGAGGTGTGAGTCAGTAAAAAAATTTTAAGTTCAAAGATATGATTTTTTTTTTTTTTATAATTTAAACTGTAATAAAAACAAATATTATGCTTAATTTTTCATCGCTTTGCCGTTCCAAATATAAGCATATGTATATTTAAACTCTGATACTTTATCTGATTTTGCTGTAAGCTCTTTTTAATGAAAAGTTATAAAAAAAAATGGTGAAGTGATCAGCGGGAAATATATGAATTACAATCTTTTTTTTTTTTTTTTTTTTTTTAAAGTCTAAACGAACAAATAGAAAAATTAATTGCTTAGTTACTATTGAGGAAACATTAAATCTCTCTTTGCAAAAAAATCATTCCCCGTTAGATGTTAGAGGTTAAATCATTGTAGAAAATATCAGTAGATTAAAATCAAAATTTTTTGAACCAAAAACAACCTTGTTTTGTTTTAGAAAAACGTAATAATTTTTTTAAGTAAGTGTGCAGTTCCTTGAACGGCAAAGTTCATAGGCATAGTGTTAAGGAGAAATTTTATACAATTTTTAAAAAAAAAATCTTTTTTCGTTCCGTTTCGAGCAGTATTAGTCAATAGAGCTAATTCGCCGTTTTTTTTTGTTTTTCCTTACGCTGTGCATTTTTTTTTTTTTTTTTTTTTTAAATAAAAAAACCTTTTTATCTCTTTATTAAAGTAATATTAATTTTAGGTACTTTAGGTTTGTAACATTATGGATTTAAGATAAGTTAATGTTCATTATGGTAAAATAAAAAAAACAAACAAACCAAAACACAGACTTGTTTTTGTTTATTTAATATTGTTGCCCTGAATCAATTATCCTTGTGGCTTTAAAATGTTTTCCCCTATAGAAGTTTGTTTCGTATATGTAAAATGCTTCGAGACATCTAACAGTTTTCTCTGGGTATTTTTTTTTTTTTCATTGTTAGCAACAAACATAGACGTTTATTTGTGCAGAAGAAAGGTTGCAAAGCTATGGGTTGTTATTTGAATTTCAAAAATGTCAACACTGAATTGATTTATCGATTCACACGATTAAAGTCATCGAAGAGGCCTTTTGAAATTAATGCCTAGATCGCAATTAAATGATCTCCAAAAATATTTTTGATGATACGTGGCATCAGAAGAAATTGCCGCTAATGTCGATTTAATCTAGAAACACGTGTGTGTATATATTTACTGTTGCCCATATTTAGCTTATGGGTATAAATATATACACATTGCTTCCCTTCGTATGTTTAGTTTCAAAAAATGCACCTAGAGTTCGCGTCACTCACACGATTCCAGTTGCAAAGATCTATACGGATTTGTTTACATTTTTCCTACGATTTTTATTTAATTTCCGCGAAATTCAGAAGTTCAGAATTAATACAAGATACAACCTTACATCATATACTGCGGTGACTACGGTACCAAAACAAATAAAATTTTTAAAAAATCATATACTTGCATCTCTAGGAATTATCGAAGATTTAAGCAACGTTTTTTTTTTCCGACATTTCAAACGGTTATTTTAATTGGGAAGGTAACAAGGGAAAAAAGTGTACATCAGATTAAATTAAAATAAAAGATAAAACTTAAGGCCATCGTACTATTTTAAATTTAAAGGAAACCGCTAAATACATCAGAGGTGAGTCAATTATCTAAAATACTTTTTATGGAAAACTTCAAGGTCAACCTTGTCAATATTAAAGACATCCAAGTCTTCTTGATAGTGGTTATTAAATTGTTCCTTTCAGGCTTATTTTTAAATTTCATCTTTTTCCACGTACTAGTTTTACAGGTTGGGTTTTAAAGGTGTGGATTCAGTGTATCTTACAACTTTTATGTGCCACTGTTGTAAAAAAAAAAAAAAGATAATTAGAATTATCTGTTTGAAATTAGTTTAAGACTTACTTTGTGTACAGATTAATGTTGACTTAATACAGTGGTGGTTAACGTTATCAGTTTAGTGAGAATAAAAAATGAAATAAATACTTGATCCATGAGTACAATCCCTTGACAAATATTTTCTTTTCTGATTTCTTCCTCTTACATTTTCTTTTCTCTTTTAAATATTCATAGGCAATGTCAACTTTGTTATATACAGCCTTGGAATTGGAATGCTGGTTGGCTTATCATTGGTTAATGAAAGATTATTCTTGTAAGTTCATCTTTGGTGCTTTTTAATTGTAACAAAGATGCATTTTACATGTTTTGTTTTGTTTTAGTTTTTTGTGAAAAAATGTTAGATAACTTGTTTTAAATGTCTAAATAGTTTTCTGTATCCCCACAAAAAATTTTTGTACCCCCACATAAAAGAAAAAAAAAAAAGAGCACCAGGTTAAAAAAAAATGAAGTGTTAATAGCTGTATTTACCCGATAAATTTTTTTTTTTTCAGTGTCTTAGGCACAGTGTCATACTTAAAATTCGTAATGCACGAATCACCTACATTAAATGTATATTTCATTTAGCTGAATCATTTTAAGGATAATCGGTAAGAACTGTAATTGAAGTTTTATGTTATTTAAGTTGTTTTTTAAAGAAACTGTTTGTCTTTAGTATTTAATTAATTGTGTCTCATGCCTCATATTTTTTTAATAGTGATGGAGGGGTTTTAAAGCAAGAGATATAGGGCTAAGAGCCCAGAAAAAAATTCTTAGCAGAATGGCCACAAAGAACGTCGCAAAAGTTTTTATAGATGATACTTCAGCCAGTATATTAGATAATGTGTATAAACTGGCAAAGACATATGTAAGTATTTTTTTTTTTTAAGAAAAAATGGTTTAAGTAAAGGGCTGAATTACTTATTTTCTTTTGTTTTTGTTCCAGACTGGGAATAAAAAGGAAGCTGAAAAACTTGTCAAAAACATTATAAAAATCATTATAAAACTTGCAGTTTTGTACAGAAACAATCAGTTTAGCAATGAAGAATTAAAACACGCGGAAAGGTTTAAAAATAAATTTCATTCGGCGGCTATGGCCGTTATAAGTTTCTATGAGGTAAGTTTCGAATTTTATTAGTTCAACTATGATTTTTTTTTATCAATTTTTTTTTTCTTCTTTTTAAGGTCGATTTTAGTTACGACAGAATGTACCTCATAAAACACCTCAAAGAATGCTCATCTTCGCTTCATTACATCGTCCAAAGGCATTTGACCGATAAATCGGTGGCCAGGATCGATCATGTTTTCAATTTTTTTTCGAATCCTCAGTTCCTGGATGCGATATTTAAAAAGGATTCAGAGCATCGAGAAATTTTAGGGAAAATAGTCAGCGATATGAATAGGGCTATGGATTCTGGGGAGTTGTAAACATTCCTTTTTGTTCCCATTTTTGTTGGCTGTTGATTACTGAACTACGTCAATATTGCTCAATTTTGTTACAAAAAAAATTAATAATCGCAGTTTTTTTTTTTTTTTTTTTAATTTTTAAGCAGCAAATAAACTTTGTCTTATTGTTTTTGCTGAATGCGGTTAAGTCGAAAATATTTTTGATAGCACTTTCGTGTAAAAAAGTTTCAACGGTACTCATGATCGTTTCTAGTCAAACCGAATTTTCTTGCCAGTTTAAAAATATTTATGAAAAAAGAATTATAGCGAAAGTATGTTTTCGACACAAAAATTAATTTAAATTTTTATCTGTAAAATGGTTTGGAAATTATGAAATACCAGAAGCGCTGTCCTCGTTTTAAATTGAGAATGAATACTAGAGGGGACTACTGACATCGAAGTAGATAAAACGCAGATACCAACGTCCTTGTTTCATTAACGAGCTGTCACATTAGCTTCTTTGTCTAAACCAAAAATTTGTAAAAAACTGCGAATATTAATTTTTTTTAACCAACCTTTGATAAGACACCATTCCTGAATCTTGTTTTTTTTATTTTACAAGCTCTGTCATATGGCCCATTTATTTATTTTTCCATGAATATTTTTTTTAACTTCGGAACCTAGAAAATGACAATCAACCTTCTCATAATATTTATTTAGGGATTAGCTCTTTGTTATCTATTTTATTTATAATTTGCACCCGGTGTTTTTTAATTTATTTCATTTCTATATGTAAAAAAAAAAATCCTAGTCTCTCTGGATCTGATTTTAAAAGAAAAAAAAATCTGTTACGAAATTATAGCTTTAACTGTTCTTGTGGCTACAATCCACTCTTAACCAGAAAAAAAAAACAAGCCCCCCGTTTTTAAATGAAAATGCACTGTTTTTTGTGATTTTAGAAAAGTAGTTTTTTGTACTTAGAAATATTTTTTAGAATTTGTTCAATACTTGTCAGATTTAGATTTAAGTTTTAGGTTTTAAAAAAAAATCTCTACTTGCGTAAATGATGGAGATGACAACTGTAATGCTACGCGATTAACGCATCACCAGATCTTAGTCAATTAATTTATATATTAATTTTTAATCTATTTTAATTTTATAACTTATTCCCATCATTGCCTTTTTTTAGTGCTTGCCATTCAAATATTTTATGCCAAAGCTTGCCAGATCTAGATCTTTTTTTTTTTTTCGTGATTATTAAAAAGATAATTTTTTTTTTTTAAAGTGCACTTAATAAAGAAAAAAAAAAAAAAACAAACCCAACATCCATTATAACATTGTAAATGTCGTTAATATATTGCTTTATTTGTTTTTTAAAAGTTTTCAATTTTTTTTAAAAAGTGTCATGCAAGAAACTGATTAAATTTTGAGGATGTGATAAGCGGGAGAAGTTCCGAAAGACTACAAGACCAACAAGTAATTCCAATTTCGAGACCGAATAAGGATCCTGCCAAGGAGACTGAAATTTGAGTATATCCTATCCGAACATGAAGTGAACCTGTGTTTAATTTCAATGACAATGTACCAAGAATTATAAAATTGTTAGCAAACCACAAGTTTTCAGTCATAATCCGTCTCACTAAAACCTGACAAAGCGTTGACGTCATACATCCAGAACTCTTTTCTGTTTTTGTGCCTTCCTCCTGTATGTGTCCCTAAATCTAGGCAATGTTGACATCAGATTGTCCAAACAGTTGATAAACCGTTGTTTCCTTACTTGAATTAGCCTTCTAACAGGTTCATGACCCAAAGAGCATTTTTCGCAGTGGCAATTTCTGGTTACATGCTGTTGATGCAATGTATACTATACTGGAGTAAACTGAAACAAAAATTTCATTATAGTCTCAAGGATATACTAAATATTATTACAGTAGGCAACACTGACTATTCAGGCCAATAATTTCCATTATTAAAAAGTTTTATAGCGGGGTATTTTTAAATTTATTTACAAATTACTATGAAAGCAAAACAATTTCAACATATATCCTACCATAACAAGGCATGGCATGCTGAAGCCAATAATCTTCAAGTTCTGCCAAGACTGGAGATCCCAAAACAGCAGTTTAAAAACCCAAATGGGATGAGAAGGGAATAGCTTTACTTCCGTTGTGCCTCATGTACTTAGGATGTCCTTTTCTTTTGCGTTGAAATTCCATCGCTCCTTCCAACAGGTTCATTTTAACGTCACTGCTAATAGTAATTACAGTTTATTTGAAAAACTGAAACAAGATACAAGTGTAAATTAAAAATTACAATTTTCACAATTTTCAATGAGTTACACGGATGGAAATTGGAAATAAATGTTGCTTTCAATGCCCTTGAAAAATTCCACATATAAAAAAAAAAATTAGGTAACTCTTCAGGCAGCCAAACGATAACTTCAATGATTCCAAGCATTTTAACGACTATATGATTCTTACTACTAGTGTTTTAATTCTTCAATCCACAAAGCCAATTAGTTTCCTTGAATTTATAACCAAAATTGGTTCAGAATTTTCTGATTGCTGTATATAGTCTTTTCCATTACTATGCATTACAATCATATTTTCATTAATTAAATCTCTTTCATAATCATTTTCATTAAATAAGTTTATTTTCTAAGAAATTTATTTACTTCTCTAATAATTCTTTTTACAAAGAAATTAAAAAAAAAAGTAAACAAACTGTTTACCGTATTCAATTATTTGATTGGTTAATGACATGTTACAAGTAGCGAAACTAGCGGCGAAAAAGCAAACTATTTTATGATTTAACTAACCTGAATTCTTCCGACACGACTACTTTTTGCATATACATTTGATGTCATACCTTCATGCAAAAAGGGTATATTCCTTATGGGCAGAAAACATTGTGCTATTGTGCATACGTCAGACGTCACAGTCACGTGACATACCCTGCGCATGGATACCCCTATTTTGTTTCAAAGCATTTAGTTCATTTTTTATTTAAATTAAAAATATCGTTTAGGACATCAGTTTCATAAGTATGAATCCGAAATATTTAAAATTAAAATTTATGTTCAAACAATATCCATTAGTATCAAAAGAAATATTTTAATAGAATTCAGTAAAAATGTACTGCGCTTGCGGCTGAGACAGGGAGGGGCGGTAAGCAGCTCAGTGTCAAAAATCCGTGTCGTGTGGAAAAAATCCGAGTTGTTTTTTCACTTTTTCATACCGTTGATATTTAAATGTTATAATAAAAAAAAAGGTGTTTTTGTGTATGTTTATGATTGTAGAGGTAGTGAATATAGTGCCTTTATTGGAATAGTCAAAGGTTTTTTTCAGTGACATGAAAATTTGGTGAGTTCCCTTATAAAAATTTTCTGCTTTTTTTTTTGACGTTTCAGTGAAAATTCAAAATGGTGGTTATAAGGGTGTGGAGATTTTTGGGATTGACTTTGGTTTAAATTGTAAGGATTAACTGCGGACGTGTTTATTTCGGCTTTTTTACGTCCTTTTTTTGTTAAATAATGAAGATATTGATCTTTCGTTTGAATTGTGGGATCATTCCATACCGGCATTGATTTTTCGTTTGGAATGCGGTAGACGACTTTTGTGATGACTTGCTTGAATATCTACATTTTAAATGAAGGATTTACTTATATTATTTTTTTACTTATTCCAAAAGTTCAGCTTTACTAAAAACAAAACTTTATCCATTTAGAGATTATGTGCAAATGAAAAAAAAAAAAATGAATAGAAGGGGAATGAACTTCATATAGAAATATTCCAATTATTATTATTATCATGTGATTACAAATAATTATTATGCATGTACATTAATTGTTTTTTTTTTAAAGCAGAAAAAAAATTGAATTATGACATTAAGCAAGGTTCTACTCAAGATTTTGCAGAAGTACGCTAGTATTTTCATATAACTAAATCGTAATCTATTATTGCTCATTGAATTTGATTTCCATGAAGATTGATGAGTTAAAGCTTTGTCCCAGATCCTTACAGATGAATGATGATTATACTGCTAATTAATGCAGGAAATCAGTTCAAAATGGTAATCATGAAAAAAAAAAAAAAAAATACATGTTTTCATTCGGAAGGGCAATTTAAAAGCTAAAGAGATTTGTTACCTTAGTTTACTGGGAGAATAGGTTGAAGGCTGTTTGCTTAAAATGCTGGAACCCAGTTCCAGTTGGACTTTTTTTTTTTAAATTCAGGTTTTGCTTCATTTTAAATGATACTGAAATGTTCAATAACATTCATTTTCAGCAAAAAAAAAAATTAATGTTATTCAAAACAATTTTATATGGTTCTGGACGAAATTAAAGCCTTAAGGTATCACTTCTTCGTAATTTAAATAGTCATAGCCAATCATTTAATTATAGCTTTTAATTTTAAATGATTTATAAATCTTGTCACTTCCTGAAAATTTTTCTGAAGTTCTAAAACATTGTCAAAAGAACAATGTAAATTGATAGACCTTATTCTATTTTTTTTTTAGTAACAGTTTTCTTTATTTTAGACTTTGCAAAAAAAAAAAAAATCAGTGAGCTCTGATGTCAGTAAAAATGGCTAAAACCGCAAAAAAAAGGAAACAAAAAAAAAAAAAATGAATTGCATCTGCTTGAATTAAGACTCCATTTTGTAGTTGCTCTTGATTTGATTGAAGTTAACATATTGCAAATTGAAAATACATTTTTAAGGAAATAAGACTTTTTCCAAGCAGACTTTCTTGCTGACTAGATTAAGAAATTAATTTAGCATTTTCAAAAACTGAACAGAAAACGTTTGTATTCTCGAAAATGTGGCAAGTAAAATTGTCTATTTTTTTTTTTTTTTTCGTTCTTATAATGAATGATTAGTACTTACCATTTTATTTCTTATCACTTACAAAGACCTTGAAGACAATATTTGAATGACAAAATGAAGCCCCATCAAAGATCGTACCACAGTACTCGATTAATGAGCCAGGTTGAGCTAAATAGTGTATATTTATCCTTATGATTCCTGGTCATTTGTAGTATACTTACTTAAATGCCAACAACTAATATTATTATATTGGGCTTAAGTGAGAAAGTATTCATACAAGAAAGGGGCATTGATTTTTGTTCAAAAAATTGGTAATAATTTTAGTAATAATTTTATTGAAGCGAAATTGACATTCTCTTGATGTAGACTCTTCAGAGAAGGGATCGTATAATGTAAGCTTACTTTTTTTCTTTCTTTCCTCCCTTGGTCTTGATTTCAAGTGGCTCGAGCAATTTTTTTTAAGTGTCCACTGATGGGGATAAAGACTCTCCCTTCTCCCCCGCTGATAAAACTACTATTCAACTTGCTAATAGCAACATTTATAATTTACTAACTCAAGTTTTGAGAAATTTACCTGTGGTCCTATGTATATCTGTCTTTTTTGCACTCTGAGGGTTCAGGAATTTTTACGCTGGATGAAACATGATTTTTTTTTCTCGAAAAAGGGTGTTCATGACCTTACTTTTAGGCACAATTATGCTTTTGCCCAACACCACCTCCCTTCCTGACAATGATAAATCCTGGATATATTAAGAAAACTGGAAGTCATCAATTAACATTCATAGGACAAATTTTCTTGTGCATTTCTTTACAAACTAAACACATTTAAAACATTTATCACCACAATGGCTGTCATCACTAGGGGGGGGGGACCTGAATTTTAAGCGTACATTTTCCCAAATTCCCAAATATTTTTTACGAACAAAATGTTCTCAATAAAGATTTTTACCGCAAAATAAAACCGCTAGGGGGCTATCAGCTGTTACTCTGGCAAAATGGCGGCCGGTTCCGGATTGGCTTGTTGAGTTATTCCCTTCTCATCCTAAACTCATTTGTTAACCAATCCGCAGTCGGCTGTCATTTTAACAGGATAGCAGCCGATAGCCCCCGGCAGATTTTATTACCACCCATCACGGTCGTATAGACAGGTCCGGAAACTTCCTGTGCCAATCATGACCCGCTTAACTACACAAAAATTAGTTCTAAAATTGGCCACTTGCGGCGCTGCGATCTAGAGAGCCGCAACATGTCTAACGTTTAAGTTGGGACTCCCACTGGGACTCTCCGTGTCGAATAACAAGAGAAAGTAGCCGCCATCTTTGTTTACAAATACCAACGATAAGGGATAGGAGTTTCCGGACCTGTCTATATGACCACCCATTTAAAAAACTAAAGCGGGAAAAATGAAACAGGAAGAAGTTCACTTCGGAAAACCGGAAGTAGTATAATGGAAATTAAAAAAAGGAATGGGCGAACTTGCAAAATTAAGTTAAAATCCACCCTGTCACTTATATACTTGATTATAATTAAAGCTGTTCCATTCAATATGCAAAAACTTGAAAAGAATGTGAATTTTTATTACTGCCCCGTCTGCCGACCTTGATCGGTCAACTCTTCCAATATATATTTATAAAAATACAGTTATATTCAACTTGTACATTATGCATTTTTGTGAGCCTTTTAAAAAAAAAAAGAAAAAAAAAAAGAAAAAAAAAAAAAAAAAAAAAAACCAAATCTATTATGATGTTTATATATTTTTTTTAAAATTATTTTGTTATTTTTGTACCTTTTAGGTAATGCAGCCAGCAGTTATGCAGGCCCCAGGCCTAGTTCAGGCCGCGCCTGCGGTGTTACATCAACCCTATTACCGACCAGTAACGCCCGTAAGGCCCGCTCGGCCCCCTCCTACGCAGGGATACGCAAATGTGAGTATTTTTTCATTTGTTCACAAAAAAAAAAAATTATACGAAACAAAAAAAAAAAAAAAAAGTAAAAACTATGATTATTAAAGAAGATGAAGAAAAATCGTTATTACGTGGCAGAGTATTGGTATGAATTGGCATGCTTGACTTATAGCAAAGCCGTATTAATAATTATATTATTATCGTCTTGAAGGTACAGCCTTGAACTTGTACCATAAGAGAGTCAAGGACCTCATGTACTGCATTCATGAAACAAGTTTAGCCTTAGCGTGCCTGCTTTCCGTTCATTTAAAACGAGCCAGATATCTCAGATTCTTTTTTTTTTTTTTTTTTTTTTTTTTTTGGAATGTGAAATCGAAATGTTTGGACGATTGTTCGAATTGTAAGCGTTTTAGTTTCTGAAAGAATTCTGGGAATTGAAATTAAAGAAGAAGGAAAAATCCTCCGAAACGTCTTAATTGCGGATTTAAAAAAAATTGTGATTTAATTCTTTTTCGTATTGTCGGTCGGTTCCTTGGCAGGTGGTTGGTTGGTCGGACGATCGATTTTATCAATTGGTTAGTTGATTGACAGTTGAATGATTTGTTGGCTCATTGACTGATTGATTGTTCGTTTGCCTGACTGACTGACTGACTGACCGACTGACTTATTGGTAGGTCAGTTGATCTGCTACTGGGGTGGCTGGTAGCTTAGAAAAAAATTTTGTTCCTCAAGCATTTGAATAACAAGTTTTAACCTGTGGTTCGTTAGCCCCTTAAAGGCCGAGCCGCGAATGCGCAGTACGGTTTTTAAGGGGTTAGATTTCAAGAGTAGGTGAAGCTGCCAGTCGCTTAACATTGTTTTGAATTTCTTTGATTTTTTATTTTATTTTTTGGTTTCCGTTGGAAGATGAGGGACTCCAGTCCCTCATCTGGTTCCTCTTTTTCTCTAGCTTTCCGGCCTCAAATGCAAATCGAGACAAATTCAAACTTGTCTGGTGCAAGTTTAAGCAAGTTTAGACTTGTCTGGTGCAAATTTAAGCAAGTTTAGACTTGTCTGGTGCAAGTTTAAGCAAGTTTAGAATTTTCTGGTGCAAATTATAACTAGTTTGTCCCTCAATCTGATATATCTGTCCGACAGATATATCTTTTTTTATAATAAAGAAAAGCGGATAATATCGAACACGAGGGGAGAAACGGACTCGGAATGCAGCACTTAAACATGTAGAGAGGATTAACATCAATTCCAGATGATCGCATAAAAGAACTTTCGTTTGTATTTCATCTGGGAGACAAATGACAGTAAAGCTGAAGTTATAATATTGAGGTCGAAAAAGTTTTCTCGTTATCTACTTCCTCCTTCTTCTCCTCCCCTCTTTTCCCATTTTTTTTTACTTCCCTATTTCGATGTATCTTAATCAGCTGTGCGGATGGGGAATATGATCGATCGATTGAACCTGTAGCTACAACGGGTTTTTTTGCTCTGTTTCGGCTGGTAATTCAGAATTGTTTTTGCTAAACTGCACTCAAAGTGCTTGACTGCTTACTTTTCATAGACTCTTAGAGAACTTTTAGACTATTTAAGTGCGTTTATATCCAACCACAGTGCTTCATATCCGGGTAACATCCATTCTATAGGAAGGTATGAAACACTCTTTGAGTGGCTCTTTTTTGGGAGTGTTCCCTGCTTCCGGCACTAATAGTCCGGGAAATTTTTAGTATATTGTAGCACGTTGACAACACAAACCCTGCAGCTTTGAATTTGAATACTTCAGTTTGGATCTTGTCCTAAGCTCTTGGAAAAAATCATGAGCTTAATATCTGATGAGTATTTTCATTTTGCGGTAAACCTTGACCTCACAACTGGTTCCTCTTTTTCTCAAGCTTTCCCGCCTCAAATGCAAATCGAGACAAGTTCAAACTTGTCTGGTGCAAGTTTGAGCAAGTTTAGACTTGTCTGGTGCAAATTATAACTAGTTTGAACTTGCCTGCAGAAAGCTTGAACAAGTTTGAACTTGAAACCAATTAGGTAGACATAGCGGTGAGGAGCTCCTTTTTAAAACTTTGGTCCGCCTTAGCTTTTTGGGCTGGCTACAGGCCTGTACGGTCATGATTTATTTGTCTTGAGGTACATACTTTTAATTTCGAAATCTTGTTTAAATGTTTTCCGTTGAAGAACTTTGTTCGATTGTTTCGTTGCATGTTTATACAGTACATCATAATTTTTCTTTTTAAACCAATTTTCCACTTCGTCCCCCTGTTGCCATCGTTCGTCATTATTAGCAACACCCCCACGCAATACGTTATCATTTCATTCATTCCGCTTCCCCTATAGATTTTTTTTATTAGTTTTATAAGCATATGATACGCTTTCGATTTCCGGCACTTCCAAGTCATTCGCTGTTTCATCTTTTAGAAGAAAGCAAAAATGATTTTAACTTGCCAGTAATTACTAAAAGTAAAATGAAAAATGAAAAACATTTTACTAAAATTAAAATGTTGGTTTCAAGTTCAAACTTGTTCAAACTTGCTGCAGGCAAGTTCAAACTAGTTATAATTTGCACCGAACAAGTCTAAACTTGCTTAAACTTGCACCAGACAAGTTTGAACTTGTCTCGATTTGCATTTGAGCCCGGTATGGAAGGCCTCCATCACATAACACTTGAGGGTGAGAGGGAGGGGTGGGAGTAGCCTGATGTTACTTAAAATTTAGTACGAAAATTTATTCAGTTACTCCCCAGAAAAGCAGCCTGAAACATAATTTTATCCTACAAGTGAAAAAACAGTTTTTAACCCCCTTGAATGTTTTCTTTTCCTTTTTTTTTTTTTTTTTTTTTTTTTTCAAAAACTTTGTTTTTTGTGTTCTTTTTAGATATATTTTCCATTTAAAATTGCACTAAATTTTCTTTTAAATTAAGAACAATGGGGAAGGTGGAAACCCGTATTATGTAATATTTAGGGGGGGATTACGACCTGCGTTATGTAGGTGAAATCCGTTACGAGGTGGAAAGGGGGAGGGGGAAGCATTACACACAGTAAAAAATATTATGTAAATATGTTAAAAACGGGTCTACATAAAGTCTATGTTAGGTCATTGTGTTAAATAATATTTAGCATTTAAAAAAAAAATGCTACAAAATGTTTTTATGCAGTGAAAAATGAAAAATCTAGTCACACTGAAAAGGAAGGAATAATTTTTTAGAACACTCGGAAAGGGCAAAATAATTTCTAAAGGACTCTTTTCAGAATGAAAGAATATCCTGAAAGCTTCAAAAATTTTTCAATTAAAATTTTTTCGGCCAAGAAAAAATTTATAAAAACTTGGCTGTGCATTTATCACAATAGCATCTGACTGAGCAGCTTTTGCACTGATTGTGCAAAGTTGCACAAAATTGTACGTGTTTCAACTTGTTCCAAGTAAATACAAACCTCAAAAACAAAATCAAAGTTTTTCGGCTTCAGATTTTTTTGAAATTATTTTCCGACCTCACATATTTCAGACAAGTTGAAATTTGCACTAAAAATTCCAGGATACACATAAGGAGTTTGTTAGATACCTAAATTTGGATTTTTTTTTTCACTGTAAATTGATTATTACACAAAACAGTCATTATTTCCGGTATTCGTTGAAGCTTCCTCTTAAATGAAAACGTTAATGATGTCTCGATTTTTCCGACGACGCGTCCCCCACTCCAAAGAGGATGACACAATTACTATTGTACAACTTTTTGCCTCAAAACAGAAAGTAGGCAACTAGAACGATCTGCTATAGGACTCAGGGACCTGTAGTAAGAACTTCTTTCTATTCTTAAAGTCTGAGAAATCTGGCGGTTCCACAATATTTAGGTTCCACAAAATTTACGATAGCTATCAGACGGTTAATTTAAAATCTTTTCTTTAAAGCAAGAAAATAGGTGATCCATACCATATCAACCAAAACTTGAACTCAGTTGATGCTTTAAATCGATTATCCTAACAACTTTGTTATCATTAGCAATGTTGGTGTATCCTAGAATTTTTAGTGCAGGTTTCAACTTGTCTAAAAATTGTATTGCTTTTTAAAATACGAAAACACCAAAGTTCACGGTCGTATAGACAGGTCCGGAAACTCCTGTCCCTTATACATTGGAGACCATGTCCCGCTTAACTACGCATAAATTAGTTCCTCCTTTCTACCACCGTAAGCGCTACTTGTTAGAGAGACGCTTTTTGATTGGTCGTTGGTATTTGTAAACAAAGATGGCGGCTACTTTCTCTTGTTATTCGCCACGGAGAGTCCCAGTGGGAGTCCCAACTTAAACGTTAGACATGTTGCGGCTCTCTAGATCGCAGCGCCGCCAGTGGCCAATTTTAGAACTAATTTTTGAGTAGTTAAGCGGGACATGATCGGCACAGGAAGTTTCCGGACCTGTCTATACGACCGTGATTAGAATGTACCCGGTCGGACGACACGATTTGCAATTCATTATGGGCTAAAACGTCACTGTCGAAATCGTCTACTGAATGAGTAAAAATTTTGAAGAGAAATGAACATTTTGCCTGTCGATTTCATAAAGGAATTAAGAAGAAGTGTAAAGCTTGGAAGCTGCTGCTAAAATCATTTCTCCTTTGACGAGAGCAACACCGAGTTGATTTAATTTGTTTTTCCTTTCTTCGTGAAAAAGAAACCCTCTGCAACTAACTCACTATAATGGCGAAGCTTCTAAAACTAACTGGAAACGGCAAATGACGTACGTGGTAACTTTTTTAGAATAGCTTTTCGCTGACTTGCTGCCTTTTCCCAAATTTTTGTTGTAAAAGTTTGTTGAATTTTGAAAGATATTTTTGGTCTTGAAGTTTTGGTCTTAAAATCAGCATAGGACGCACGTTGCACCCTCTTGTATTCGATTCTGAAATATTAATATTCCGTTTTTGATTTCCACCTTCACTTTTTGGTCTTAGCTCCTTTACTCTTCCTTCAGTCTTCAATTTCGCGCAGGTCTGTACTTGCCCATCAATATTTAAGTTTTAAGATCTTGAAAATATCAATTTTTAAAAATCTTCATGTTTTATAATTTCAAACTATGAAGATAGTCACCCTAATGGAAAATTTTTTTTATTCTGGTTGGTAAGTGAGTCAAATTTCTAATTCTAAGAATTACGTCTGGAGGTTTTGAGACCTGCGCCATTGTTCATGATCACGAGGTTGCTTTGATAATCGTCCCTACATATAGGCTGCTCACGTTCCAGTTTTTAAAGTTTGCCTTTATATCTTCCAAGCTTTGACGGAAACTCTCGAGAAAAAAAATTGCCTAAACCGTATCTTGATTTTGACGAACTGAAAAAACTATTAAGAGAGAGAGGGAAAATGTATACTTTTTGCCAGACGATTTTTTTTTAGAGATTATGGAAAATGTAAATTGCAAGATGTGAAACTTCCGTTCGTCGTGTCACCAGACCGGATTCTTTGACCCATCATTTGACGACGCAAATGATAATAATCAGCTTTTTTTTATATTTTTTTAAAGAACTCATCAGGGGAGATCATCAAAAAACTTTTATTGTGGTTTTTTTTTTCCTTTACTTTTTATCCATTCATTCATTTAGTTATTTATTTGTAATTTTCTTTTATATATTTTAAATTAGCTACCCGCATCAATGTTAACAGCAAACGACGCTCGACCCTGATCGCCTTTTTTTATATATTTTTTTTACCTCTTATCCCGGTGGGAAAAAGCGAATCAATCGGTTCTTGAAAATAAATTTTCTTTCTCTCGTCCTCGCCACACGTTACGATTCGTTAATTACGGATGCACTTAATTGTGAAAAGAAGGCGGGAGGGGGGGGATGTGGTGAAAAAGAAAAAAAAGTGGGGCCGACGCCGAGACTGGGTTAAAAAAACGTGGTATGCCTTTAGGGATTCGGGGCGTCGGCATTGTCATGACGTCACGTAACCACTTCCCCCAATCGATAGTGTTTGTTCCTTTATTTTAACTTTAAAATCTTTTTAAGCTCTCGGAATACTTTTTTTTTTTTTATTAGGGTTAGGCATCGGTTTTGTTTGAATGAAAAAAAAAAAATGTTAAATTTGAACGAAAAAAAAAAATAGAAAAGAAGGAAGGAATCAGATTAAAGGGGAAAAAAAAAGGGAGAAAAACCTATGACAATTTTTTTTTTTCTCTAAGCCGGAAGGAAGTGTATAAAAAAATGGATGCAGCCGGGAAGCGTTTAATTAATAACCTTTTCCACATTTCACGACGAATAAAATATATTGTCTGGTGCTTCCACACTTGATTTGTTTAAATCAGATGAACTCCACCCACATTGGCTACAGCTGATTGGGGAACCGGCTGGTGTGACGTCATCTCGTATTCAAAACTAAGTTCGACTACGTTAGTCAAATCCCATTCCGATATGTTCGCGATTTTTTTTTCTTTTTAATAAAAAAATCGAGGAATCGCTAACTACATCGAATATTAAAAAATTAAATGTTATAGAATTGGAATGTTATTATATTTTACGAAGAGAAATAGAAGTGCTGTTTTTACGGAACGAAAAAAAAAAAAAAGAAAAGAAAAAAGAGGCGATGACTCCATGTCGGCGACGCTAGCGCTCTATCGGCAAATTTCCCAACTAATTCCAGTTCAAAGATGTCGGCTGATCGGGCGGGGACGATATGTTTCGTAGTTTCGAATGTATAGCTATGATTTAACAATTGCTTAGTGCTTAATTTTAATCAAAGTCTTTAGTTTAGAATAGGCGAATTCGTAATTTAATTAATTTATTATTACAATGAAATGTCGCTTATTATTATAAGTGTATTTTCATATGGAAACGTAATATCATCAGCATGTCACACCCCTAGTTTGTCAAGACGTACGTTCTAGGCCAACAAATTTTTTTCTTACTCATTAATTTATCTGCATAAAGAAATATATTGTAGAGGGATATATTTTTTATATATAATTTGACCTTGAACGTAGAATGGCAATCAGAATGGAAAACGCAACGACTACAAGGAAACCGAACTACAAACCACTGGTAATTATCGAAAAGAAAAAAAAAGAAGTCGTTCCGAAAAAAAGAAAAAAAAATTATAATACTTTTGATTAATGAGTTTTTCCTCCCGGTTTTTAAATAGGTGTTTTCATTTTGTTTTCGGTATTGTCGACGTGCCATACGACAAATCTTAAGTTGGGGGTGTTTCCGCTAGTATGGATATAACGACCCCACCCTTATTAGAAGAGGATAATTTTTTTTTTTTTTGACAACATTGGAAACCTACCATATGTGTCATCAATGACTTGATTATTTTCATTTGCCATTTTGTTATCATTCAAAATTTTAATTTTCACCATAGGAAATCAAGAATTAGAGTGATTCACATTTACACGATAATGAATCCTTATCATATACATATGTTAGCGCATCCCTTATCTTAAAATTTTTGTTTTTTTTTGTTTTTGTGTTGTTTTTAGGGCACGCCGGGACCTAGGGCGACGTACACTCCTACAAACAATGGGAATACTGTAACAGGGCAGTCTCAGCCAGTATCTCACCCGCATCAACAGCAGCAGCAAAATATGAAAAATCCGAGGGTCCCAGTGCAAACTATTACTCCAACTTACAGGGCACCTCAGCCGTGGCCTCCTGCTCAGCAAGCCCCCGCCCCACAAACTTACACGACATCTCTGAGATATCCATCTGTACCATACACTGCTCAGCAGTACACACATCAAAATTCGGTAAGGAGAAAAATAATTGTTTCCTTGTTTCGTAAGAAAATCAATGTTCTCATGAATGTATGGCTTCTTTAAGAAAAGACGAAGAATAAAAAGGCTTAAAAGCTTTGTTTCCGTTTCCAGGGACGAGGCTAAAATTATTTTTACATTTAAATTGGTCAAGTCTCCTACTTAACGATGCTTTAAAAAAAAATTGCAAGAAATGAAAATTGTACGGAATGTGGACTATGCAATGTAACTTGCAGGATCCTTTTTTTTTTTTTTAAGTCTTGGAAAAGATAAGGGTCATTTAGTTAATGGTATGTGGTGATTGACATTTTGGTTTCGAACAATTAAAAAATTTTGGACTGAGTGGATATTTGATACGTAAACTGATAAGGAAATGGTTTTAGTTTACATTTAGTCCTTTTTGAAAATTTTTTGGAAATTGCATGACATCATAAATCGAAATAAGTTTTTTTTTATTTTTTATTTTCCTGTAAATTATTTAATGAATGATTTTGATTTATTGAAAATTATTATAGAAATGGAAGGAACAGTTGGTTTGGTGAGAAAAAAAAAAAAAAAGATGAGCAAAATTTTTTTGGTTTACGTTTAGAATATTTTCCAACTTCTTTCAATTCATTTTATTATTCTTTTTCATCTTAATTTTTTTACCTTAATGAGCTTCACACTGATTTTTGGTTCATTTTTACCTCCTAAATTTTTTTGGGGGCGAGGGGGGGGGGGGGGGAGGCAATTCTTTTTAATTGCTGTACAGAAAAATAAAAAGATCAAATAATGTAAATTTCTTAGAAGTGATGACGTTGATTACCTTTTTTATTAATCCTCTGTACAGCGAATAAAGCACAGTTTAACAAACAGAAATATTTTTATATTTAATTTTTTATTAATTTTTTTTTTCTCCTGTACAAAAATTTTATATGTGTACATTGTAGCCTGGCCTCCATCGCGAGTTAAAAATCTTTTGACCTTGGGATTTTTTTTTTCTCAAGTCATTTATACGGAAAATGGCTCAATCTTTTTTTTCTTTAACTCGAAGGATTCTGTGCGCATAAGTCATAAAACGTTGAAGAATAAAAAAAAAGAGACTCAAGATTATGCCGGTTTTTACTTTTTATTTTTTTATTTTCTTCTTTTAATATAAGATTTATCTCTCAAGTTATATTTCATAATGCAAACTGTGAGTGCAGTAATAATAATAATAATGATATATCACGGTCAAGGTTGATCTTGGAAGAAGATTAGGATTACTTTTATTTTTGTTCCCTTTTAAGGAATTTTAAAAATTGAACCTAATTTTATTTTTTATTTTTTTTAGTATGGTTGCAGGACGGCTGCTTCCCCAAGTAACACTAACAGTAGTTCCAGTTCAAATACAGGCTCTCAGAGCGGCACTTTGTCTACTAGTCTATCGAATAATGTGTCGAATACGACCACTAACTCTAATTCGTCGGAGCAACTATCAAAGACTAATTTATACATACGAGGACTTAATCAGAATACGACGGACAAAGATTTGGTGCAACTCTGTTCGCAGTAAGTAGATTAGTTGTTAATATGTGTATTTGCATATTTTTTTTTTCTTTGTAATAATTTTTTGACTAATAAATTTTTTTTTTTTTTTCATTTGTTCTAGGTATGGAACCATAATTTCAACTAAAGCTATTCTGGATAAAACAACAAACAAATGTAAAGGTGAGAATTATTTTGGGTGGAGAAATTTCCCAGGCCACCCATTTTTAAGGGTGAAAATGAGTAGCCGTGCTTGAAGTTTGAAGTCCTTGGTTTATGAATACTACTGCGCTAAAAGTTTTAAAAAAATAAAAAAAAGTATTTAAGAAGCAACTTGAAGGGGGTTTGCATGTGTTGGATTTAAATCTGTAAGATAAATTTTCATGACCTGGAACATTTTGAAGAAGACTGCCTTTACAGTCTTTCTTATAAAAATTTTAGATTTTCAGGTTTTGCACTCGCTCCGGAAAAATTTTTATAGAATTAAATATATATTTTCCGAAATATTTTCTGTGATTAAATGCAGGATGAAAAGATAAAGTTCCAGTGACACAATTGGCAATATCCATTGTATAATGAAGACCAAACTCTTAGTTTTTTATGTCCGGAAATAATTTCCAGTCGGAGGAATTTGCTTCCGTATATTTAAATAAAAAATATTTGTTTACAAAGCCCAGGCATCGAACTAGTCACTTTTTTTCCCTAAAAGTCACTTTTTTAAAGAAAATTTACTAAAAGTCACTTTTTTGATCATTTGGTGGATTTTAAAAAATTCCCTGCATTAAAAAATTTCTATCCAACATTCGAAGTTGCTCAAGGAAAGGTTTTTTCACTAAAACGCCATCTTTAAAAATAATGTTATGTAAAGCTGTGAAGATTCCCTACCATTTCTCCTAAAAAAAAAAATAAAGTCCTAATCCATTTTTTCTAAAAATTTTAGTTCCTAAAATTTAAAAGTTGTCGATTGAAATTAAATGAGCCAAACAATTTTAGGAACTAAAATTTTTAGAAAAAATGGATTAGGACTTTATTTTTTTTTTTAGGAGAAATGGTAGGGAATCTTCACAGCTTTACATAACATTATTTTTAAAGATGGCGTTTTAGTGAAAAAACCTTTCCTTGAGCAACTTCGAATGTTGGGCTCATTTAATTTCGATCGACAACTTTTAAATCGACGATCCCCGATCGACAAAATTTCGGTCGAAAAAAACAGTCGAAATAATAAAAAAATATTTTTTTTCAGTCGAAATAAAAATAAAATAAAAAAAATCAATCGACAGTTTAAAAAAAAAAAAAAATCGGTCGACAGTCGATTGGCGCGTGAATTTCGGTCGCAAAGGAAAAAGGTTGTCCTTTGTGGGCTCGTGGCAGTGTATTCTGAAGGCAGCGTTTTAAGGAACCAGTAGTAATGATAAATATTGCGGATAATCATATGGTAAACATAGAACAAGTTGTTTTCTCCTTTTTACAAAAGAATATTTTATGATTTTAAAGTAAAAAAATAATGTCTTTTGTTACATCTGCATGGCCCGAAGGCGATGACCTCAAAAGGGGTGCTATTTTAAATTATTCCAATGAAAGAATAATTTTAGGCATATTAGGCCTAATTATTATTATCTTATTAACTGATATAGGATGCAAAATAAATGAGAATGATTATGAGAGAGTAAGAATCCTAATAGAGGAAAAAAGTTTAGAAAGAGGAAGTCTGAAGACTAAAACTAACCTCTTGCATTTCAAAAATTTTTCCCGAAAAGAAATGATTGGGAACCGACATTTGTATAAACGCCTGTACCCAACATTTTGCTTAATATGTAGGACACGCTCTACATAAGCAATGACGCTTTTTCGAACATGTCAGGTGAAAATGTACAGCTCCGTTTTGATTCGGCGATTAAATCATTTAAGAAATGGGAGACCGAGGGCAGTCTGCTTTTTTTACCTATGAAATTTCGCAACCAAACTCTTCAATTTTTCAAAATGTTACAGTAATCCCAAAATATCTTACTCCTAAATCCAAAGATTAAGACATTTGAAAAAAAAAGAACTTAGAATTGAAAGCTCAACAATTTTCAAACTATCGTAGAATATTGCTCAAGTTTTTTTAATCAAAAATACTTTGCTTTTGACAATTACAAAAAATCCAAAAATATTAGTTACGCGGGACTTCATTTGTGCTTGGAGTGTCGTATATTGCTATATGAGTTAAGAGGGAGATTTGAAAAAGCTCAAACTTCTTTGGTGGAAACTATTTTTAGCTGAAAGTTCCATTTTGTTTTTGAATACTCGAATTTTACCGACCAATCTTTTGAAAACTCGAAAAACTTGTATGGCAAGTCCGATTTATGTTTCGTTTAAAGTCAAACTTCCCGTTAAAGGTTTCGCCACAATGCGATGTTTATGCATTAGGAAAAAAGCTTTTAGTAATTTTTGATATTGGTGCCATTTAATAAATTAATTTTTTTTAGCATCCCACGGATGTTGAAATCAAATTTTTTGAAATAAGGTCACTCAACTTTCATTTTCTAAGTTAGCTCAGGAACAGTAAGATCGATTATCATCGTCCAAATTGGAGGGTTGTAAGTTTTACTGGGACCGTTTTTTATTGAAAGCTTTTATAAAAACAGAAGTGGCAGCAGCTCTGTTTTTCAGCCAAGATCTAATTCTACTTAGATTAACAAAGCAAGCTTTTCTAATTTTAAAGATTATTCGGTAGGCATTGAAAAGTTTTCAAAAAACTTAAGATGCATTTATATTAAACATTTTTTGATTTATCCCAATAAAACTTTACTCCTACGGGTGCAAATTTACTATGATGTGTGGAGATAGAGATAAAAAAGTGAGATATTGTACCAACGTATTGAACCAACATGTTGGACCCATGTATCATTTCAAAATGTGCCTGCTATAGGGTTTAAAGTTGCTGTATTTTTGAAAATATTTTCGGTGTCGAGGATTTCGAATACGGAGTTTGTTTTCCGAAATTAAGCTTCCGGATGTCTGTAAAGCGGTTTTCGTGGATGACCGACCGTAATATGACACGTATTTTGAAACTATTTTCAGAATCAAGGATTCCGATTCGGAAACTAATTTTTCGAAATTCGGATTTTGTATGTCCGTATAACGGCTTTTGTGGATTACTTATCAAAAAACTAACCATATTTTTGAAAATATTTTTGGGGTCGAGGATTCCGAATCCAAAAGCAGTTTTCCAAAATTCAGATTCGGAATGTCAGAATAGCTACTTTTGTGGTTGACCGATCGCAAAAAATCAATTAAATGAATCCCGCGAATCCCAACCAAGTACATTTCCTTTTTTCTTCTACAAAAATTCGTTTAATTAGTACCCTTTCAAAAACTAAACCTGATTTTTTACATTTTTACTTTATTTCAATTTCTTTTATCCACCAATAAAGCCGCGAGAAAGTATCATGGGGGGCGCGCGAATGCACCCCCATTATCGTTCTCCTTGTTTTTTATTATTTCACGAGATAATTTTTAGAATAAGCTTAAGCCTTTACATTTAAATAAAAAATGTTTATGCTTAGTTAAAATCAGTTTTGCTTAATCGTCTATCTATGTACGTACACTATAAGGTCTCTACTGGTTTTTTTCGTATTTTTGAAAAGTGAAGGGCAAAAAACACTAGATTTGTAATTTATTTTTTTTTATATTAATGATATGGCAATCAGTCAATGATAAAGATCAAGTCTGGGTCTAACACCTTATTTTGATTTTTTTAAAATCTATTTCAATTTGCCTAAAATGAAATTTTTAAAATTTTTATTTGCCATTTTCACGTACAGTTTTTCTAAAAAAATACTTTGAGCCATTACCACCAACGCTGGTTAAGGAGATACCGGTAACCGTTGAAAAAAAAAATTTCTTCTTCCATAAGTTAACTGACCAAAGTCGGAAGGTTATATTTTTTAATCGTGGTTTTTCAGAAAATCCGTGATTATGAGGACTTAGTTTGTGGGATTGGCCAATTTTAGAATATTTTTACTTAGAAATGCTTAATTTTCTCCAATTAAGATTTAATTAACTTTTCCATCATTTTTTAGTTTGGTTTCGTATGCAGAACAAAAAAAATAAACGGTGTCAAATGTGTATCATCCCGCTTGCAATCATTTCCACTTAACTATTTAAATCAGACAAAAGACTTTTTTTTCTTTTTACAAAATCATGTTTAAATAAAAAAAAACGAATTCATCTATGTTTACCATAGGTACATACACAGTATATGTGTCTATTATACCTGTTCTTAAAACGCTGCCTGCAGAATACACAGTTACTACCCCACAAAGGACAACCTTTTTCCTTTGCGACCGAAATTCACGCGCCAATCGACTGTCGATCGAGTTTATTTTTTAAAAACCAGTCGATTGATTATTTTTATTTTTTTTTATTTTCGACTGAAAAAAAATATTTTTTTATTATTTCGACTGTTTTTTTCGACCGGAATTTTGTCGATCGGGGATTGTCGATGGAAAAGTTGTCGATCGAAATTAAATGTCCCAAATTGTTTTCCTAACTATTTTTTTTTTTTTTTTGCTAACTTTTAAGTCTCCTAAAATTTTTTGATTCCTAAAATAAAATTTTTTAAAATCCCTAAAATAAAATTTCCTAAAAAGAAAAGAAAATTTTCTAAAACCCCTTTAAGGGATTTAAAAAATTAGGACAAATATTCATTTTAGGAAATTTTATTTGAGGATTAAAAAATTTTATGAAAATTGAAAATTAGGAAAAAAATGGTGAGGCTGAAAATTTTAGGAACCAAAGTTTTTAGGAAAAATTGATAAAAATTATAAGGAGTGTAATTTACTCACGTTTAATACGTTAAAAAAATTTTGGTTATATACTTATTTCAAGTCACTAAATTCGTAAGGTCACTGAAAGTCACTATTTAAACCATTTTTGGTCCCTAAAGTCACTAATTTTTCTGGGCGAAATGGGTTCGATGCCTGTAATAATCGAAGAGCAGTATTTTTTAATAAAACTTAATTTTTTAATGTTTTTATTTGTTTGCAAAAATATTGCTCAAAGAACGCAGGTCATTATCCACCTGCAGAACAAACATTATTTACTCGCTAATTTTTATCACTTTAAAAAACTGAAAAATATATAAAACATATTTTGTGTCACTTTATGTTAACATTTTTTTTTAAATAATGCCAAAAAATGCATTTCAATGCCAAATTATTCATTATACTGTCAAAATATTTTTTTTTATTGCCAAAATAATTTTTCTACTACCCAAAATTGTACTGCCAATAAAAAATCTGTCATATTATTAAATTTACTGCTAATCTATTAAAAATACTCTAAATACTATTAAAAATTACTACTTAAAATCATCATGATCATCAAAAATGGAATTCCCCATAACAATTGGTGAAACAACATGATCAGCACATAGGTCATTGTTGGGATGGGCTTAACATTATTATGCTACTAATTTTTAATTTTTTTTTAAAGTAAATATTAATTTAATTTGTTTTTTGTTTTCTTGTTACAGGATACGGGTTTGTTGATTTCGAAAGCGTTCAAGCTGCCGAAGGCGCTGTGCGGGCCTTACAACAAAAGGGCATTCAAGCTCAAATGGCCAAAGTGGGTATCCCATTGCATAGAAATGCGCCCAGTGTACGTTTGTGCTGCATGAGTAAACAGTACTCTTTAATTATCTCTATTAGTACTTTAGTATATTTCTCAGTTCTTCTGTCCATTGTTTCCATCTCTTTTTTTCATTAGGTTGTTTTTTTTTTTTTTCTCCTACATATATTTTTTTTTTAGATCGTATTCCTAAAAGTAATATTGTGGCTTTCGATGTTCACACACAAGAAAAGAAAGAAAAAAAGTTGATCTAGGCTTGTAAGTTCCCCTCTCACCAAACAAAAAAAAAAGTAAAATGGAACACTTAAGAAACGCTTCGTTGTCGTATTTAATTAGAAATAAATGGCACACAATTATAAAAAAATTTATACATACGCAGTAGATTTGAATGCCACACGTAATTATTAATATCGTGTCGTCTGCTTTTTGAAGTATTTTGGAATGCCAAAATAATAATAAAAAAAAAAGAGATCGAAATAATGAATTCTGTACTTATGAAAATAATTATTTAAAAAAAAAAAAAATATAATGAACTAAAAATTTTCTTTGCATCGAATTTTCATTCACTGGAATGTATTTTATTTTATTTTTTTTTCTACTTTTGTTATTTAACTAGTAAGTACAGATGCTAATAATAACTAAATGAAATTTTTGGAAATCTAAAAAGTGAAATGAGGAGAGAAAAAAAAGGAACGGGAATGTATTTTTTTTTTGGTTTAGATTTCCAATGTAGATTTACCAATTTAAAAAAAAATTAAGTTCTTTGTCAAATGTTGATATGGCAAAAAGTTTTCCGCCTTAGGCGCTGGATGGATTTATTTGTAACAAGTCCAAACAAGATATTTTAAGAAATGGGGATATCTGGTTCCAATTCCTGCCGCTAGTGTATGATTATCATGTAGGATAAGATTCAGTGAAAGAAATGACTATTTTGTCTGACACGTCATTAACGGATGAAAACTTAAAATTTTGGGGATTAATGGAGTAAAATTGCGTGCGTCGGAGGTGAACTAACGTATCTCCATCGTAAATATGATTGGAAATAGTCTCGAGTGTTTATGAAAATCACGTGATCATGTGACTGCAAGTTTACACGCGCATGTTGCCGTAGACTTGGGGTCACGTGACACTTCCACGAAACGTCGAAACAGACGAACTCAAATCATATTTACGATGGAGGTACGTTAGTTCACCTCCGACGTACAGAATTTTGGGTATCAATGGAGCGCTTTGACCCATTTTGGTATTTTCAGTACAAGTTTAAACTTGTTCTAAATAAATTGTAAACATGAACCCGGAAAACGAAATCAAAGCTTTTCGACCGAATTTTTTTTTTGAAATTATGATTCGGCCGCACATACATTACAAACAAGTTCAGACTTGCAATTTTTTTTTGAAATTACACATACATTACAGACAAGTTCATACTTGCCCAAAAAATCCGAGAATAAACTAAAGGAATCCCGCAGATTTGATTGGTTACTGTCAAAGGTTTAGAATAGTGTCCACGTGGTAGGCTGTGCTCATGTGCTCCAATTGACGTCATAATGTTAAAATTAGTAACGTGACGTCATTCGGAGCACAGACAACAGAAAACATTATGACATCAGAAAATGCCCTAATGTTATACCGTTGAAACGTGATGACGTTTTCTGCATTGCAGCGCTTTGAACTTAGCAGAAGACCTTACCTAACCCACGCCAGCGCCCCTGGCGGATTAACTTTGCAACTAAATCATTTTAATTTATTTACTTTCAGTAGAACTTA
Organism: Liposcelis bostrychophila; assembly: GCA_037577465.1. Lineage (NCBI taxonomy): Eukaryota > Metazoa > Arthropoda > Insecta > Psocodea > Liposcelididae > Liposcelis > Liposcelis bostrychophila. The sequence continues at coordinate 22,354,303 of CM075207.1, forward strand.
ATTTTTTTTTTTCGTAGTATTAGAACTTAAGTCTTTTTGAAAAAATAATTAAGAGAAAAAAAAAAAAAAAAAAAAGAAAAAAGAAAAAAAAAATTATTAATCGTATTTTGGATTGGATTTCTTTAATAACAGTAGGAGATCACTTTTTTGATTCATCTATTAGCAATGATCTAGAAGATTTTTTTTTTTTCGTTCTAACGTTTTTTTTTTTATATTATTTTTTTTGGTATCGTAGTAAACATCTCACTTCATCTTTTTGATTGCTTCTTATATTATTCAGTTTTTTGGAGAATTTAGTTTTTGGCCAATACATTCTGTAGTAGAATTTTTATTATTTTTCTTCCAAACTCTTGTAGTTTTTTTTTTTTTTAGAAATTAACAAGAGCTTGGATCGTTTGAAATTTTGGAAAAAAATATCGTAGTCTTTTTTAACAACGGGAGAACATTTTAGGAGTAGCATTTTGTTTTTTTATTATTTTCATTTTCTCCTTGTATATTTTGTGATATATTTCGGGGTATCTTGTTCCGTTATTCTCTTTTTTAATTTAAATTAGGAGGGTGCAAAAAAATATTAGCATTACATAGATTTAAAATTTAGGCCTTAATTTAGAACAGAAAAAAATGATTGCTTTTCCTTTTAAATTACTTTAAAAAAAAAAAAATTTACAAAAATAAAATCCCAGAGACTTTTCAAATTCTTTTGAAAAGGTAACTTTGAAAATCAGATTAAGCGATTTTAATTTTAATTTTATATTTTTAATTTTTTTCTGGAAGTTTAAAGTTTTCAAACTAATGTTTTTTATTTATTGTTTTTTATTTTTTTTTTTTTTAATCTCAAAATGTAGCAACAGGAACAGGATCCTACAAATCTATATATCGCCAATCTTCCTACACATTTTAAAGAAAATGATGTAGATTCTATGTTGGCGCAATACGGGCAAGTTATCTCTACTAGAATTCTTAGGGATACCAATGGTCAGAGTAAAGGAGTAGGTTTTGCTAGGTATGATTCAAGATTGTTATTTTATTATAATTTTTTTTTTTTTTTTTCGAATTTAATAAATTTTTTTTTTTTAATTTCAGAATGGAGTCAAAGGATAAGTGTGAACAAATTATTGAATTATTTAATGGACGACCGCTACCTGGTTCAAAGGAACCTTTATTAGTTAAATTTGCTGACGGTGGTAATAAAAAACGAACGCTTTATAAAAATGATCAAAGAGGAACTTGGAGGGACGCTTCGGAAGTTGCTACCGTAATAAATTTTTTTTAGCAAAGAATTTTGTCACAAAAAAACAATTTTCATTACATTAATTTTTTTTTTAATGCTGCAGGGTGCTCCAGTCACATTTGATCCAAATACCATGACTCAAAATGGAGTAACAACGCAGCATCTTTTGCCGGCGGCTCTAAGTCAATATGGACGTCATTATGGTGCAACTCAGGCAGTTCAGGGATATTCATTACAAGCTAGTTGGGTGCCTCAGTTTGTGATGCCTCACCCGCATATGGCTCAAGTCGATGTACGTTCGTAAATTTTGGGCTATATTTTTTTTGTTTATTTTTAATTTAAAAAAAAATTAATTTAAATTTTTAGGACCAGTTTACGTGCCAACTTGCCACTCCCACTATTCACAGTTATAAAAATGATAATGCTGCTCGCGGTATACCCGTGGTAAGTGTGTATTTTTGATTAAGGTGCTTGATGGCTCTGGTCTCGTACCATTCCTCCCCTTGTTCAAAATTTTTCTGGAAAGCTATAGTTTTTAATTTCTTTTTTTTTTTTTTTAATCAGATGATGAGCAGTGACCCCAGTCCTGTTCAGTATAGTGCAATGATACCGCAGTTAACGACGCATATGAACGCGTTGCAGATAGGAACTCCAGGTTCAGCTGTAAGTTTTCGTATGCTTATTATAATTTTTTTAATGACTTTATTATTCATTTTAGCGTTTGGAATATGAATTGATTTACTCTCAAAAGGAATTCATTTCTTGTGAAAAAAAAAGAATGAATTGAATTTGCTGCGAATAGAGCAAGAGTTATAGTCATGAGGTTAATTCTGATGGCTGATTTTAGCCATCTAAGGTAAAAGACTATCGAATATAGCCAACGGCAAAACTTTTCGATTTCATTGGACTAGATTAGATGCCCGTTGCCGACGATTTTTCCTAAAAATTTTGGTTCCTAAAAGTTTTTTCCTAATTTTCAATTTTCTTAAAAATTTTTTGATTCATTCTAATTTTTTAAATCTCTAAAGAGATTTTAGGAAATTTTATTTTAGGAATCAAAAAATTATAAAAAAAAAAAAAAATTAAAAATTAGTTAGAAAACAATTTTAGGAACCAACATTTTTAGAAAAAATGGATTAGGAATTTATTTTTTAGGAATAATGAATTCGGAAAAATGGTAGGGGATTTTAGAGGGCAATCAATTCCCTCCCCTAGAATACGGTACTTTCAGCCTGCTCGATTTCCTGCTCATTAATTGGTTCATTTCTGTATCATCTAGTCACGAAAAGGACTGAATCCGGTTTTTGCCGTATTTAACAGCCAATTTGTTTGTTCGACACCATTTTAATATGTATTCTGTCTTCTGTCTTCTGTTATTTACCTAGTGCTTCCTCCTTACCCTTCCCTGATGTCCACTGGTGTGTCATCGATCTGAAACTGATAAGCATTCTTGTCTGAACCGTGGTAAGCCTATAAATGACTGTCCCCTCTGCTGGCAAGATAGTCAATAAAATTAATGAAGAGAAGCGGACTTAAAAAATATGTGTGATCACTTCAAAAAGCTTTTTGTACGTAAGTTTTTTCAAAAAGGACCGGAAAAAATAATTAAGGGCTGTGGAATCAGCCCAATTGGAAAATGTTTATAGCTCTTCTCCGGGAAGTCCAAAAATGTTTCTTTCGATTTTTTTTTCTTATAATTTTTATTTATTTATTTATTTATTTTATTTATTTTTATTTATTTATTTATTTATTTATTTATTTTTTTTTATTTTTATTTTAACTAGGTAATTAATTAATTAATTTTTTTTTTGCTTCGTTATTTCCAGGACTTCGATTCCGATTCCGATTCCGACTCCGAAAGGTGGAAATAAATTTCAGATTCCGATTTCGATTCCAACTAACAAATATTTAAGCGATTCTGATTCCGATTTAAGCCAAAGTTGATAAACTTATTAACGGTATTTTCGTGCTTTTTAAGTTAATCTGAATCGAAAATATTTTTTTGGATGCCGATGCCGATTCCGATTCCGAAGATTCCGAACTGTTTTTAGACGAGATTCCGATTCCGATTCCGATTCCGATTCCAATTACTTTTGAAATAGCAGATTCCGATTTCAAATAAAAATTCATCGGAATTGCAGCCCTGGTTATTTCGGGATTTCCTTTTCTCTGGAGATTCCAGGGATCCCGTTGATCTTGTTAAAATTTTTTATAACAGAAATTCATCGTTTTTTAGTTACAAAACATAGCTTAACTTCTTAAGGCCTTACATCTCAAATCTAAACTGAAGACATTTTAAATTTTTAACCGAGAATTTCCGACTTAAAATTATTCCGTCAGGGGCGCCGATGTCGATGCCACAGCTGGCACCGGCGCCGGCGCTCTCTTTCGACCTCTTTAAAATAAATTTCTGTATTTGATTGGCTCTTGTTAAAAGACACCCAGGGAACCTGGCGGAATAGTCTTGCATCGGAAATCTCCATTTATAACGTTTACATTGATTTGTAATGTTTAAAAAAATTCAAATTTTTTCTGATTTAAATTTTTTAACAAATATTTTGTTTGAATTGTTTTTCAGTACATAGCGAGCCCTCATCCGTATCCCTACTATACCGGACCTCCGCCATCTACGATCATTCATGCTGTGCCAATACAAGACACAGAACCTGCCTCAGCAACAGCTTCACCAGATGATAATTACCAAGCCTACCAGCAACCAAAGTAGTGTCGACCGTCTTCATTTCTTCGTACTCTTTTATCACTGTCTTCTGTCTAACGTTTCTTTTCCTTTTTCGTTAATTCCCCCCCTCCCCTCCCTTCCGCCTCAAAGAATAATTGAAGTTGAAACGACGTAACTTGCCTGCCATTTAAAAAAAAAAATCGGAACAATAAATCCTTGCTTAGTGGGCCAGAAATTTTTTACATCACCGAAAATATTTTTTTTTTAAATGATAAAAACATTCCTCCGAATTATTTTCTTTTTTTGAAAGCTTTAATTTCTATTTTTTTTTTTTTTTTTTTTTTTTGTTTGTTAGCCTTCTGCGAGATTTATTTTTAAATTTGTTATATCGTCGCAACTTATTCGTTCAGCTTCAAATTATCTGAAAGAAAAACCGGAAGTGCATTTAAAAGGAAAAAAAAAAATTTTTTTTGAATTGCTTTGCAGCTCAAATAAAAAAAATTTTTTTTTTTAAAGTTGAGATTATGCCAAATTTTTTTAGAATGTGATACTTAATTTCAGAGCAAAAAAAAAAAAAAAAGAAAAAAAATTTTTTTTTTTTCCTTTTGAATGCGTTTTATATTATTTATGTAAATGTTTCTTTTTTTTTCGAACTCTTCACCTTTTCTGTTGATCATTTTTTTTTCTTATTCAGATTCAGAGTTTATTTATTGTAAAAAAATCGTATTTTTCTCTTTAAATTATTGTTAGGGATAGTTTTGATCAAAAAAAATTAGTTTTTTTGTTTGTAAATTACAAAAAAAAAAAAAAAAAAAAAAATGCCGCTGGTTTAGAAAAAAAAAATCATTCCTGATTACAGTGGCCAACGGGTTTTTTTTTAAACTGGTGAAAAAAACGAATTTTTTTCCAAGGGATTTTTCGATTTAAATGAATTTTTACCTTCTTTTTTTCTTTTTTGAAAGAGGTGAGGAATAAAAAAAAAAAACTCAAAAGTTTACTGTAGAGATTTTTTTTGTTTCTAATTTTGATATCATGTTTTTTCTGTTGTTTCGTCGTTCCTGATTTTGCTAAACGGTTTTTTCTTTGAAAAAAAAAAAAAAAAAATATCTATGTACTGTCAAAAGGCCTTAGATCTATTATTACAAATTTCTTTTTGAAATTCATTTTTAAAATCAAATTGAAAAAAAAATAAATTTAGCAAAAATTTTTTTATTTATAGTTTTTTTCTTGGAAGTTGTGTTTTTTCCAGATTTTTTTTTTATAGCGAATTTTTCGGATTTTCGAATCTGTTGTTTAATGAAAGTGAACTGACGTAACACCGATTTTAATGAAATTTAAAAAAAAAAAAGGACTTTGTATAATTTATTAAATAGGAAATAAGAAAATATAGACTTAGATATTTGTTAAATAGAATTCGGAAAAACGCGGAAATTAGTCTTTTTTTTTTCATGTGGTGTTTAAAAGAAATATTTAGTTTCCTTTTTTTGTCGACTGAACGCAAGATCGTTGGAAAAAAAAAATGTTCCTCTCGAAATCTGAGAAAAATCGCAACTGTGATCACGTTTTTTCGATTGTTAACTTTTTTTTTTTTTATTAGCAAAAAAAATTCTTAATTTTATTTATTTATTTTTTTTTTAATTTAAAAGAAGAAAAAAAAAAAATAAATAAGTGAATGAAATTTGCCTTATTCCTTTCCCGTGTTCAATCAAATCTTATCGTACTACTTTTAGGTAAATAAAGGGATCGAATGAAGGTTTTTTCGGCAAAGAAAAATAGAAAATTTGAAAACTAAAAGGAAGAAAAATCTATTCGAACGAATTGAAAAAGGGGCATTAATACCAGTTTTTTTTTTTTTACCTAAAATTAGTTTTTGACTTTTTTTTTCCCTTTACACTTGACGATTTGTATTTTTTATTTTCTGTTTTGCTTGGATTTCATTTACGAAGATAATGATGAAAAAGAAAATGCAAATAAGGAATTAAAAAAAAAAAAAATAATGCTTCCCGATTTTGATGAAAAAAAATTGTAATTGTTTCATGAAATGGCGAAGATTTTTCTTTGCTAAATGTTTAATGAAAAAAAAATAATATAATTGCATAAGAAAAAGCGCCTAAATAATTTATTTAAACAAAAACGGCGATGGTTTTTTGAAAAAAAAAAAAAAATTAGTCGATAAAGGATTTTATTAATTGTGATCAATAGTTTCGATTTAATTATTCTTTGCTTTAATCAAAATGAACATAGAGAAAAAAATAAATTCGTCTGGTTATTTTAATCGATCTAATGTCCGGTGAAAGTTTGGTTAATGTTGGACTTGAAGCCCGGTTAGCAGGGTGAGGCCAACATTTTTTAAAAAAAATCAAGGTTTAAGCTCTCCTAATGGACCGCTAGGAGCCAGCTTCAAAAAAACCTTAGGCCTCACCTAGCTTTTCGGATGGGTTTCGGGGCTGTAATAAGTTCGTAAATAATTTGTTTGATTATGATTAATAGATGAATGATTTGTTCGCTCAAATAATTCACGATTCGAGTGTTTATTTGTTTTATTGATTTTTTTTATTGATTGATTGATTGATTCATTCATTCATTCATTAATTTATTGATCGATTGATGAATTTCTAAACTGATTAATTTACTGACTGATTGATTGATTGATTGATTGATCAATTGATTGACGCTTTGACTGATGCTTTAAACGATCAATAGATTAATTAATTAATTAATTGACCGATTGATTGACGCTTTGATTGAATGATCGATCGATTTAACGATCAGTAGATTAAGTAATTGACTGATTGATCAATATATTAATTAATTAATCGATTGATCGATTGATTGACGCTTTGATTGAATCATCGATCGATTAAACGATCAGTAAATTAATTAATTGATTGAACGATCGATCGATTAAACGACCAATAGATTGATTGATCGATTGATAAAACGATCGATTAAACGATCAATAGATTGATTGATCGATTGATAAAACGATCGATTAATTAATAGATTGATTGATTGATCGATTAATTGATTGATCGTGTGATTGATTATTTGGGCGATTTATTATTAAATTATCGGCGTTAAACTTAATGAATTAATTTAATCAATTGATTGAGTGGCGGACTGATTAACTGATTAACTGACTAATTGATTAATTTTTATCGCAAATCAGTTAATCCTTTTCTTGTCGAAATTGATCAAGTCAGTTTACTTATTTCAGAAAATTTTATTTTCTAATTAATTTTAATTCACGATTTAATGAGTTAATCAATTGAAAAACATTAAATCGATCAGTAAATCAATGAGTTTGTTAATCGCATGACTGACCTATTTAATAAGACCATGTAATGGACGGATCAATTAATCGTATTACACACTAATAAAATAACTGGGTTGATTGATCAATGCTGTAATCGTTTCAATTGAACGATTGACCCATCATTTCATTAAAATTCGATTAATTGATTCATCTATAAATCGTTTAATCGATCAGTGTGTAATGATAAAATCTTTTCACCCGTTTAATCGCTGAATTTATTTATTTATTTATCAATCGTGTTATCGAATCATATAAATTAGCAAATCCATAAATCTTAAAATCGGTTAATCGATCATTTAATCAAACGATAAATTATTTCATAATCGAACCAATTAAATTATTTTTTTATTTATCGATTAATTAAGTCAGTTGATCTGATTAGTTAATTTTATTTAAAAATGCTTTTGTGAATTATTTAGTAAATTAACATTTTTTTTGTAGCTTCTGTGATATAATACGAACGGAGAAACTGTCGCCCGATTCCGTTAAGAGGGCATGATGATAACCAACCGAAATCAGATCGGTTAAGCCTTTTAGCGGGATAGCTTTTAAACCGACGTAGCATTCGATCGATTAAAAAATAAAAATTAACCGAACATTCAAATCGCTGGCAGGAATAACCAAATCCCGTGTCTTAACACAAAACATTTTTCTTAAAAAAAAAAATTCGATTTTTTTTTCTGCAATTTTTTATTTCTTAGAATTTCTTTTCCTTTCCTTCTTTCTTTCTTTAAAAAAAAAAATCGAACGAGGGCCTTTTTTTCTAGAGATTTTTTTATTTGCATATGCCTGCCTGTTTTTTTAGATTAAGAAAAAAAATATATATCTTCGAAGCCAAATGGACGGCTTTACGGTGACTCGAAAACCCATGAAAAATGTACACACCTTAAAAATCAATCGAAAAGAAAATGAGGATGACTCTGATAAAAAAAAATTGATAAGACCTTTTTAGACAGGACCTTTTCAGCATTAAGTGTTTTAGAATTTTTTTTTTTTTTTTTTCTCGAGCTAATAATGACTGAATCAAAAGTCACTTAGCCGCCTATTCTTTGTTATATCTGAATTTTTTTTAAGAGCTAGGAATGAGTGGCTGATTCTTTTCTGGCTCCTTATGCATTAGGTCCGAACGGCCGATCGAAGTGACCGATTTTCTTTTTTTTTTTTTTTTTAAACGTCCGATCGAAGTGACCGATTTTCTTTTTTTTTTTTAGAAACGAAGACTGCGATTTTGAAGTTTTACAAGAACTTCTTAGTAAGAATTTTTTTTAAAATAAAAATATCTATAGGAATTATTAATTTTTTTGTCCCTTTCATTGCCTCGCCTCTGTTTCCAATTTCTTCGGTCTTTGTTTCTAAATGATATTTTAAGATAAAGAAAAACCAAAAAGGATTTATTTTGTACAAAAGTTTCTTTTTGAAAATGTATATTTGGAAAAAAAAACCCCCAGCGTTTTGTCTTGAAAAAAATAAGAGCCTTAAAAACCGCATCGCATCACTTTTTGTAATTAATATTTCCTGTAATATTTTTTTTTGCACAACTCTTTCAAAATTTTTTTTTTATATATACGGCAGGGTTGAGCAAACTGATCACAATTTTTTTTTTGTACAGCTTGTGTAATGAGAAATTCGTTTGTCAGTCATAAAGGAATTTCCTCACAAAATGTATCTTAAATGTTTCTTCAAAAAAGAAATTAAAAAAAAAAAAAAAAAAAAAAATGAAGTCTCCCTCTCCCCCCAAAAAAAGGAAACAAAAAACTATTTGTAAAAAGTGATCTAGTTGTTACTGTCTTATAGTAATCGTTGTATTTTTTTTTAAAAACAAAAAAAAAAATGAAAAAAAATAGCTTAGATGAAAAAAAAAAGCGTAGAATTTTTAAGAAAAATAAAATGATGTAGTTCGAACTACCGAAGTGAAATTTGTAAAATAAAACACGAAAAGAAGAAGAAGAATTTTTAAAAAAAAATTCTGTTGTTTCTTGGCAAGCCGAAGCATCGTTGCTTTTTTATTATTTTGTATAATTTTTTTGTCTTCGATGGTTTGATATTTACAGACGTAAAAAAAAAAATCCATTTGCCTTAAAAGAATATTTTCAAACTTTTCGTTTTCACTCATTTTTTTTCTCGATCAGGAATTATTTATTTTCTTTTTAAAAAAATCGTTCTGGGCACTAGTTTGTAATGTATAAAAAACATTTTTTTTTAAAAAAATATCTGCTAGTGTAGTAAGTCAACTATGTTTTTACTATAGAATGATCTCTATTGTTGACTTTTAGTGTTGATCCGATTATTAAAAAATTTAAAATAAAAAAAAAAGATTAAAAAACTTGTAGACTTTATAATTAAAAAAAAAAAAATACCGACTTTTTTTTCGTCGGTTATATTTTTTTATACTGAGAAAAAAAGATACTTTTCAAACGGGAATTTTAATGAAAATTTCGAGGCATTAAAAAAGAAAAGTAATTAGTAAAAAAAAAAGATCGAACTGTTTTTTAAAAATGAAAGATCTCTCGCTTTTTAAATTGTTCTTTATATAAAAAAAATTGTTCTTTTTTTTGTGTCGTTTTTAGGGTTTATTAATTTTTTTTCCTCTAAAAAAATAGACTTCCCGCAATTTTTTTTGTTTTTTAAACCGGCTTGTCATTATTTAAAAAAATTGTAAATAGCTTTTTGAAAAAAAAAAAAACGATAATGAAAAAAAGTAGACTCTAGACCAAACTTAGATTTAAAAAATGAAAAAAAAATGAATTAAAAAAAAGTAGTTTAGTTATAAAAATGAAAAAAGTAAAAAAATTGCAAAAAAAATGGAAAAAAATAGTTTTTAAGGCTCCTAAGTATAAGAAAAATTTTGAAAAATGGAAAAAGAAAAAATAAAAATTAAAAAAAAAATATGTATATGGTTGTGTTATTTGCCTGAGAAATATTGTTCACTTTGGTGGATGGCTGGGAATGTGGAGAAAGTAACTGCTCCATGCTCAGTGACCATGGCTTATTGAGGCTTGTATGGATTTAGCTAAAAAAATTGGTAGTTAAAATCCCAAACCAAGAAGTAAGAGCCGAATTCGAAAAAAGTATAAAGGACCATTACGAAGTGGATATGTTAGGAATTTATTGGAAAAGTGTGGGTTAGTTAAGTTTGATGAGACAACCACCGAGTGGCAAAACAAAGATTTTGAGGATTTTTTGAAAGAATATCGAGCCTATGTTTTGCTCGCCCATAGGAAATTAATAAGAAAAAATGAAGCGGCTTATCATTCGATCACTTTTGATATGTTAGCAGCTACTAAATTTTTAATCGATACTGAACTAGTTTTTACAGGTGGTATGATAAGAACAACTTTTACAATGAGGTTAAGATGATTGTATTAGTAGTTCCTACAATCCCTTGTTAGAGGGAGGGAGTTTCGGTGGTCACCCATCCACCAACTGGCCGTGCTCAATGCTGCTTAACTTCATTGATCACTCTGCCGCTAGATGGAACGAGTCACCACTCCGACCCCATACCACGGTCGTGTAGACAGGTCCTATGCCGTTCATGTGAGCTTTTAAAAGCGCCAATGTACAGTTAACGATATTTCGCAACTCCAGTCGTGACGTCATTAACCTCCGTGTTACTAGACAAAGGAAATCGTGAACCGTTGCCTACCTTCCACGTTTCTAATTTCCGTTGTCGCTTTCGTTTGTCAAAAAAAAGGTGTATTTGTAAATAAATGAAGGTATTTTGTGTTTGTGACGGAATAATTTTAAAAAATGGAAGCACCTTTTATATTACCGGTAACGTTTTGGAATGGATCGCCTCCGATGCATCGAGTTTCAAGCGTCGGAGTCACCGAAAACGGAAAACAGATTGTTACTTCCAGCTTTGACGGTCAATTATGCATTTGGGATTTAAACGTAAACAATTCGGAAATAGTTCCTAGAAATATTTTAATCGCCCATGAGGACCCGATAATGTGCCTGGTTTGTACAAACGAGTTTATTATAAGTAGCTCTGAAGGAGGGGAATTGTGCAGATGGAAAATGGAAGATGGATATTGCGAAAAAAAATTCAAATCTGCATTTATACATAAAAATATTCAGTTATTTAGAAGATCTCAAACGGATGAGGAATTATTATTTGCGTGTGGTTATTATCCGGAAGTATTTATTATACATCCTTTTACGTTACAAATATTATATTCTTTAAATTCCAAGGCTGATTCCGATTGGATTTCCTGCTTTGAAGTGTTTGGATCATTTGAGTTTAAGACTGATGTTGTTATAGCGCTGACAGTTTCTGGATACATTAAACTGTGGATAATTGAAGAAGAACTTAGTGATGCAGAATATGAAAAACAGTCAAATTTTTTAGTGCATGATGGAGTTTTTATAAAATGCAGCAGAGATCAAGAAAAGATTTTAGTGGTTGCATCAGAAAATTGGTATATTTTTGATTCAAAGCATTTAAGAAGGTTGCATTCAGTTTCTGGGAACAAAGGGGAAAGTTTTATAAAAGGTGACTTTGTAAATGAGGATGTTGTTGTTGCTTCTGATTCTGGTAAATTTTATTTATACACAATTGACAGCAACCAAGTTAGGTTATGTAAAACATATTATGATGAAAGTATTACAAGGATGTCAATCAAACCTGCTGTTGAAATTTTTGATCAGTATTTATTTTATGGGGACTTTAACTGCAGGATTAACATATATAATATGGGGGGAAACGATTTAAAGATAAATTTAAAATATTCAGAGGGGAAAAAAAATTTATTTGGCAGTTTAAAAGTTACTTCCTGTATTTATATTTCTAGTTTTGATAAATTTATTTGTGGTTGTAATGACGGTGCCATAGTTGTTATGCCTGCATTTGAAACCTTTTCGTACTATTTTTTCAAGAATAACGAAAAGCCATTTCATGACAAATTGCACGGTCACTCTGGGAAAGTCACTTGCTTGTTGTACCCGAATGAAAAATATTCGTATTACCCCAATTCATATTTAATGAGCGGGGGAGGTGATTTCTCTGTTATTTTATGGGATTTGATTAAATTAGAAATGATTCATAAATTTTGTGTTCATAGTGGAGAGGTCATTAAATTGATCATCCCGCCTGAAGACTGTAAAACAAGGATCAAAAACAGTATTTGCAGCGTGTCGGCGGATCACTCCGTCGCCCTGCTAAATTTAAAAGAACGGAAATGCGTGATATTAGCATCAAGGCATTTATACCCGGTTGTGACGATTAATTGGAAACCTTTGGACGATTACATAATCGTCGAATGCTTCGACGGGACCGTTTACGTTTGGGAAATGGAAACCGGTCACTTGGACCGGACGTTGGAGGGGGCGTCCGCTCAGGAAGTTTTATTCGCTTGTAATAACGAATCGAAAACGATTTCAAATTTTTACATAGAAGATAAATGCCTCGTCGGGAAGGATTATTTAAAAAACGAAATTTTAAAATACGATCCTTGCGTCCCTTTTTCGGAGTTCACCCTCAGAGGGTTTTTGGTGAACGACTTCGAAAATCACGTGATATTATTTAACTTAGAAAATTTATTCGAGAAAATCGATTCCGTCCCGTTCATCGATTTGATGGATCCGGTTATGAATCAAAAATTTTATTCCTTGACTCAGCCTTTGAATCCGGACATTCAAAAAAAATTAACCGAGCTGTTGGATAAATTTAGAGATAGCAATTCACCGGAAGTGAAAGAGATCGCTAACAAGGATTTCGCTAAATTTTTATTGTCCATTTTACACGATTGGAATTTCAACGAAGAGCTCAATTCCATATTGACCGGAAGATTAAATTTACGGAAACCGGATTTAAACGCGGATTTCGCTGTTATGTCCAGGAACGGACTGTTCAATTTGTTCTTGCAAAAAAACGAGACGAGTCCGAGTTTGTTGTCTTTTAAATACGTAACTTTATTCGCGCTTTCGAATATTTTAGAAGTACCTGAAATTTGGCAGATATTAAAAAATAAATATGAATTAAATTTACAAGTATTAGCGAGTACCTGGCAAAACTCTAGTTTGACGCTCCGGAGCGTCGTTAGGAAATTATTGACGTTTTACTTACAAAATTTATCCCCCGAAAATTATGCTTCCCTTTTGGACCATTGGTTCAAATACTTACCCCATTTTAAAATTTTAGACAAGGAATCGAAAGAGAAATTCGATTTCGAAAATCGAGACATTAAAAAAATCGCTTTGGTCATTTTCGGAATCATCGGCTCCGATTTGAAATTCAAAATGGTCGACGTTAAATTACAAGAAAATTATATTTTCGAAACTTGCGCTTCCTTCCTTTATCTCCTTCACCTCCCGGAGGAGCAGAAGAACATTCTGGACGAATTACAAACCATCGCGATCGATTTGGTGGGTCGGAACTACACCGTCTGGGAACCGTATTTAAAAATCGAAAAATCCTCCTCGCCCTTTGGAATTCAGCTCCGAAGCCTACAAAGTTCAAAATTCCTCCGATCACATAACCCCTCCCGTGGACAAATCCCTGATGGCTCACGAAACTTTGAAATCCATCGCTTTGGCTCGGACGGATAAATTCATATCCTACCTCATCTCCGAAATTAATCAAATTAGAAATCAATCCGTGAAAAACGATCACACCATATTCGACAAATCGAAAACGGAGATCATTTTGATTTTCAATTTGCTGATCGAAAAAACCCCCTACTCCATGCTTAATTACCTGAACGAAACCATAATGATTTTGCTTTATTGCATCGATTCCACCCATTTGAAACAAGACAATTTAAAAGAATTGTTGCCGGTCCTTCGGAAATTTTATCAAATTCACCATTGCACCTGTTCCCAAAGGGTCGCGGTGGGTCTTAGCGACGGGACCATCGTGATTCACGATTTGAAAAGTACAAAAACATACGCCATTTCGGCTCACGAGGATTCCATACACGCTGTCATGTTTTCTCCGGATGGGAGATTGTTAGCCTCGTATAGCTGCTTTGAAAATAAAATAGTCTTTTGGCAGGTTTCCACCGGGATGTTCGGTTTAGGTCAATTGCACGCGAAAAACGTTAAGACGTGCCCCATGCACAAACTAAACGAAGAGGAAATTAAAAATCATTTAGAAATCGCAAAATTGTCTTGGATTGATAACAAATCGGTGTTGTTGAGCTTATGTGACGGAAGCGAAACTGCCTTTCATCTGTGATTTATTTTTTCTAAGGGAATGATTCCCTCGATTACATGTGCCTTTTTATTTTTAAAAGATGAGCTTGTGTGCGAAAAAAATGCCAAAAGCCATTTCTTTTTTTTCTTTTTTTTGTAAAAAGATTTCATGTAATTTTATATTTTATGACTGTTTTTTAAATTGTTTTTTTGATTTTTTTGTAATTAAATAATATATTTAATTTTACTTTTGTAAATAAATTTTTGTTTTAACAAAATATGAATTGTCAATAAGTAAGAATTTCCATTTACAGAACTCATAGCCATCTGAGTCGGGTGGTAAAAACAAGCAATCGTTTAAAATAAAACTTTAACAAGCTTATTTATTTGAAGTAAAATTCTCTGGGAATTTAATATTCTCCACTTCTGCTGTTACAGGAGTTTGAGCAGTGGCGGAACTAAAATTTATGGGCCCACAGATGCCCACCCGCGAACAGAGGCAGGAGGCCCCCCCCCCCCCCCCCCATTTGAAAAATGTGGACCTCCACATGAAAAGGTCACACTTGACAGATGGGAACATGGAAGGCTGTGGAAATTTAACTTATAAGAAAACCTTTTGTTTACAAACAAAAAATTCTAAGCGCCACCTGCCAAGTGGGACCTTTTCATGTGGAGGTACACCGAGGTACACAAATATACATTCTCAAAAATGCATGAAAAAAAAAATTTTTTAGTAATAAGTGAATTTTAATTTTTTTTCCTAAATTTTTAAAATATAACTTTTGTTAGTATAATCCTATATAGTTGTGTCCCCAGAGAGCGTGGGCCTTCAAAGATTGGTGGGCCCTCCCGCGCCGCGGGACCTGCGGGCCCGTTAGTTACGCCACTGAGTTTGAGCCTCTCAAATTCTCCCAGTTTAAGTCTCCATTCCTGATGTAGCCTTTTGGATTCCGGCTTGAGAACAATCTTTATGAGTCTGGTCCTGCAAAAGAGAAAAAAAGTTGCATTTACAAAACTTGCACGAAAATACAAAAATATTTTAAAAAAAAACATGCTTTTATTCGCCTCACGATCTTCAGGTTTCTTTAATTTAATGCAGACGTTAAAAATCCCGATTATTTGTAAATAAGTTAATTACTTCCAGAGTTGTAAAACAAAGAGAATGTAAATCATAGTCTTAAAAAACTTCGAACAATTCATACGAAAATTTAACGATTCAAACGTGGCAGCAACATAAGTGACGTTACAAATGTCGTGCCTATAGACAAGAACCAACGTTGCTTTCCGGTACGATTTTTGACATTTATTGATTTCGTGCGAGGTTTTTTTCAATCAAATACAAGCAACGGCTTGTATTTGATGATAGCAGGTAAATTAGAAACTTACGATAGTTATTTTCCTATTTTCTTTCGAATATATTTTATGATCCTCATTATTTTATAAAAACAAACATAGTAAACGCCTACTGCGGCCATGATTGCTGACTGGATACTCCGGTTTAAATATTAAATTGCCTCTTTATAACTCGTTTTATATCATTAGTAGTAATACCCTGAATTAAATTATTTTTGCACGTGCGTTCTTTTATAAAAGCTTAGAGTACTATGCATTATGACTGTCTTTATTTCTAGGTATACATAATGATTGGAGGGTTATTTGTATATAACCACAAAGGAGAGGTTTTAATATCAAGAGTGTATCGAGATGACATAGGTAGGAATGCAGTTGATGCTTTTCGAGTTAATGTTATTCATGCTCGGCAGCAAGTGAGAAGTCCAGTGACAAACATTGCTAGAACCTCGTTCTTCCATATAAAGGTAATGGAAAATAATTTCTCCTGTATAAATGGTTTAAAAATAACTTTCTTTTAATATTTAATTTCAGAGAGCAAACATATGGTTGGCTGCTGTTACCAAGCAAAATGTCAATGCAGCATTGGTTTTTGAGTTCCTTTTAAAAATCATTGATCTTATGCAATCTTACTTTGGAAAAATATCAGAGGAGAATATTAAAAATAACTTTGTACTCATTTATGAATTATTAGATGGTAAGTATGTAATTCAGAAAGAAACAGCTGGCCAGTGGGAAAAGAAAATGATGTAACAACTTTTTTTTTCTTGCAGAAATTTTAGATTTCGGCTATCCTCAAAATTCAGACACTGGAGTACTGAAGACATTTATCACTCAAACAGGGATTAAGTCTCAAACTAAAGAAGAACAGGCGCAAATTACCTCTCAAGTCACAGGCCAAATCGGATGGAGAAGGGAAGGCATTAAGTACCGTAGAAATGAATTATTCCTAGACGTATTGGAATATGTTAATCTCTTGATGAGTCCGCAAGGTAGAATTTGTTGAGGATTTGCCTTGGGCATTTAGTTGAAATTATAAATAGGTTTGTTCATTTGCATTTCAATTTTTTTTTTTTTTTTTCAGGACAAGTATTGTCTGCGCATGTAGCAGGAAAAGTTGTCATGAAATCATATTTATCTGGAATGCCAGAATGCAAATTTGGGATCAATGATAAAATTGTAATGGAAGCTAAAGGTAAAGGAATAGGAGGAGCTTCTGATGATGCAGCCCGCTCAGGAAAACCTGTAGTCGTTATTGACGACTGCCAATTTCATCAATGCGTAAAATTATCGAAATTTGAAACTGAACATTCTATTAGTTTTATTCCACCTGATGGAGAATTTGAACTTATGCGGTATGTTCTTTTTAATGCATGTATGAAATGTATTTGATAAACAGTTTCTCATTTTTTTAACTTAATATTTTTTAGGTATCGCACAACCAAAGACATCTCTTTACCATTTCGAGTAATACCATTAGTCCGGGAAGTTGGAAGAACCAAAATGGAAGTTAAAGTCGTTTTAAAATCAAATTTCAAACCCTCATTACTCGGTCAGAAAATCGAAGTTAAAATCCCGACACCATTAAACACATCTGGCGTACAGTTGATTTGTTTGAAAGGCAAAGCGAAATACAAAGCGTCCGAAAATGCAATAGTTTGGAAGTAAGGATCTCACCAACTGAATTAAAATTAGTAACTTTTAAAAACAACGGAAATGAAATTATTGACGGTTTTTTTTTTTTTTTTTTTTTGTTTTTTAGGATTAAGAGAATGGCCGGAATGAAAGAAACTCAATTATCCGCTGAAATCGAACTCCTGGAAACTGATACGAAGAAAAAATGGACCAGACCGCCGATTTCGATGAATTTCGAAGTGCCCTTCGCGCCGTCAGGATTCAAAGTTCGTTATTTAAAAGTTTTCGAACCGAAACTTAATTATTCGGACCACGATGTTATCAAATGGGTTCGTTACATCGGAAGATCAGGCTTATACGAAACGCGATGTTAGTCAGTTTTAAAGCGGAAATATCTCAAAAAAGTATCAAATAGCCAGGATATCGTACGAAAAAAAAAAAAATTGCTTTTTGCTTGGAATCATAGAAGTTATAGAAAAAAAAAATTATAAAATATGGTAAAAAAAAAAAAAAAAAAAGTAATAAAATAAAAGTGTAAAAGGATGTTTTGAACATTTTGAATTCATGGGAGCTTCCGTAAATATGTTGATGTTATGACGTGACCATATTTTCCATTAAAAATGGAACATTTCTCGAACAAAATCATAGCCCCGGTTATCGTAATTTTTTTTAAATATTAAATTAATCATTTTTTTTTTGCTCTTTTTTTTTGTTAGCGGAATTAGATTTAGAAGTCTTTATCTCAGTAAAAAACAATCAACGTTTTTTTTGTCCTTGAGACTTCCTCTTATTATATTATTATTTTTTTATTTAAATGCATGTGCTGTATTGTATACTCTACGATATAATTGGTAATTTCGAAGAATATTCAAAAGCTCAAATTTTCGAGATCACCATGTGTAAGGTATAATCATAATCTTTATGAGATGAAATGAAATGAAATATATTATGATGTGTTATAGAGTTGTTTTTTTATTTTTTATTTTTATTTTTAACTTTTGAATTATTACTGTCATCAACGTACATTTCTCTTTTTTACAAACTTTTTTTTATCTGCCAGATCCTCCATTACAAGCTTTAAAAATTATTTACAACAATGTTTTTTTTTTGTTAACGTTTGAAGTGTTTCATTCAAAACACTCATAAATCTTTTCTCCCGGTATAAAAAAATGAGGTCAAAACTAAAGAAGCCGGTTTGATTATTTTAAAAATCTTTAATGTTTATTTATTTGGAGGGGGGAGCATAAATAAATTAAGGAATTCTTTCGATATTAAGGATTAAATTTAGCTTAAATAATTGTTTTTTTAACCTCACAAATAATAACCAAGAGAGAAAGGTAAGTAGTTGGCAAAAGTTAAATTGAAAGACGCCTATGGTTGTAAATTTTTATACCTTTTATTGTCGGAGGAACCTGGACGGCAGCAACAAAATTAAATGGTATGTTTATGACGTCACAAGCTAGATTAAATGTAAATCTATTTAATTACTTTTGCAGACGACACGTTTTAACCGATTGAGGAGTTAATATTTAAATTATAATTTAAATTTAAAACGATTTTCTATATTGAATATTATGATAAATCAAAATTGCTCTCGACTTTTCCTGGAATTTTTCGCGTTTTAGAGGATTCTTTCCTTTATTAAAATCCCGTGAATATTATATTTTTATTTTTATTTCATTTTCATTCCACTAAAAGTTATTTCATATTCCATTCAAAAATAAAATTTTAATCCGTCCTGTTTACGTATTTAAAATTTTTTCCCACGTTTTAAATCAATGCTGGTGCTGCCATCTGTCTATAGTTCGTTTTTTGGGAAAATCATAAAATGCCGATAAAAACGAGGAGATGTGTTTAGAAATTCTTTTTTCCTCGTTGGAGAATTTTACTCATTTTTTGATTACGCTTAGAAATTACCAGACTGCATTTTCAAAATTCCGGAATTCGGGAATGAACGTGGCATTAAACGTAGTTCCAAGATGGCGGCGTTTATTCGTGTGACTCGGTTTTGTATCCCGGCTTCGTGTTAGTTTCGCGTATTGGACGTAAATCGTTTGTCCGTTGTTAATCGGTATTCTAATGTTATACGGCATCGTTTTGTTAACATGTTGTGTAGAATGTAGTTTAAAAAGGTACCAATAAGGAATAACGTGTGTTTTTAAAAATGATAATTCGCAAATTATTTCACAAGTGTTGCAAGATAATGGATGCATGGTTTGTTTGCATATTCACCCATGGTAGCCAATCAAATGCATCGCATGGAATGCATTTCAAATATGGAAACATCAATGGAAATTGTAAGTGCAATATTTTCCTAGTTAGTTTGAAGGATGCTTGTAAATGTATTGTGATTTTAGCTTTATAGCTTGTAAACCTAGGGAACAAATTTAAAGCTGTGATCTGAGATGCAATACAGCCATAATCAGGAATATTGAAGCCAACCAATGGGCTTCAGCCATCATTATTTTTTATTTCCTTTATAAAATCCAGTGCCTAACTTTATTGAACTGATTAAGATGCTTGGTTAACACAGATTTGAAGAGCATATGGGCCAAAAAATACAGCTTGCCTTTTTTAAATCAATTTCCGTAACAGGCATATCAGGCTAATGAATTGTGTTTGGTATGTTATATTATATTATGAAATACTACATTAATGTAGGCCTTTAAACAGTAAGAATATTCTTCCTTAAGGTTATAACCAGGCTGAAATCAGGTAATTTAATGATGATAATTTTTTTCTTTCTGGAAAATGTAAATTTAAAATGGGGCTCCCTGAAACACCGAGCACACAGACCAATGGAAATTCCACAGGCCAAGTGGTTTATTGGACTGGACTCAGCTCCCCAAATGGATATTTTTTAAAAAATTAGCTTTTTCCTGAAAGCTGTTGGAAGGAGCTTTCAGGAGATGGGGATTTGATGTTTCATATTGCCTTCAGGGCCACTTACACATGGCCATGTGTTTTCTTGTGTGTTTCGTTTTAAATGCAAAAGGTAAGTTATTATTTTAAAATGCATAACATAATGATAACAAAGGAAAAGCATTAATTTTTTATCATGAAAAATGAAAGTCACATTGTGCATTGTGCGATGTCGCATGCTTTGCTACGAAAAATTGCTGTTTCGTTGCAAGACAGAACTTGAAAGTTGAAACATTTCTTTTTTCTGCAGGTGAATAAAAGATTACAATCAGCCCACCGTAAATCACTGATGCATGAAATCAGATTGTTGGATTATTGTTTCATCAATTATTTTCCTTTTGATTGATTTAATTCAGTCTTTCCATTCACTATTTGATTAGTCAAAACGACCTTACTTCTAAAACAAGTAATAATTTAATTTAGCCACCTATTTTATGTCCTCTGCCAGCTTTGCTTTCAAATCTCCTTTAGGGAATTCACCTTCAACCCTCCCCTAGAAGTGGCACCCCTGGATCGTTGGGATGATCAAAATTCTTTCATTTGTAAAATAGCAGAAACAACAAAGAACAAAAAAAGGATTCTCTTTAAGTGGAGAATTGGGACAAAGTTTTCAAATGTATCAGAAATAAAAGCATGGAGTAGTAACACATAAGCATAAGTAGTAAAAATTTATAGCTCAGCATAAATAGTAAAAAAAATAAAAGCTTAAAAAAAATTGGTGAAAAAACATATCAATGTTTTTTTTAGGCGAAAAACAGCAACATATCAATGTTGCATCTTTTTCTCTCTTCATTGAGTCGTATTTTAAAAACAAGCAAAAGCTTTTGCTTTTGCTTGTCAACAATGTTTAAGTTTATTTGTACTTAATTAAGTTTAAATTAGTTTTGCAAAACTTAATTTACCTTATTTTAACTTAATTAAGTTTAAATAAACTTGTTTAAGTTTATTTAAAGAACCTAAGTAAAAGCAAAAGCTTTTGCTTGTTTTTAAAATACGACCCATTATTGTTTGCCAGAGTACTGTCTTGTCACACAAAGCTCATATTTTGGGCAAAATATATTTTACATCGATTTAATTTAAACTTTCAAAATCAAAGCTTATAAGTATTGGCAATGGCATTGCATCACAATGAAAAGTTGAGTGGTGCAATACTGACATTGGTTACAGCTTCAATGTTTTTGAAGTTCAAATTTTTAGGTTTTTGTAAAAACTTGATAAAAATTCAACATTATTGCATCACTAGCTCATTCCCAAGGTTTTGGAAATGAATTCAGCTTATATACTTTTTCTAAAACTTTAGAATACACCTTATGCCATATTATCATGTAACCAAAAATTCATTATGAGAACAAAAATAAAAGGTTATTTGTATTATATTGGGATCAGGAACGAAAGAATAAATCAAATTCGTTCCTGATCCCAATATAATGCAAATAATCTAATGAATTGGAACACGAATTGTTATATAAAAATAAAAGGTTAAATTTTTTGTCTGCAATTCCGAATTAAAGCTAATTATTAGGTACCATTCTTATTTTTTCGGTGTTAAAACACAGCATGAAAGTATTAACAGGAACGATTTTTCAAAATCTTACCATGCATGGTAAGATGTCTATAAAAAATTGTATGGGTTTTTGGACCTCCATATAATTACATGAACATCCATAAGTTTTAATGGAGCTTTGGTTACCTGTCTTATATATATTATTAATTACTACCTTTTTGTAGAAAAAAAATTAATTAACTAATTTATAGAAATAAGAACAATTTTTTTTAATAATTCTTTTGGAACCTTTTTGATGGATTTTCGGAACCTTTACTGATGGTGTCGAATCCTGCTTTGTGCAGTCCAAGAATTAGGAAGTTTGCAAGTATTGAGAATTTTCTGGGTGAGTAAAAAAAAAAAAAAGTCTGAAAAATTATTCTTATTTTTATTAATTAGTTTATTAATCTTTTTTTTTTTTTTTTTTTTTTTAACAAAAAAGGTGGTAATGCTACATAAGACAGGTAACCGAAGCTCTCTTTTTCCAAGAAAGAAAATGCGACACATAAATGGATCTAGCCTAATATTATCTATCAAAGAACGAAATTCGTGGTTAGCAATATAATTAAATTTTCATCGGAACTTTAAAAGACACTCCCATCCAAACCATAGGAGTTGAACATACGAACATATTCATTTTGCGCAGTCGCCATATTTGATGATAGCAAACTTGGCGGGTTTTTATATTCAGTTGTCGTTTTCCTGTCGCTAACGAAAGTTCGCGTTTGAGTTTAGTCTTCGCCTCGCGCTTCTTCTTACATCGAAATTATATCGCGAATATTCATCAGCGAACTTCGTATTTTTTTTTTTTTGAACGAATTATTATGGAATCGAGGGAATCTCTTTCAGTTTTACGTGAGAATGAAAAAGAAAAACTCTTCCTGATTATTTTCAAGTTGTAAAAAAATTTTGAGAGGGACCTTCAATTAACAGAAAAAAAAAAGGTAAAATCGTTTTTAATTTTTAACAATGGTTCTTTAATTTAAGAAAAGAAATAAATAAATAAAAGGTTTTTGCTACCGGCTTTTAAGGTTAGGAAATGCAATTTGTATGTCTTTTTTTTTTCCGTCTGGAGGAAGAAGCAAACAAAACGAACGTGAGAGTCATACTGAGTGTCAGGTTAAAATTTAATAGAGTAACAATTGTTTTTCTCTTTTTTTTTTTTTTTTTTTTTTTATTTTTCTTTTTATGGGGTAAGCAAATAAGATTTTTCAGTTTTTTCCGTGTGCGAAATTTAAAAGTTGAAAAAAAAATAAAATTGATCGCATTAAAGTTTAGCAACGACTAAAAAACTTTTTTGAATGATTGACGCCTTGAAATCTCATCTAAACAAATAAAAATGCACATGGTGTAAATAATTGTGAGCCTGTATAAATAACCTCTGTAAATTCGTACTCGTTTTGTCTCGTCTCAATGAAATTATGATTCATTGAAAAATAAAACAATATTGCTATATTATTTTTTTGTCGATTAAAAATGTAACAAAAAAAAGTCATAGTATTTTTTTTTTTTTTTTTTTTTTTTTTTGTTTTTGTTCAAGGCTGGGCCAATTATTCATTTCAAACCCCAGTTGAAATTTTATGAGTCGTAAGGATTAAAAACATTTCGCAACAATTCCTGGAATGTATTTACAAAATGTTGAAGTTTTCGAAGTTTTTGGGGAGTTTCAATTCCCGAGAGTCGGAAAAAGAGTTGCGTGAAAAATTGCTTTGTTTCTTAATCGGAAACTTTTTAAGGAAATTTAAATTTTAATTTGAACGGTTGCTTAGGAATTTCTTTCATTTAGCTTTTAAAAAAATGGGGAATAATTTATGTTGAAAGTAACGTTAATTTTTTTTCAAAGCAGTAGAATTTCGGAATTTTGAAAAATTTTGTGAAATCAAAATGAAAATTAGTTGAAATAGAGGGGAGATTCTTTTAGAAGGTAATTAGCAAGCCCCCTCCAGGGAGGAGCCTCTCTACCTATTTAGTTATTTTTTCTGTTTTGAGTTTAAGGGCGAAGCCCCGAGTAAGGACATCGGGGCAAAACCCCAAATAGCCTATGAGTGGTCAAATTACATAATAGGGTGGCCTTTATTTTACAAAATTTTGGATTTCAGTGGACGTACTCCTTAATTTTTTTATAGTGACCAAAATAAGATTGTCTGAGTTTTTTCGAAAATTTTGGAGATCGTGTAGCCATGCCTACGGGGGTCTAAAAATTTTCAGATTTCAGTGAAAACCAAAAATGTCTTTTAAGATGTAGTATATGAAAAATAAATGGGGTATATATTTTCTCCTTGAGAGTAGCTTCACTCCATCTAGCCCCAGGCTATAGGTCTACTACTAACCCCCCATCCCAAAAAAAAAAAAAAAAAAAAAAAAAAAAAAAAAAAAAAAAAAAAAAAAATTCACATTATATTTTTGAAAAAATTGTAAAAGCTGTACTTACCTTGTAAAATTTTCGAATCGAGGTGATGTCCAGTTATGCGCGATTTTTTTTTTTTCCCCGCCGTATATCCATTGCAGTGAATGGAAAACCATTAGCTGCTACTGCTGTTGGCAATAAACTGCAATATTCCGCTCTATGACTGTTGTAATAATTCCATTATTGCTGCCTTGAGCGAAAGCGCATTTTGGCATTATTCCTGAATATGGGGGTAGCTCCCCACGTTTTAGTTTTCCGAGCTTTTAGAGAAAGAAGATTCACAAACGCTTTGAATTAATGAATCAAAGCTTTGTTGAAAATTCGAATAGGTTATTAATCGATGAAAAATCCCACCCTTAATGAAATAACGGGGAATTAAGATGATGATGTTAAAAAATGCAGTTTACTCCGTAATCGCGCTGAAAAGAGCGATTTTCACTGCATTTAAGTGGGGGAAATTAACTTTTCCTTTTTTTAATTACGAAAAATCTGAGACTCAGACGGTTAACGGTGGTGAAGGAAGAAAAAATTACACATAACAAAAAAAAAAGCGAATATTTCCAAAATATTAGATATTTCGATAAAATTTTATCAAAAATCCTGGATGATCCTTAAAATTTTTTAAAATTTTCAATGAAATTTATGAAAAAATTTTTTACAAAATATTGTAAGCTTACCGTAGATTGGAGTGAAGTAGAAACGAAATTCAAAAAAAAAATTCTAGGTTTATTTTAGGCACTAAAAATAAAATGCTTTTATTTCATTAAGTGGATATTGTTTTTCGGATACTTAAGTAAAAAATTTTATTTTTAGTGCCTAAAATAAACCCAGAATTTTTTTTGAATTTCCTTTCAACTTCACCCCAATCTACGGTACATTTTTGACTAATTTTTAGAACAAAAGGAAAATTTTTAGAAATTTTTCTATATTTTGATGAATTTTGATAAAATTTTATTGAAAAAGGGTCCACGTGGACTAAGACGAACGTTTGATAAAATTTTAGATAAATTTTTTCGAACATCTTGGATGTTTCAGTCCAGAATGTAAATATCAGAAAAATTTTTACTGGAAATTTTAATATAAATTTTATTGAAAATTTTTAATGAAATTAAAATCAAGGATTTTTTTCAAGGATTTTTCAAGGATTTTTGGTAAAATTTTATTGGAGGAATGGTAAAACTATACCATTTGTGGTATTTTTTATATGTATTTTATATATAAATTATACATAAATTATATATAAAATATATATAATTTATATATAAATTATATATAATTTATATATAAAATATGTAAAATCAAGTCTTGAAAAAATGGTTCCAAATGAGGAGCCCTAAGGAATTTTTAGATTTAACATTCTGAGGATCCGAAGAAAACCCAGTAGCTGCTTACGGCGATACCAATACTCCCCCCCCCCCCCCCTAATGCAGATTTCAATCGAACCTCGTTCTATTCTTAAATTAAATTTATTAATAAATAGGCCTAGGTCAGTTATTTTCATACATCAACTATTTTAAAAAAGTATGACTCATAAGTAAAATTAAAGAAGAAAAACTGAGTCTGGGTCATATCCCCGAAATAATTTTTTAGGTGATTTTTTTTTCGGGGATTTGACCTGGCCCCGAAAAATTTCACTCATTTATTTAAGAAAAATCGTTTCAATTGCTTTTTTTTCCTACCGTTTACTTACATAATTAAAAATATAAGTAGGTTCTGGCTATGTTAGAAGATGAAATCTTCGGTCGGGAATCTTTTAAAAAAGACTTTAAATAGATGAAAACTTACCTGAAAAGAGAAAAAAAATTAAAATAGAAAAAAATAAATAATTTTTAAAAAAAGGAAATAAAAACAGTCAGGGGATAGGTATGAGGCATATCCGTACGTAGGACTACGCCCAGAATTTTTTGTTGGTAAAAATTCTACATAAATAATTAAATAAATTTCTCCGGTAAAACTATACCATTTGTGGTATTTTTTATATATATATTTTATATATAATTTATATATAAATTATATATAAAATCAAGTCTTGAAAAAATGGTTTCAACTCGCACTCGTTTTATTTTTAGCAAAATTTAGCAAAAGATTATTGCTTTAAAACTATATATAAGGTAAGGGTAGGGAAGTGCGACCGTCTGAAAAGTGCGACCGGTTTAATAAAAACTGATAAAAATCCCATACTTAAAAAAAAGATTTCAAGGGACGATTTTTTAATGTTTTCAGAACCTATTATGATCAAAGAAATGTATTGTTGTCGTCCATTTTTGAATAAAAAAAAATTATTTTACAAAAGCAAAAATTCATATTCGTCGGAAAGTTAGACTGCCTCATTTTCAATTTGATTTAATTTTATGTAAACATTGGCTTATTTTATGAAATATGCTCCATTCAATTGTCAATACCTTGCATTATTTTTTTATGCTATCAAGAATTTTTTACTGGACTTCCTATTTGATAAACCTTAATAGGTCGCACTTTTTTGGAAAAAATAATATTTTCGGAAAGTGCGACTAGCAGACGACTTCTTTAATTCCTTTGACAAAGGAAACCATCTTGTTTTTATTTACATATGCAATTCGGAGTGCCACTAATAATAATTATTTAATTGTAGTTTTAATAAACAAGGATTATTTGTTTTTAACGGTGTTAAGCAATTTTTGAAAGAAAATTCATCGGTCTTTTATAAACAAATAACTTTTGCTTTGGAGAATTCATTTTTTAAAAAAAATGAGAACGGTCGCACTTTTCAAAAAATGGAGGTTTGAAATATTATACGTCGGCAGTCAGAAAAATATGGTTGAACTCTAAATCGCGCCGTTTTTCAAATTTGAGGCTAACGCACATTAAAGCTTAATAATGGAGCAGTATATTGTAATAAAAAACTTGGCTTGATTCTCTTCCTATTAAGAACTAATAAAGGTCAAAATCAGTTTTTTCTAGAACCCAGTCGCACTTCCCTACCCTTACCTTATATATAATTTATATATAAACTAAACTATATATAAAATATATTAGAAAAAATGTGTTAGGAATTCATTTTTTAGGAAAAATGGATTAGGAATTTATTTTTTAGGAAAAATGGACTAGGAATTTTTTTTTTGTTAGGAAAAATGGATTAGGAATTTATTTTTTAGGAAAAATGGATTAGGAATTTTTTTTTAGGAAAAATGGATTAGGATTTTTTTTTTTTTTTGTTAGGAAAAGTAGATTAGGAATTTATTTTTTAGGAAAAATGGACTAGGAATTTTTTTTTTTGTTAGGAAAAATGGATTAGGAATTTATTTTTTAGGAAAAATGGATTAGGAATTTTTTTTTTAGGAAAAATGGATTAGGAATTATTTTTTTTTTTTTGTTAGGAAAAGTAGATTAGGAATTTATTTTTTAGGAAAAATGGACTAGGAATTTTTTTTTTTTGTTAGGAAAAATGGATTAGGAATTTATTTTTTAGGAAAAATGGATTAGGAATTTTTTTTTTAGGAAAAATGGATTAGGAATTTTTTTTTTTTGTTAGGAAAAGTAGATTAGGAATTTATTTTTTAGGAAAAATGGATTAGGTATTTTTTTTGTTAGGAAAAGTGGATTAGGAATTCGTTTTTTTTTAGGAAAAAGAAAAGATTTAAAAAATGGTATGGAACCGCTGTCGCCTCCTGAAGCAAGGTCGATTTACAAGCTGTGACTTGATCAATTTCATCTAAGGATTATTAATTTTATGAGCAGCTGTTACAAAATTAAAAGTCGGGAGATAAAAAAAAAAATGCTTTTCTAGGAATTTTAAGCTGGAAGTCAATAACCACTGTGTGTTTAGTAATGTCGTTAGGGGATAAAAATCTAATGTGATTATGATTAAAAAAAAGCACCGTTTTTAATGAGATTTAATTTCCATTTTTTTGTTTTTTACATTTACCGGAAGTATGTTGGAAACAAAGGTAGAAAAAAAAATATTCCGCCCGATTTTCTCAGAAAACGCTTTTTCCAGTTAAATTTTGCAATATGTTGCCAATTAGCCTCGAGAGGTTTTTTTTTTCCCTCCCGATTTTGTAATTGGGGAGGCAGTCGGAGAGTCTGGTAAAATTACAAAACGAGACTTGATTACAGCAAAACGCACATGTTAGAAGTTGGAAATTCCGAAACTTAATAGTCCTTTGTCGAAAGAGGGCGTCGAGATAATTACAATTTTAATTTATTTGGTTGTTTCCCCATGTTTTCATCGGGAAACATTAAACTTTTCCATTGTTTCACACCAATTTAAATAAAAATAAACATCTACCTTCCGCCACCCTCAAAGCCCTAATGCCACTCGGTAATTAAATTTAGAATTAATTATGTAGATATTGTTTAAACCTGAACTTTTTTTTTTCTCGCTAAATTAAGGAAGAAAAAAGAAATATTGAAAACCTTTTTTTTTTTTTTTGACGAATGGCTCGATTTACCAGTACCCACTTGCCTTCTTTTAATTAGTTTCCGCGTACTTTAATTTCATTACTTTACATCCCTGAGTTTCGCGCGCTTTTCGTCGCTCAAATGACTTTATTTTATTGCAGACGTGAAGCTTTATGTGTACTTCAAAGAGATGTCTTTTTTTTTTCTTTCTTTATTTTTTAATATAAAAATTCTTTTAATCGGATGACTAGTGCTTAAGGAGGGAAAAAAGAACGTTTTTTTTATTTTAAATGTAAGTGTGGGACAAGTTCAGTTCCAACCCGTGAAATAGTATATTACGTACCAGGTTTTGGAGGTGGCGAGTTGTAGGTCAACGCTGAAATGTGGAGTAGAGTGGGTCGAAACGGACGAATTTGGGACTTTGAAAACTAATGATAGTGGAATGAGTGCCTTTCGGCAACACTATTAACCCTAATTTTTTTAAAAATTTTTGAAGTGAAACTTCTTATGGCGGGCCTTGAGTGTGGGCGTAACGCGATAAAATTAAAAAAAAAACATTTTGATATTAATTTAAATAAAAAATTTAGGAAATTTAAATTTCACTTAAAGAAAATTTCATGAAAAACTCACTTAAAGATTCGTTTTTGAACGGAAACTTCATGAAAATTTAGATTTTATTTAAGTAAACGCGATAAAATTAAAAACATGTTAACGTTAATTTAAATAAAATGTTTAATTTAATAAAAAGCATATTTAATTACAATTTGAAAGTATATGGAATTCATCTTATAAAAATTTTAAAATCAAAAAGGAATTTTGATACTAAGATTTACATTAAAATGTCTTGCTAAAACTCATGTTTCATATTTTTTAAGGTAAAAAGAGAAATATTCAAAAATAAAATTGATGATATTGACGACTTCAGTGGAAGAAGGAGGCCGTTCAGGTTCCAACGAAAAACTATAGTCAATAAATGAAAATCGAAAGTGGATCTTACTACATTTTCCTACTGCTTGTTTACAAATAGTACATAGAATATTCTGTCGGAATCAAAATGGCTTCCAAAGAAACAATAATGGAAATAGCCTGTTGTCTGAATTTTTTTTTTGAGAGGTCCAACGGCCTCGTACCACAGATGTCTTCATTTGTAATACTTTCATTGAGTTTAAAATTAATCGAAGCTGGTGTAAAGGAAAAAGTTGAAAATTTCAGTTTGCAAAATTTAAATTTAATTTAAAGAAAATTTGATAAAAAACTCATATTAAAATTAGTTTATAATTTTAGAGGCAAATTTCATGAAATTTATTTTAATTTAAATAATTGACCCAAAGTGAAGTGTCACTTCAGTCCTAATCCTATATACCGTAGAACCTGTTAAATGTTTTTTTAAAGGTCATCTTGAGGTCGTGCAATGGCCTTGAAGTTTTTGAAAAGCCCATAATTTGCTCATAAGGGCAAAAAATATAAAACTATAAGATTTTTTTTGTTGTTGTTGTTGAAAAAAGTATCGCTTTCTATCGGAAATGTGGCGAAGATTACGAATATGAATTAAAAATTATTTAAAGTTTACGGTTTTTGAGCTTTATCCCTTTTTTTTTTTTTTTAAGACTGAAATTCTTCAGACTTTTTTCCTCCTTAGCTTAAAAACCGTTCACAAAAATGAATTTTGGACTTCATATTCGTAATCTTCGCAAAATTTCCGATATTTTTTTTCAGCGAAAAAAAATAATTTAATTTTTTGCCCTTATAAGATGGGCTCTTCAAAAACTTCAAGGTCATTGCGCGACCTCAAGATGACCTTCAAAAAACCTGAACAAAATTAGGATTAATAATGTTGCCAAAAAACACTCATTCCACTATCAGGAGTTTTTAAATTGCATAAAATTCGTCAATTTCAACCCAGCCCATTTTGGACTTGCAGGTCTTGACTGGTCATAACCAGCCGAGACCTGGAAACCACCTCGGAACCTAATTTATAAGGTACTTTTCATCGCGAATCAAAAAAATCTTTTTTACTTCTGAACCGGTGGGGAAAATGATTTTACATACCACTCGGAATTAAATACTGAACGTATAATTAAAATACTGACAAATTTACTTTTTTACTGCCCATTTAAAACTTACCAAATAATTTTTTTACTGACCGTAGTTTTAATTACCGCAAAATTCAATAAAATGCTTACCATTTAATAAAAATACTTACCAAATAATTTGTTGCCTTTAAAATTTAACACTATCTTTCCTGAACTTCGACACTTTTCACTGAATGCACTGAAAAATTAGTATCGAACATATCCAATTCCCTTGAATCCTATTATCCCGTGCGGAGTTTTTCTCCAAGGTTACGTAATAACATCAAGGACGAGATGGATCTCTGCCCCGTGTTTTATGCGCCATTAGACGGGGAAGAGCTAATACCCCCTTCATCCCGCAAACACGCATAAAAAAAAAGAAGGAAATAAAAGCGAGAAAAAAAAAAAAAAAAAATTTCCTCGAGTCGATGACTCAAAAGTTTAAAAAAAAGAAAAATAAGAGAAAAAGAATCAAAAAGTTAATAGGTAAATAATAACTTGTTCAAGCAAACAAGATTAAAAGCTGAAAAACTGTGTAAACATGAAAAGTGGAAGGTTTTTTTCCGAGCCGATGCAAAAAAGAAAGATGTCGATGGTGGAAAGTGAAGTTTTGTTTAGCGTTGCGTGACGGGAGGGGACCCTACGGCAACAACCTGTTGCACCCCGTTCATTATCGAATTATAAAACCCCATATCCCCACTTATATACTTTTTATCCCCCTCGACTTCAATATTTTTTCCCCCCTTTTATTCATATTTAAAAGCTTCCTAAAACTTTGAAAACCGGTTATCGAGAATTTCTTTTTTTTTTTAAATTTATTACTACGAAATTTTAAGAAGGAAAAAAAAAAAAACCTTGACTTTCTTTGTTGGTGGTTAATTTAGGACTTAAATTGTATAGAATTAAACCAAGCACCAAAAGAAGCATAAGGACTACGCCCCTTGAACCTGCAATTAAAATCCAGAGGATAGCTATTAAAATTTTTTTTCATAACTCATCGATGGGAAGAGCCCTTTCCCATCGATGTTTAGCGGGCGGAAAGGCCTTTTTCCCTTATAGGAACTCGCCATGTTTAGCCATGTTCTTAGTGCTTGTAAACAAACAAATGAGGTATTTTTTTTTTTTTTTAAATCATTTAAAAAGTTATTTTTATTCGTTATAAAAAGTATCTTGTTATTCTAGGGTGTCAAATGAATTTTCCTCGCTCGGTTTCCATTCAGCCCTCGCTTCGCTCGGGCTGAAACGGAAACCTCGACGGGAAAATTCATTTTCCACCCTAGGTTAACAATATACTATTTCATCCCCAACTTTTTTTCTTATCCAGATATCTTTTTTTTTTCCTTAAAGAGCACTTAGGATTAGAAAAACGTGTAAAGAGATTTTTAAGAAGTAAAAAAAAGAGGAGATGCTGAATTAGCTTATTATCTCGAAAAGGAAATCCACCAGTTGTTATCGTTTCTTTACATTCATTTACTTAATTTTTTTTTCTTTTTCAAAAAAAAAAAAAAAAAAAAAAAAAAAAAAAATCTTTTTTTCTTTGTTATTCTCTTTTTTTAATAGCGGCCATTTTCTACACGTTGAAAATCATCTGATGAAAAATTTCCATTTTTATCACTCATACTCAACTTTACTGGCATCGTAACTAAAAAATCGAGATTTAAGTGATTTTACAAGAAACAAGGTTGTTAAATAGAACGGTGCCTGAATGATTCATAAAATAATATTTTCAAAAACGTCTGGAATGGCTCTATGATATTTTTTTTACTAAAATCGGAATCGGAGGCGGCATCGATTGTAGTCGCTGTCGTCGTCGGATATAACCGATGCTTGGTGGCATCGGCATCGATGATCGGTGCCGGAATCGGGAGTAAAATAGATAATGTGGAATCGGCATCGGCACCAGCATCGGTTTCGGACCCCTGCATTTTTAAGTTTTTTGTCCAATTGAAATATTAAGGCCCTAAGCAGTTTTTTTTTTTGAACTTTAAGGAACAAACTTGTTCTTCTTTTTCGTCAATTCTTGAAGTGTTGGGTTGTCTTGATTAGAGTTTTTCAAGCTTAATTTTGTTAACATTTGTGTGTTAAAATTCGTCTGCTTTCAACTCAACAGGCAAGGCAATACAAAAATTTATTGTGTTGTGTGGTCCATCCCTATATTTCAAGCAAAAAACGTTTTTATTTTTTCACAAATAATAAAAAATTGTATGTGAGAAATCGTTAAAATTTAACTTTATATAATTCCCCATCCTCGAAAAAAAAGAAACCTTCGTTCCTGAGAATATAAATTTCTCTAAATTCTCGAAAATAAATTTTTCAGACGAAAATGTCAAGCGATTCGCAAATGGGGCTCGCGATACCAATTTGGCGAAACATCGTGTTTTATTTTGTATAAAACATGTTTTTTTTAATCCCAGGAATTGGGTTTCTCGAAAATATTTGTTTTTGTGATTTCAGAGGTCTAAAGTTCATTTCTTAAGCGAGCTTTTTTTTGTTAAATATCGAAAATTCCTCTAATTTGAATTCAAAAAGATAAACGGCCAGTCAAGCCACACAGCAAAGAAATAAACAAAATAAAACAAACAGACAGACGTTCCCTGATTCGTTTTTGAACAATAAAAAGCCGAAAATATTATTCTTCAATGCCTTATTCTGCCCCCCCCCCCCCCCGAAAAAAATCCTTTTTGTTTCCGTTTAGAGCGAAGATACACCAGTGACTATAGATGTTATCTCATTCAAAAAGCTTGGTTAATAAATAATTCGTTCAAAACCCTATAATTAACTGATCGGTTCGAGGTGCCCAGTTATAAGAGACCCTTTAAATTACTCTTTCAAAAAAAAAAAAAAAAAAAAAAAAAACAGCGTAAAATTTCATATTTAGTATACTAGACGTCTTTTTTTTTTCATTGTCCTCAAACGCTCGCACTTTTTTTTCATAACCCATTAAAATATACAGTATAAAAAGGGATATATATTTTAACCGTGAAAAGCAGTAAAACGTAACAGGCCATGAGATTTTAATACGTTCTATGTCATCGCTTTTCATTCTCGCTATATTTAAACCCTGATTTGTTGCATTTTGTTTATTTTCATCTCATTCATTCAATAAAACAGGAAATCAACATGTTATAAAATACACATCATGCAATAAAATTATTGTTTTATCAAATCAAGTATGTAAGCATCCAGGGATTTCCGTATTTCTGTATCCAATGCACTCATAATTTTTTTTTAAAAAAAAAAACATATGCCGACCGAAAGGATTACTTTGAGCCATTTTTTTTCTCTCATTACATCTCACGTTGACGTATTAAAATTAAGACAAATTATCTAAATAAAACTACTAAATCTACACAGTTAAAAAAAATATGTAAAAATTTAACATAATCACTTGTTAATATCGGTCCACATAAAAAAGTCAACAAACTCGACTTTGTTAAAAATAAAAGCATTGAGCGGCCATAAGATCGTCTTTTATTTTTCGTCGTTTGTTTTAGTCAACACAGCAAATTTGTTCTTTTTTAACATAGAAAACGTAACATGCTAAATATGTAGACCCTTTTCTACATAATTACATATTTTTTTTTACTGTGTACTACCAAGTAGATTATGCAGACAGCATAGCATCAGTGAAAAGCAAGTCATATAACTCAATTTCAAAAAATTGCACTTATACTACTTAATCGTTTTAAACGATTTTATATGTCCATAAGAAATGTCAATTAAGGGCAGAAACTTACAAAAATAAAAAATTACAAAAAATTTACAGGGGAGTTTTTGAGGACGCCAATTCTAGTGTTTCAAATTCTTGAAGTATTTTAGTGCGAATGTAATGCCGATTCATTGTAATGGCTCATTCATGTTCATTATCCATTGTAATAAAACTTCAGCACCAAAAAAAAAAAAAAAAAAAAAAAGAATTAATTGAAGCTCAAAATTCTGCCGTGGTAAGCGAAATGGGCGTATGTCCATTCTTAAGTTGGCACTTGTCTTCTATTTTTAACTTATGTAAACAAAGATTCAATTCCAAAATGGACATACGTCCAAATCGCTTACCACGGCAGAATTATCCGAATTTAGGTTTCTCGGTACTTCCTAAATAACTGCAAGAAGTATTAGAAAGGTAGGGCTACATTTATATTTTGAAAATTCCTCACGTGAAAGTTAACGCTTTTAGAAGATCCACCTTGTTATTGAGCGCGAGCATTTCTATTAAATACCAAATAGTAAAAAATATCGGCGATATTTTACAGTGCGATACTTAAATAGGAACGCATTCCTACCTCCAAATTTACAAACCGGGTTCAAAATTCCAACGTATTCTTAAGTTGAAATCCACAATCCGGATTGTAGGGTCGGTCGGGGGAAAAGTAAAAAAATCCGCCATTTTGTCGATGAAAACATTTTGAATTTTTTTTTACTCCTGATTTTCAGTTTTGAAAGCTGAATGTGGGCCATTTCTTAGCTCATATATTCGTCTTGGGTGTGGGATGACCATCAGTCAATTATTTTCCCAAAAACACTTTTATTTGAGCCCGTTTTATACACCTTTCCATTGCTGAAACATGGGGGAAAAGAAAAAACATGGGGTAAATGTAAAAGTTATTATTCCAGACCAAATTATAAACGATTTTCAAATATTGCACAGGATACGTACCCAGCCTTTCATAGTTTGTTAATTTTTTCCTATTTTCGCCCGTAAATAAACAATTAAGCAGATGAAAATAATAAATTTTAAAGGACTTAGAAAATCAAAGACTTCCATTTTGTTCCTATTCTTTTCCATTGTTTTTGCATTTCCCCCGTAAATAAAAACATTGATTTAAATGGCGGATGACCGACGATTTTTTTTTAATCTATTTTTTTTCGAAAATGGCAATAACAAATGCTTTTGTGGGAAAGAAATTGTGCGAAATTGGTAGCAGAAGAAGTAAGCTTTGTATTTATTTATTCAGTAAGTTCGCTAATTAGATATGAAGCTTTTTTTAACAGATTTTTACATTTACCCCTGTTTTACTTTTCCCCCAACCGACCCTAAATTCCAACGCATTCTTGCTTTAAAATTTACAACCCGGAGTCTAAATTTAAACAGATTCTATACAATCCGGATTCTATCTAAATTCCAAAGGATTTTTGAGTTAAAATCTACAATCCGGATTCTAAATTGACACGGATTCTTGAGTTAAAAATTACAACCCGGCTTCTAAATTCCAACGCAATCCTGCCTTAAATGTCCAATCCGGATTCAGAATTCCAAGGAATTCTTGAGTTAAAATTTAGAATCCGGATTCTAAATTTCAACGCAATCCTGCCTTAAATGTCCAATTCGGATCCAAAATTCCAACGGATTCTTGAGTTAAAATCTACAATCCTGCTTCTTAATTCCAAAAAATTCTTCAGTTAAAATTTATAATCCGGATTCTAAATTCCAACGCAATCCTGCCTTAAATGTCCAATCCGGATTCAAAATTCCAAGGGATTCTTAAGTTTTATTTTTAAAGAGACAAAAACAACAGGCGATTGAGCCCTTTCACAGTTTTGTTCCTATAACGAAGAAAAAAAAAAAAAAAAAAAAAGAAAAAAAAAAAAAATTTTACAATGTTATTACAGAGTTATTTAATTCTCTCAGGAATTCAGTGACGGATTTTTTAAAAGTACCCAGGGACATGCAAAAGAGATCAATATCAAGATGTTCGGTTAAGGTGTTGTATAAGTTAAGCAAACGGTCGATAGGAGGTAAAAATCGAGATGGTGAAACAGATGATGGAGAGAATAGCTTTCGCTGCCTGGTTCTTCGACCAGGAATATGAAAATTGAGTGAGGAGAGGAGGGAAGGACTTTCAACCAAGTTATTACAAAGTCTGTACAGTAATATTGCATCTGCAAGATCTCTCCTATGTTGAAGAGATAATATGTTGAATTCCTGTTGCATGTCCCTAGTACGAACAGGATGCCGATCGTAGTGGGGATAAACACCATGTTTACGATAGTAAATATATCGCAGGAACCGTTTTTGGACTTTTTCAATACTTTCGATTTGAGCCACTGTTCGACCATGCCAAACGGAGGAGGCATATTCAAGCTTCGATCTTACGAGCGCGTAATATAGAATAATCATGGTTTTAATGTCGCGAAATAAATGACATGAGCGAATGACAAAGCCTAAAGTTCGATTTGCTTCAGAGACCATTGACCTAATGTGATTATCAAATGAAAGTTGAGAGTCGAAAATCACCCCCAAGTCGCAGACTTCTTCCTGCGGATACAGTTTAGTATTACCTATGAAATAATGGACGTTATCAAACCGAGATTTTCCGGAACAGAAGACCATCAGAAGGCATTTAGCCTCGTTAATAGGGAGGGAATTATACTTCGACCAGGCAACAATTTTATTTATATTATTCTGCAACACACCCATATCTTCAATGGAGGTGATGCTCTTGAAAATTTTTAAATCGTCTGCAAAAAGAAGGCAGAGAAC
Source organism: Liposcelis bostrychophila (assembly GCA_037577465.1). Taxonomy (NCBI): domain Eukaryota; kingdom Metazoa; phylum Arthropoda; class Insecta; order Psocodea; family Liposcelididae; genus Liposcelis; species Liposcelis bostrychophila. The sequence continues at coordinate 22,391,448 of CM075207.1, forward strand.
AAGATTTAGGGTGGTAGGTAAATCATTTATGAACATGAGGAAGAGTAGGGGCCCAAGATGAGATCCCTGAGGTACTCCACTCAGCACATCAAAACAGAAAGAATTAATATCATTGAATGAGACAAAGCTTTTCCGATTAGTTAGGTAAGATCTAAGTAACATAAGTAAATAAGGAGGAAGATCAAAGTTGGATGACAATTTTTCAATGAGCAAAACATGATCCACCCGGTCAAAAGCTTTAAGGAAGTCGAAGTATATCACGTGAACCTCGTTTTTGTTCTTCAGTTCAGCGGTGACAAAGGTCAAGAAAGAGACTAAATTTGTTGTGGTTGATCGCCCTTTTACAAAACCATGCTGTTCAGGAGCTATTGATTTAGAGAAAATATGATAAAGGCGGTTGTACAATATAATTTCAAAAATCTTGGATATAGCGGATAATATTGATATAGCTCGGTAATTTTCACCACAACTTTATCCCCTTTTTTAAAAATAGGCTTGATGCGTGACATTTTCCATTCATCAGGAAATTGCATTTTAATTAAGCAAAGATTAAGAATATGTTTTAAGGGACTGAGTAAGGGATCCACACAATATCTATAGACAGCTGAAGGTATATTGTCAGGGCCGCAAACAAAAGAGTCTTTAAGGTGTTGGAAAGCTGCTAACAATTCGTCATCAGAGATTAAATTTATGCAGGATGTATTGTTAAGATTGTTACTAAGTTGCAGACTGGATGTATCAGAGGCAACAAAAATACTTTGAAAAAGACGAGCAAATTCATCCGCTATGTCTTTGGGATTACTGTAAAATTGGTTATTAAAAACAAATGATTGAGAAGATTGGCTTTTATTGGTTTTAAAGTAAGACCAGAATTTTTTAGGGTCAGCTTTAATAACCGCTTCAGTATGTGCCGCATGAACAAAGCGGGCTTTTTTCAACTCCTTTTTTAATTCCCTCCTATAGGTACTAAAATTTTCATAGCTGCCATTACAGTCGCCATTACAAGTTGAAATTTAGAATTCGGATTCAAAATTCAAAGGATTCTTGAGTTAAAATCTACAATCCGGATTCTTGAGTTAAAATTTACAATCCGGATTCTAAATTCCAACGCATTCTTGCTTTGAAATTTACAACTCGGCTTCTAAATTCCAACGAATTCTTGAGTTAAAATTTACAATCCGGATTCTTAATTCCAACGCAATCCTGCCTTAAATATCCAATCCGGATTCCAAATTCCAACGGATTCTTAAGTTAAAATCTATAATCCGGATTTAAAATTCCAACGGATTCCTGGCTTGAGATTTACAATTCGGGTTCTAAATTTTAACGAATTTTTTAGTTAAAATTTAGAATCCGGATTCTAAATCACGAATTTTCACAATCCAGATCTTAAATCACAACCCATTTTATTTTCTATTCTGGTAAAAAATTTTGACGGCGAGTATATTCGAAAAAAAAAAAACTAGGGTTAACAGTGTTGCCAAAAGGCACTCATTCCACTATCAGGAGTTTTTAAATTGCATAAAATTCGTCAGTTTCGATCCAGCCTAATGCAAACTTGTAAGTCTTGACTGTCCATAACCTGCCGAGACCTAGTGAATTTTGCACCCTTAGAAGCTCAAGAAAAAAAAGAATCAGATTGAAGAACTTGGTTGTTTGTTGTGCTGTTTTGTCTTGTCTTGTGTCCATCCCTAACTTTAAATATAAATACCGTAGCAAGGCTTCCATTTCCAATGGACGAAGCAATTTGCACTCTTTTCAATTTGCTTTTTCCCACTCACGGTTTCCTCCTTTTTTTCCATTAATGCTCCCCATTTGGATTTGTTTTGACTCTATAATTCTTATATAACAAAAGAATTTAATTTGAGTCTGATGAAATTGATTCTCAGAATGCGCATCGCGGTCACGCTAGTTATTCAATAAGTTATTATCGACGAGGAAATTATTCCTTATTAACCTGCCGCCATTGAACTTAACGATCAAAAGCAAACTTTGAGGCCAGTTGGAATCTATCGTTTGCAAATCAAACGAGCGTTGAAAATTCTTGCTCACCATAATAAATCATATTCGTTGCCGTGATCTTTGGTATAGGAAGATTTTTTTTTTCTTTTTTTTATTATGAAGGGGCGCGAACGTTTAGAAAGCAGAGATAATTTTTATTTGACTTGACGAGATTTTTAAGAAAAAAAAAAATTGTGTAAGCAGTACTTCGTCGTAAGAGGCTGTAAATGGCGAAGCAGAATTCATATAGCAATTTTTTTTTGCTTAAAAAAAAAAAAAAGTTGAGTCTGTTTTTTAAAAATCTTGTCCGGTTGAATTTCGAAAAAGCAGATTGAAATGGAAGTGAACTGCGTCACGTCACTTAATGTCAAACAACAAAACAGACACTCGGCATTATTTTAGTTTCTGTCATCTTTAGCGTATTAATTTTTTATTTTTTAATATGCTAATTTTACTTTTTATTTTCAGCTATACGGTATCCATTACTCTTGAGTAAGCACACAGCTTGCCTGCACTTAAAAAAAAAAAGATGGATTACATTTCTGATCAAAAGCCTCTTCTTTTTCTCCTCCTCCCAAATACGTCAATCAAACTTGTCTCGTCGACATTCATTATCATCTTTTTTTTTTTTTTTCTCTCTTCTCTTCTCTTGATATTCCTCTGACTGTAGATGCTGTTCTGCGACCTAATAACCAATTTTCTATCGTTTTCGTTTTCATTATGACGTCATTCATTAATTCGATTTTCTAAAAATTATTTTTCATGCGTTCGCCAGGAGAGGGGAAAAAGGGGAAAAGAATTGCCTCAACTCTTTTCCCCCCTTTATCGGTTATCAATATCCGATATTGTTAAATTTAATGTCTTTTCAATTTGGAAAATAATTCCCTTCGACTTTTTGGGATGTCGCCTGTGTGATGTTTTTATAACTCTTTTTCTCATGATTTTTTTTTCAAAATTTCGATATTTCCGTAAATAATGAAGGATATCAATCGCATTTTTTTTTTGCTAAAAAAATCTTTGATTTTCCGGAAAAATTTTTCGGAAATGTTTATTTGTTTCGCTTTTGAGTTGTTAATGATAAGGTTGCATCTCTTTTCTTAATTCTTAGTCATGGAAGGTGAGAATTTGGTTATGGTAAAAATGTCGGGCTTGGCGATGAGTAAAATTGATATACATTTTAAGGAGGTTCTTCAGGTGAATTTGAGATTCTTAACTGATCGTTCTCCTGCAACTTAAACATAGGCGAAACTTTGTTTATTTTTGTAGAAAGGTTTTTCCGCCTACAAAAATTTAATTGGAATCGAATAATTTTTTTAAAATTATGGAAATATTCCTCTTAACATTCTACACAACTTTTGCGACATGAAATTTTGATCCCTTTATCATTTATGGTGTTTTTGTGATATTTTCCCCAAAAAAAGTCTAATGTTTATAAACAAACTATTAGCATGTTTACAATTTTTGAAGATTTTTTTTTGTAAAACATTTTAATTAATAATAAAAGCGAACTTTCGTGTCACAAAAGTTGTGTAGAATGTTAAGAGGAACATTCCCATTATTTTAAAAAAATTATTCGATTCCAATTAAATTTTCTAAAAGATTCTAATATACTGTGTTCTAATAAAACTGTAAAAATACAATCATGTATCATATGACTTGTGTACGTCGTTTAGAAAAGGTACCATCGGAGGTTTGGCGTATGATTTGTTTTGGAAACAAACTTCCACCCGATAGTCTTTTCGAAATAAAAAAATTCGAAGGCAAAGTTTTGTTTACGGTTCGAAAAAAATGACAACATAACCTTATTACGATTATTCTTTTATTAATAATTAATCTTTATTTTCCTCAGATTGCCTCTTTGGACATTTAAAAATTCCATTATAGACCGCGTTTTTATGCCCCGGTTCTTTGCAAAAGCTACAGTGAATTTGCTTCCTCTTTTTGCTAGGCACTTCCAATTGTATAACAGCATCTTTTTCGGGGAGCTCTACAGGGTTTTCTTCAATTTCGTTTTGGTTTATTGTAGGTTCTTCAATTGGTGGGGTATTTGGTCGGGGGCAAAGAATGTCTTTTGCATCATCGGATGAAACGTAGGGTCGAATTTTTTTGTACAAATAAAGCTTTCTTTGGAAGCTCAAGCCCTCGGGTTTTATTTCGCTCGGGAACGTTTCTTTTAATTCGTTCAATCTGTCATCATTTCCTGCCCTTATAACTTCATAACATTTCATTATTAAAATATTCCCAATCACTTAAAAATTCTAGTTTGTGAAATAGTTGGAAGTCATCCATTTTTGTTTTTATTTTTCCAAAACAAAAACAAAGAAAAAAAGACGGTAAATTTTAAGTCAAATTCCAAAACAAGCTATGCCCCAAACCTCCGATGGTACCTTTTCTAAATGACGTACACACTTATTTCGTTTACTTTAAAACAAGGATTATTAGTGAAAAAAATTATTTCGAACAGATAACAGTAAAAAATAAATTTAAAAAAAAATAGCCTTCTTTATTATGCAAAAAAAAATAAACACTTGGTGCCTAAACATTGTGAAAATAACCGCTACTTTTTTTTCTATGCGTTGCCGAGAACGAACTTCGCAACACTACTGATTTTAAAAAAAATCAAAATTTCATTGTACCCGATTTTGAATTCAGACGATAAACATCCAAAAAATTAATAAATTAGCGATTAATTAAACGTTTGCTTAAATTAATTTTGAACTTCGGTCAAAAAAATTCTTTTCAATTTTTTTTTCTTTTCAATGCCGGGATGAATATTGTACTACTGCTTGCTTCAGACGCATTGCGTAATTTGGATGATTAATATCTTTGATTTTAAACCTTTCCCAGTACTTAAGAAACTCCTGATGTCCCGATTCACCAGCCTCCTCAGAAAAGGAGCCTAATCCATTACCAATTATTACTTTTATAGGGACCTTTGCATCTGATCCAACGAGCAGATGCTCCAAAAAAGTTTTGGATCATATGCAAGGGTATGAAATTGCACTTGCTCCAAATTGCATGTGCTCCAAAAATTTTTGGAGCATATGCAAGAACTATGTGTTTTTTATATTGCATTTGCTCCAAAAGTTTTGGAACAAGTACTAAGGTTAAAAAGGTTGACTTGCATTTGCTCCAAAAAAAAAAAAAAAAATTGCTTCTACCCGTTGTTTCCAATAGACTTATTCAGTTATTTGTTGGAGAAAGAAATATTTTCTAAATAAAATCAGTAATGTCATCTAATTTAAAATCAGTAATATTCAGTTTAGAAATTATTCGAAGTATTCAAGTTCGAAATTATTCTGGGTGTCTACTGAATACTGGGTCTCTACATTTTTGAAATTCAAGGTTTTTTTAAGGCTTTCAAGACTCATTTTTAGAAAAAGAAAAAAGGTTTCTTTTATTTTTAAAGGACACGCTCTACTTTAGAAAAGTAGGACTAAGGTAAAAGCTAACAGTTTTTTTTAGATAAGGCAAAATAGAACGTTTTTTAAATTAAAAAAAAATTCCAAAATAAGTCTAATAAAAAAAGGCGACCAAAAAAAAAAAAAAAAAATTAGTAGTTGAGAAAATTGGCTTCCAGAAAAACTGTATAAGTTCTAAATTTAAGGATGTTTACTAAAGACTATGATTGAAATTCAAGATTTTTCAAGGTTTTCGAGGTTTTTAAGGTTCAGTTTCAAATTCAAGGTTTTAAAGGTTTTCAAGGTCGGTAGACACCCTGTTATTAAAATTTGAACTGGTTTTCAGTTTTAAAAATAACCTATGTGGAAATTGCGTAGAAGCAATTGGTTTTTTTTCTTTGGAGCACATGCAAATCAACCTTTTTAACCTTAGCACTTGCTCCAAAACTTTTGGAGCAAATGCAATATAAAAAACACATAGTTCTTGCATATGCTCCAAAAATTTTTGGAGCATATGCAATTTGGAGCAAGTGCAATTTCATACCCTTGCATATGATCCAAAGTTTTTTTGGAGCATCTGCTCGTTGGAGCAAATGCCATAGACCCCTTTTATACCGTAAAAAAGAAAGTACTTTTTTCAGCCACTTGGAGATTTATAAAATTTTAATACATGCCATCTTTTATAAAAGATATGTCTGTCTTCTTTTGAATCGCTCTACCTTCTTCTGCAAATTATCATCTTTGACAACCTTTGAATAAATTTCTGGAAAAATGGTTGGTACATATGAAGGATGTCTTGGATCATTTGATTTCTTTCCACCAACAAAGTGCTGACTGCAGATTAAAGTTTTCTCTTTTGGAATCCAAGTAGTGCCATTGGGACTAAAATATAAAAAATGCTTGATAAATTTATAACTTTATAACATTTTTAAAAATCTGTACCTCAGTGCAGAACAACACCAAGTCCATTCAAGGATTGCAACTTCTTATTTCAAACCCGACTTAACAAAAGGTAAAGGTATACAGGCTCAACGGTTGGCAGAACTGATTTTATTCCTTCTGCTACCAAGTTTATTTCGATAACAAAGCAGAAATGTTAACTCGCAGAAGACATTAGTTTGAGTTGGCAACGCTTGTATGCTTTGTATAGTCAGGTTTGAAATAAGAAGTTGTAATCCTTGAATGGACTTGGTGTTGTTCTGCACTGAGTTACAGAAATAATTAAAAAGAAAAGAAAACTTACTTTACTCGTTTGATAGAAGCAATCCACCTTTCCTTTCTTTCACGTTCATGGAATTTTTTCGGAAATTTATAAAATTGAACAGTTTTATCCGCATTCGAATATGTATTGTGACAACCCACAACACAACAACTATCATTTCCTCGCCTTTTATCCGTTTCATTCTACTTTAAAAATAATTTTTAATAACGAAAGAAATGAAAAATCACATATAAAAAGTTTATTTCCATTTGTATGGCTCAGGACGAAACTTTTAAAAACGACCACTACGAGCGCCACGGATCATACATGCACGAAGCCTATACCTAACGATACCGAGTTGTCACGAATTACAGATTCGCCTGGGATCGTAAAAAGACTCCCTCGCGTTATCTATTTTTAATGTATTGAGCACGCGTCTTTCCAGTCTTAAAATTCCGATAGATCCAGTGAAACGTATAATAAAGAAGGTAACAAAGTTTCGCCTATGTTTAAGTTGCAGGAGAACGATCAGTTAAGAATCTCAAATTCACCTGAAGAACCTCCTTAAGTATAAATTATGTAAAAATTATTTATAATTAATATTATATAATTATAATTATAATTATAATTATATAATTATATTAATTATTTATAATTAATATAATTTAGAAAAGTATTAATGCATGCGAGGGTTAAATTATGTGCAAATTATATATAACTTTAAATTCCAAAAATGTTAATTTTCGAACCACCCTACCCAGGTGTCAGGAATGCATTTAACAGTAGGAAAAAATTTTTCTTTAATTCTTTTTATATGATCGGTTAGCTCTTATTGATGACAGGAAATTGTCTTTTCTTTTAAACTTGTAATTGTATTTACTCTTCTCAAAGCGAGAGAAAGATTAATTTCTTTTCGAATCAGACTCGCATTCCACCTTTATTTGTTCAAGAAGTTCATTTGTAGATTTTATTGTTTTTCCGTGACTTTTCTTATATTTAAATCAGTTACGAGTTTTTCGATGTTCGAATATTATTAAAAATATCTCGGCCCTTGACATCATTTCAAGAGCGTGGAAAATTAACTGATATGTATCAAATCAGAGAGAGGATATTCGTGAAAAAAGTTGAATCTTCTTAAAAGGATTATTATCTTCTTAAAAATTATTATTCGAACCCATAGATATAACGAGGTGAATGAGCTCCATTTTTTGGTGAGATTTTGACGGGAGCTCTTTGCATCGAGGAGAGATCATCGGACAAGTTTTGATGTTGCTCGGCTTCAAAGAACTCATGAAACCGACATTGCGCCCTAGATATGTAAAGGAGTAAATTGCGCCGACCATTCGTAAGAATTTTCTTTCGAGCGAGTGGTATGCATAAAAAATAGTAATTCTGTACTATAACCAAAAAAACCTATTCTGTACTAAACCCAAGGTTATGGTTATAATCATAAGGAAGATTATTGTTATAATAATAACAATTATAAACGAATAATTATGACCATAATTATTCGTTACAAATTATAATTATAATTGTAACCATAAAAGAAGGTTACCGTTATAATCATAATCGTAAGCATGACCATAATCATGGTCAAGATGTATAATTATAACAATAATTTTTTGCATGGGTGTTTCAGGAGTTTCAGAGGTTTAGGATTATCCTGAAAGGGTTATAATAGCCCCCAGCTATGGTTGTTATATGTGATACTTATAATCGTAACCTTGTTTATGATTTCGATAAAGCAAACGTTTAGGGCCAAAGCATAGGTTATTGTTATAATCTTAAGGAAGGTTATCGTTACAATTATAACGTTAAACGTTAAACATTATAATTAAAGGTTATCGAAGTTAAGCGTTACGAACGTTTATAATTATACGTTATATAATTTTATAACGTTTATAATTATACAGTATAACGTTTATAAATTAACGTTATAATTATAACCTTTAATTATAAAGTTTAACGTTGTAATTATAACGATAACGATAATCTTTCTAAAAATCGATTAAAAAGAAAGTTGTCCTCCGATAAACCAAGATTATTGGATTATTTTATTATATTATAATGACAATGATAAACGAATAATTATAACCATAAACGAAGGTTATCGTTACAATCATAACCGTAACCATGACATAATCATGATATATGATTATGACCATAATTTTTTGTATGAGCGTTTCAGGGGTTTTAGAGGTTTAGGATTGCCCTGACAGGGTTATAATAACCCCCAGCTATGGTTGTTTTCTGTGATAATTATAAACATAACCAAGGTTATTGTTATAATCATAAGGAAGGTTATCGTTATAATCATAACGTTGAACGTTAAACGTTATAATTAAAGTGTTACGTTTAACGTAATAATTACGTTTAAATTAAAGGTTATAATTAAAGGTCATAATAAAAAAGGTACGTTATAATTCAAGGTTATCGTTGTAAACGAAGTTTGAAGTTACGAACGTAACGAACTTTTATCGTTATAATCGATACGATATTATCGTTATAACGATAACCTTTAATTATAACATTTAACGTTATAACCTTTAATTATATCGCTTAAAGTTATAACCTTTAATTATAACGTTTAACGTTATAACCTTCAATTATAACGTTTAACGTTATAACCTTTAACTATAACGTTTTACGTTATAATTATAACGATAACCTTCCTGAAAGGAAGGTTGCCCCTTCCTAAAAGGAAGGTTGCCTTCCGATAAACGAAGGTTATCGTTATGATTACAATGATAAAGGAATAATTTTATCCATAAACGAAGGTTATCGTTATAATTATAACCCTAACCATAATTCTTTGTATGGACGTTTCAGGGATCCGAATCTTTCCCTTAAGAACGCAATGACATCATCATTTTAGTTTCTGTTTCAGCGTATTCACGGCCGTGAAAAATAATTTTCATTGATGAGATTACATTTACGCGAAAAAAAAATCCCTTTGATGTTTGTCGCTTCACTTAAAAACTGAGCGGTGTGACGGAGCAGATGTCCGAACCGCCACTGAGCCAACCGTCTATCATTTTGTAGAATCTTTTAAAATAATTATCCGCGAATGAAAGACATTTAAAATGATAGAGCTGGCAGGGTATCCTCTCCTGTCGAACGTCATCTAAAAAATTAGATTTGCCATAATTTCAATAGAAGAAGAATCGATATTCCCCAGACGAACGGAAGTCCCTTTTATAATTCCATTTAAAATTCATTATGGTTCTCTCTCTTCATAAGGATATTTCCAAACAACCGTTTTAGAATAATCCCAAACTCCTTGAAACACTTTAAAAGCTCATTGACTCCGTTTAAAGGAGACTAAACTTTCGCGAGAATCTCTCTCTCCCCCCCTCTCTTCCCGCAGATTAAACGATCCCGATGGTAATTCCGGTCAAATCATCGCTGACAAGTCACGCCCACCCTCCTCGTTTTGTAAACCAGGAAGACTTAATCGAAGGACTCCGATAATTATTATTATAATAATTATTATTATCAACATCGGGAAGAGCTCAACGAGGTTTTAGAGGGTAATTCATTTCATTGTTGTAATTTTCCACCCCATTTCCCCCCCGAAAAGTTCTTTCCCTCCCGGACCTTTTCATCATCCTTGTTTATGGGGTTTATTTTATAATTTGAAACCCGTTCACGTATTTATAATATTTTTAATTTCACCTAGTTCGGCGCTACAGAATTTTCTTTTTAAAAAAGAAAAGGAGAAAAAAAAAATCTCTTTTTTTCGTTTTGCTCTCGTTTAATTTGACGGATAATTGATTTTCCCCCGCGACTAACAATTTAATTATATTTTTCTTCTAAACGGTTTTAGAATTTTTTTTTTTTTCTTCCCGTCATTCATTATCATTTTTATCTGGAGGCGATTTTATCGACTGGTCGGGAACCGGGGGGGATTTATTTTAACGTGTAACAATCTTAACAACGGTTTTGGAAGTTAGATCATCACTTATAAAAAAAATTCGGGGCAAATAAAAGGAGAAGGAAAAAGGAATTAAGATAGAGGTTACTTAAGGTGAAATTTTGCTGGCCAAGAGGGTTGCGATCAAACGCGCGTTTCTAAGAATTTTTTTTTCTTTTTTTTGGTAATTTTAGTTGATCGGAAAATGTTAGCCCTTTTCCTAGGTTTCGGATATCCAGATCCTAGGAAATGGGTAGAATATGTAGTTTCCGTTGTTATAAATATTTCTGGAATCGAATTAGGGCTCCCCTGCCTCCAGAAGTGCTCGGATAAAAAATCTGGTTTGTCCCTATTATGTAGCCCTTTTTAAGGGCTACTTAACGATTTTGGAAGTTAGATCATTTAAAGTTAGAGAAGTTTTCGATCGACCCTAGGATCGAGCTATGTGTAGCCCTTTTCAAGGGCTACGTAAGTGTACTGTAAGGGGTTGAACAATACATGCTCTCTTTTTCATCGGAACCTTTACTTATATGATGGAATCAATCTTTAAAAAATATATTGAGCCGGAAGTCCATCTAATCCTCATATATTTCTTCATATAAATAATCAGTAATCAAAAAGGTCCAGGAACAAATAAATAAATAAATAAACTAAAACCAAATCCGTGGAAGCACAAGCAAATACAGATCAGCATGTTATGTAGCCCTTAAAGTATTATGTAGCCCTTAAAGAGCTTCATAATACTAGCTTCAAGGGCTACTTATGTGCATAATAGGGTCGATCGAAAAACACGAATTTTTAAATTTGAAAATGCTAAAGCTCGGAAAAGCTGCATTTTTGCCTCCTTATTAGCCCTAATTTTTTCAGATTTTTTGGAGGCCGATTTCTGCTGCCCCCGGAAGCCTAACATTTTTCAAAGTCTCATAAGGGCCGAAATAATTAGAGCCGTATTTTGACGAAAAAAAGTTTACTTTCTACCAGAAATTTTCCGTTAATTTCAAAAATAAAGTTAGTTTTACAGTAATTGGATCCATTTTTTATATTTGAGCTTAAAATGGTATAGGAAGTTTAATGAAAGCCATTTTTTCCTCATAAATAAAAAAATGGGCTTCAATTTCTGTAAAACTGTTTTTATTTTTGAAAGAACGTGGGTCCGCGCTGCGGCGTTTTCAAATTCTAAAATTCGTGTTTTTCGATCCACCCTACTACATAAGAATATTATGAGGAATGTTACATAAGAATGTAGGGGAATATGTAGCCCCTAAAAAGGGCTACATATTCTTATGTAACATTCTTCATAATCTTAAATATGAATAAATTCGTGTTTTTCTATCCCCTAAAAAGGGCTACATATTTCATATGTAGTACTTTTTATGTTGAAATTTGAATGTAAACATTTTATGTTGAAAAATGACGATTGGTTATTGGTTGATCAACAATCCCCTCTCACAGAGGGGATTTTCCAAAAAAAAAAATGAAATATTGACATTCCAACAGCAAATAAAAACTTGGTGCCAAAACGAAGTAAAAATAACCGCTAGTTTCCTTGCTATGCGAGCCCGGAACGAACTATACCGAACGATACCGAGTTGTCACGAATCACAGATTCGAGTGGGATCGTAAAAAGACTCCGTTGCGTTATCTATTTTTAATGCATTAGGCACGCGTCTTTCGAGTCTTTAAAATTTCCGTCAGATTTATCTATTGAATGACATTCTTCTTCTTTTTAGTCCTTTACTCGATTACGAGCGTGGTGATCTCTCACATACACCTGTGCGTGCGCTCACAGGCAGGACATTAACAACAACAAAAACAAGAAAAATTTCAGCCTATTTTTCTCCCCCGGGTTGAAAAGTGAGTGTGCGGTATGAAAAGTGAAATATCTACCCTGCTTCAAGGTCTCTTGTAAAAACCGGTTTTCAACGGTAGAAACTACGTTTGAAAGACGACTGTTTCTACTCTGAGTAATGAAAAATACTATTTTGTCACTCTTTTCAGATAATGTTTTTCATATGTGAAAAGGATTTACTACAAATATTTCTTGATTCCACCCCCTTTTAAAGAATAAATTTAGGTTTTTGAAAGGTCGCCTAAGCGGACGTCTCGGGTAACGAAATGCTACCTTAAGGAATCGGATAGGAACTAATAAAAAAATGACAACGTAAAGCAAAAAACTTTTCAATTGTCAAAAACTTTGTCATTAAGAAAAAAGAAAAATTATAGAAGTCTTCGGTCAGTTGGCAATCATCCAGTTTTGACCAAAAAAAAAGTTGTCATTTTATCATTCACGATTTTCCGATGTACCGAATTTTCTTTTTAAAAAAATAGACAGACTTGATAAAAATTCACAGCCTATCGTGCATGCCTCAAAATAGTTTTTCTTCTTTCGGTTTACGTCGTTAAACCTTTTTTTTTTTTCTTTTTTTTTTCTCCTCCTTTTGGCACCCTATCTTGTAATTTTTTATTTTTCAAAAAGAAATAAAGATTCTGCTTTGGAATTCAAGACATTGTAGATAAAAAGGTATTTTGAAGACATGTCTCTCTTTTTTTAATATCGCAACGAAGGAAAAAAAATATTCTTGTTTATTAAAAACTTTTTAAAATTTTGACTTGTAAACTCCTACACGATGCATTTTTTTTATAACTTTTATATACATATATTTTTTTATACTCTTACATAAATGTAGGGTAAATTTACAGTTTATTAACGGATTTGCTGGAAGGAATCTCATAATGAAACCGTTGTATTGATTTTATATTTAAGAGGGAATTTCATTTTGTATTATTTAATTACTTTGGCTCTTCCCTTATTATCTCCTGCCAATGATCTTCTGGCGTAATACTCAAATTTTAAACGTTGTAAACGCGAATTTTACGGACTCCATTTTTTTTTTTTTAAGGAAAGTTGAGAGTTTGGCTTTGGTTTGTCCGATTTGACGACCCATGCGCCAACTATAAACTATTTCTTTTTTAATTTTTATTTATTTTAATTTTTAATATTTATTAATAATTCTGCCGAAAAGCGGAATTCAAAAATTTTCACGTGATCCTTCCTTTTTTGAAAAAATCACGGAAATACTGTTACTCGCAGAATCATGTTGGAAAAAAAAATTAGACGTTTTTGCTTAACACGCGTAATAAACATTTGAAAATATAAGCAGTCACGTTTCCTTAGTATCAATTACAAATTAAATTAGACTATCACATTCGCGAGCAACATTTATCATCCGTTAAGAAAAAAAAATTGAGAAGTTTTCCCTTGATTAAAAAGTCTGACCGTCCATTTATCAAATCCCGGAAAGATATTTTTTTTCCCCCCCTCGATTCCTTTCAATCAAAAAAAGCTCCATTTAATTCGAAGAAAGACGGCATCATGATACACGATGCGATTTGACGCTAAAAGTCGATTTAATCCTAGAAAAATCTTTTTTTTTTTTATCGCATCAAAAAAGATTTCTCAAAAAAAAAAAAAAAAAAAAAAAAAAAAAAAAAAAAAAAAAAAAATTGGTTGTTATTTTTTTGCTTCTTTTTTTTTTATTACTTTCAAAGATGATTTCATTTATGAATCTTTATTCAAATTCACATTTTTTTTTCCTTCGATCAGAAAGACAATGAAAGATGAAAAATAACCTTGAAAGTTATAATTATTTATTCTTAAATATAGCGCGTATATATGTAAAGAAAAACATAATGTTAACCTTGAAAAATCAGCCAGTACATAAATTTCTGAAATGCTTCTGACGGGTTTCTATCCATTTCACGTCCGGATTAATTACGGGGAGGGGGGGGGGGGAGGGTTGAGAGGAGAATTTGAGTTTTCCGACAGAGTTTATTTCAAAGCTTTTTGCTTAGAACTTGATCGCTTCGATAAAATTAATTCAGTCGTGGCGTCAATACCAATTTTATTTATGCAACTCCATCCTACTTTAGTGCAAAATTATTTAACCAGTTATTTGGCGGTAGACGTGGTACAGTACAAAATGGGCAAAATCGTGCCTTGAAAAACCCTAATAAAAACTAATATGCAATTTAAATTATATATTATAAATATTCTTAAGTCTTGGAGCAAATTGAACTTTCGAACATTAAAAAAAAAAAAAAAAAAAATGAAATACCTATGAATTGTTTCAGTATTGCCAGTGTAGGCTTTCGTTCCTACTTTCTCCGGGAAAAGCTCGAAAAATAAAGCTCGGCCTAAGTATTGGACCGAGAACTCGACCAATTTAATCTTTCAACACTTTTTTACGGAAGCCTTGAAGGGTCAAGTATCTATGTTTTTTGTTTTGATTGATTGCTTGATCCGGAACAAGCAATGTCTGTTTCAAGACAAACGTTTAGAAAGTAAATTGCCTGTTCCGAAACAGACAATTTTTTATTGATTGCCCGTTCCAGAACCGACAATTTGAAATTCATTGTCTGCTCTGGAACTAGCAATGTTTGTTCTGGAACTGACAGCGTTTAATAAGTAAATAGCTTATTCCGGAACAAAGATTGCTTGTTCCGGAACAGATAATTTTTTATTGATTGTCTGTTCCGAAATGACATTTTTAAATTTATTGTTTGTTCCGGAACGAACATTCCGCGGCAAACGTTTAGTAAGTAAATTGCCTGTTCCGGAACAGGCAATCTTTTATCGATTGCTTGTTTCGGAACAAGTAGTGTTTGTTCTGGAACCGGCAGCGTTTAATAAGTAAATTGCCTATTCCGGAACAAAGGTGGCTTGTTCCGGAACAGGCAATTTTTTTATTGATTGCGATGAGTGATTTTTTATTGATGCTGCAATCAGTGAGATGCAATAACTGAAGCATCTCAGCATCATGCAGTTATTGCATTTGAACTCAATCCGTTCAGGTGCAAGAATTGAATTTTAAATTTATTGTCTGGGCAATATTGAACAGGCAATATTGATTGCCTGTTCCGGATCAAGTAGTGTTTGTTCTGGAACTAGCAGCTTTTAATAAGTAAATTGGCTATTCCGAAACAAAGATTGCTTGTTCCGGAACAGAATTTTTTTTTGGTTGCCTTTTCTGGAACAAGCAGTGTTTGTCTACAACTGCCAGCGTGTAATAAGTAAATGGCCTATTCCGGAACGAAGAATGCTTGTTCAGGAACAGACCATTTTTTATTGATTATCTGTTCTGGAACAAGCAATGTTTGTTCCGGAACTGACAGCGTTTAATATTTAAATGCCAAAATCCATTTTTTTGAGCTTTCCGAAAAACCATGCCCCCGAATTTGAGCTTCAAGAGAATAATTAGGGCTTAACGGGAAACTTTAAGATGAAAATTCGGAGTACCGTTAGCTTCACGGCGGTACATTTTCGAGGCAATTTACACATGCAATTTACTTATTAAACGTTGCTTGTTTCGGAACAAGCAATGAACCATAACGTGTCAGTTCCAAAACAGATAATGTTTGTTCCGGATCAAACAATAAAAAAAACAGATACTTGACCCTTCGAAGCTTCCGTACTTCTTCTTTAACAACTCCCCAAATAATTATTTCCAAGTATTAATTATGTCGTACTAGGCTTGTTCTTGCACTAATAAAACCATGAATAATATTATAAAAATTGTCTTGCTTAGGAAAAAAAAATTTCAGCGAAGGTCTGGTTGTTCTTACCAAATTAAATTAATTCTTCTAAAAACAGGAGAAAAAAAAATAAAAGAACTTTAATCCGTTATGCTCCCGAAATCAGGAAGCGCTCGTTCGAGCCGTTTCCCGACTCGAATGAAGGAGGGTCCATGATCCACGTGGTCATGGTTTTTGGGCTTGAAAAGAAAAAAAAAAACGTGGATGAGTTCATGGGCCACGGAACTTTTCAAAACTTTGATGTAATTCCAGCTCTTTTTCATATTCGCCCGGTTCAATTTAACAATTATCTTCACTCGCTGTTTGTAGCACTGTCTTCCGATCACATTTTCCGCACCACTTCTGTACGTCGCCGCGTAATCTTCATTTAAATCTCTATCCGAAGAGAACTCTATCTGTTTTAAGATTCCAAATCTCGTTGGGCCTCAACAGAGGACAGACTTCCCGCACAACATTTCTAATTATTCGCTCTTCGCACCTTGAAGCGTTCTTGATTTTTATATTGTCGAAAGGCTTCATCCTGAAATATCTGAGAATCTAAGAAATAGTATATTACAACACAAGAGCTGCAAAAGAAAAAATTGTCTGTCGAGGCTGATTTTGAGGCCCGAGCCGAAGGCGAGGGCTTTAAAAAGGTACCTACCATTAGACCTACCATTTAGGTACCTAGTAGACCTACCATTACCTACCTGTTAGACCTACCATTCCTCTCTAAAGCAGCCTCTAACGCAGCAATCCGAATTTTATTCAAGACAGCAGTTTGAAATAAATTCTTGTTCTCATTGAAACAGGAGATGATCAGAGGTGCATCCATAACCACTCCTGGCGCGTTCTCTAAATTATTCGGAAAATCGATGTGATTGCTCTGAAGTAGCGATAAGTCAGGTCTAAATAATCTATTATTTAGACCTGACTTATCGCTACTTCAGAGCAATCACATCGATTTTCCGAATTCTAAAATTCTAAAAATCAGGGCCATTCTAGAGGATTTTTAAAATCAGGGGTCCGATTCAGATGCCGGTGTCGATGCCAATGCTAAAATCGGCATCGGATTTTTTTAAATATCCGAAATCGGTATCGGCATCGGCATCGACCCGAGATATTTAGCCGGCCGCGGCTGGCATCAGCATCAGCACCGGCATCTGAATCGGACCCCTGATTTTAAAAATCGTCTAGGCTCTATGAATTTTGTTTTACTAAAATCGGAATCAGAGGCGGCATTGAATATGATCGGAATCGGAATCGGAATTGTTAGTTAAATAAATAATACGGCATCGGCATCAATCCGAGATTTCAGCCTGCCGCGGCCGGCACCAGCATCGGATTCGGACCCCTGTCTAATTTCCCGCTGGATTCGCAATGCAAACCCATTAATTAATTCTATTTCATTTTTAATTTTATTTTAAAAAATTATTTAAGAATGCTTAGGCCTACTCCACAAAAACTAATAATAAATAATAAAAAAAAATCAGCTGTTCATAAATAATATTTCTTCCATCTTTTTTTATTTTTATAATGTCGTGGCCGCAGAAAAGGCGGCAACCATGTTTTTTATTCTCTTTACTTTTGTCACGTCGTTCACTGTTAAAAAAGATGAACTTCATTATATTTTGTTCGATTCATTATATTTGATTTATTATTTTTCCTGATCGGATGCAGTTTTACCCCGATCATTTTGGCGACCGTGAGTGAATATGTTATTTTTAAATTATAATATAATGTTATTTCATATTCACCGCGAGCCTTCTAACATTGTACTGTTGAATGAAAATTATAACATGATTAAACGCTTATACAACGGTCGACGGGCTTCGCCGTCATCTTATGTGTCTCACTTCAAGTTTCCGATTACAATCACACAAATACTTGAGATCTGAGTACTCCCCTGTAAACCACCTTAACTTTGAAACCCCTTTATTCCTGTTGATATTGTCGGATTTTAATTTTGAAAATTTTAAAAATTACCTTGGATCTTCTTCTGTCGTTTTTAAGCCCAAAAAAAGAATAGGTCATCACTGAAAAAAAAAAGTTTCTCACTAGCAAACGAAACCCTTCCGTTTTTCTCTTTTTTTCTTCCGCCATGATTAAAGCTATGTGTTTTGCACATCTTAAATATTTTCGGATTTCTCGGTTTACTCAAAAACTGTGGGGAATTTCAAAAAAATAATTGCAATAGGTCCTCCGGGAAAATATGTAGAATCAACTGTGAAATTTTGAGATTTCGACATTTTTCCGTTTCAAAGTTACAAAGGAATTCCAAAATCATGCCACACGGCAGTCAGCCAGTCAGCCAGCCGTGTAGACCATTAACCAGACGAAGCCAAAAGCATAACGCCCTTCGTTGGTTTAAGGGGTAAAGAGTCAGCTCTTCAAATTTCCTGTCATAAAAAGTTTTGACTTTTACTCTTTTGTCAGACGAATAGGGGGTATTTTTTTTTTTTTTTTTTTTTTTTTGCTGAATTCAGTATGGTCAAGTCAGTTTTTCAGTCACGGATCGAGAATTCGGCCGATTCAACCTTCCTCAATTGATCTTTTTTTTTTTTCTTTTACTTAAACCTACCCCAACTTCCGGTCGCCATTTTACTTCCCCAACGTGGATACGGTTTATACCCTTTGATCTAACCGAGCACGTACAGCGCCTCTAGTGGTGGCGTCCTATAACTAACCTCTTATTAAATTATAAGGGATCTTTATACCTTTTTTATTTCCCTTCATTTATTGCTTCATTGCATTTTTTTATTAATTCCATCGTCGTATATAACTAAATTTTTTTTTTATACATTTGAAAAAAAAAAAAAAAAAAAAAAAAATGCTTTTTTTCATTCATGACATATAAACGAAAAAAAAAAATCTGTGTTGGGCTTTTTGTTTTGATCAGGAGAGATATGCACGCATGAATAATTCAAATATGCATGTAATAAAAACTCATAAAAATGTCAGGAAGAAAAAATGGATCTGTGCCTATCGATATGTATATGTAAAAGTTGCCGTAAACAGCTTCCTAGTAAATTTTGATTTTCGAAACAAAACAGGAGAAATTAAAACGCGTTCATCATCATTATCTCTCAGGTAACGATTCGACATTAATATTCAATCGGAAAAAGCTTTTTATTTACTTAGCCCTTTCCGGGCGTCCCAATCAATCCCTTTTGATAATTTTAGTTATAGGTTTCCTCCAAGGCTAATGGTTTTCCTAGTAAAAACCGAACTAATCTGTTTGCGGGTTTCCGTTTCCCTTTCATCTTAAAATAACGGGAAGAAAAAACCTATTTCAGGGATCGAATTTTTATTTTATTTTTTTTTATATTTCTTCTTCTCTGGTTTTCTGTGAAGCTAAGGTTAAAAATCGATAAATGGACGGAGATGCAGGATCAGGGGTGTTATGCTGAATAGATTTTAATCGGAGTCGGAATCGGAATCAGATTCGATCGATGGAATCTAATTGGAGTCGGAATCACGAAAATTTTCCGAGTAATTTGGAATCTGAATCGGAATCGGAATAAGATTCGAATGATAAGGAACTTGTCCGAATCTGCATCGGAATTGCAAAATATTTTTACCGTTTAGAATCGGAATCGGAATCAGACTAGAGTGATAAGAAACTTATCGGAATCAGAATCAGAATCAGAATCAGAATCAGAATCAGACTCAGACTCATAACTAAAGGTTTTTTTTTCGGTTATTGCTTGAAATCTAAAGAGATGTTTTTTCACAGTTCTGATTGTCAATTCTTTTCTCATTTCCCCGATTTTTATCGAAGCGCATGCTCATTGCAATTCTTGACTTGACTAGACTCGTTTAGACTTAATTAGACTTGTTTATTTCTAAATATAAATAAAGCAGGGATGATTGTTTTAAAACAAATTGGTTTAAAACACGGTGTTTTAAAACGTTTTAAAACATTTGAATAAAAAACACCATTTGCATTTGCATTTGCATAAAAAACACCATGCACAAAATGCATTTTAAACACCGTTTGTTTTAAACACCGTATTTTATTAAGTGAATAAAATACGTTCTAAAATGCATTTTTAAGAGGCCCGAGCCCGCAATTTGTCGCGCACGACTCATTTTATACAATCTATGGTATGGACCATACCATAGATTGTATGAGCCGCTCATATTCATAATGGTTCCTCTGCTCAATCTCAGGGATGATTGTTTTAAAACAAATTGGTTTAATACACGGTGCTTTAAAACGTTTTAAAACATTTGAATAAAAAAAACTGTTTTAAAAATTTGAATAAAAATAGAAACGAATTTAAAACATTTTGAACGTGTTTTAAAACATATTTTAAAACGTTTTAAAACCAGACCGAATAAAAGACGTTTTAAAACGTTTTAGAACATGGGAAAATAATATAAAACGTTTTAAACTGTTTTTTATTAAAAAATGTTTTAAACAGCAACCCTGAAATAAAGATGTGCGAGTCAGATTCGCATCGTGATGAGGTGAAACTTCTCCGATAATATTGAAAGAAATCGGATTTTTATCGAAGTTTTAAAAAATAAAATAAGCCGCCAAACATTGCTTAAAAATTGTCTGCGTAACAAATGAATTTTAAAAAATTTAAATCTTTTTAAAATTTTTTTATTAGTCTTTCAAACATTTTTTAGCTTATTTTTTTAAAAAATTTTTTAGCCTCGTAACGCGTAACTCGTAACACGGCTACGCGGCCAAACAATGTTAAAAAATTATCTCCGTGACGAATAAGTTTAATTAAAATTTAAACGTTTAAAATTTTTTTTGCCTTTAAAAATTAAGAGAATATTAAAGGCTACATACTCGCCTTTACTATTAAACTATTAATTTGTCTTTTGTTTAAGGTGATGTTGTCAGATTTAAAATTTTTTTTTTTTCTGCTTCGTCTGCGTCTGCTTTTTTAAACTTTGTTTATGTTTACTTCGATAGACCTAAATGCTTCTTCAACTTCATAAAATAATTTTTTTTATATTTTTAATCCTTAAAAGCACTTAGTCGTCTAAAAAAAAGCTATTTCGAAAATTTTAAAACATTCGCGTTTTAGCTGCCAGCTGGTTTTTTTCCCAAATCTTGCGAGTTTCCCCCCTACTTTTCGCGAATCTAAGCCATAGGAGTAAAGAAAAAAATGTTTAAATAAGAACAAAAGCTTTATTTAACTCTTCTTTTTTTTTTGAGCTACGCTTCAGGGTTGCTAGAGCAGTTTTTTTTTTATTTTGTCCGGGTTTTCTTCTTGCTTTTTTTTGAGCTAGGCTTCGGGACTGCTAGAGAAGGTTTTTTTTTTGGTCTTGTCTGGCTTTTCTTCTTTTTTTTGAGCTAGGCTTTGAGACTGCTGGAGCAGGCTTTTTTGAGATTCTGTTTTGTTTTTCCTTTTTTTTTTTTGTCTCAAGTTCTTTCTTTAACAATTCACGCCGAGCTTTAGCTTCTGTAACGTATGCAGGTTCTCGAATATCGTCTGTTTGCAACCTCTGGTTATAGCGAGGCTCAACAATTTCTGGCAACAATGCTTTAAGATAAAATCTAAAATAAAGGGAGGGACAATCGGGTTAGAATATAGGATAGAAGATACAGTAAGTAAGTAACATATATTGGATTAGAAGTAAAATGAGTCGTAAATACTCGCCTTTTCAACTTTTTTGTCATTAACTCTTCCCAAAATTAGTCATCTTTTTTTACTACTATAACTTCATTCCATTTCGGAGTATAAATTATAAAATAACAATATGCCTTCTTGGCTATGTGAAGTTGCCCTTGCACTTGATAGTAATAATTCGAATTTTTAATCAATTCCCACTGTTTAGACTGCGGGTTTTTCTTCATATAATCTATCTAATAAATCCAAAAAAAAAGTTAAAAAAATATTTATGCTGCTATTTTCTAAACCAAAAGATGTATCTTGAAAAATAAAAATTAAAAACATACTGATTTGTTTGCAACAGCTTCTTCTAGCGAAGAAGTATCTAAAGCTACATAGGGACATTTAATTTCAATAGCGGCATTTTCAGCTTCGATAACTCCATCTAAAATAAAATTTTGCATTGTAATATAATTTTTACTTTATTTACACGTATATGTTTTCACTTCGTTATTTTTACTAATAGCAGAAAATAATTTTCGGCTTGCGGTATGGGAGTAAATTTAAACAAAAGATTTTGATACAATAATGGATTACAAGTTGTGAAATCATAAATCGGCCAGCTTACCAGGACTGGCTCCTAAAAATGGGAACTCTTGGTCTGCCCCTGTAAGCGATTTCAGCGTATCTCCATTTTGTAAACAATAGCTTCTTTCTGATGTTTAGCTTTTGTCAACAACGGTTCTATTCGAGCTGTTTTCAAAATGGAGTTACGCTGAAGTCACTTACAGGGGCAGTGGTCTGCATATAAACCGGATGGTCTTATGAATTTATTCGATTTCTTTTTAAAGTTTTCCAAAGCAATCGTTTCGGTTCATTTTCCATGCTCTATTGCATCTGATTTTGGACTAGCTGTGTATTTTAAAGATACTATTTTCCTTTTTACCGATGTTGTGTCTCTCATTTTACATATTTCCCCAAACCTTGATGCCGTAATTCCATTTTTTCTCGCGTTTTTCCATTCTGGACATTCAGCTTGTTCCCTCGTCGATTTTTCTATAGTTTCAATATCTTTTTCAGTAACACTATAAATAGGTATAAGGGGAAAATAATTAATATAAAACTAAATCAGGAAATTGCATGCAATAAAGGAAAAGAAGGTATCGGATTTAAGGCGCAGTGCACGATTTTTCTTTTTTTTTTCTTGTATTTTTATTTTGTACGTGTCGACTATGTGCTTCACGTAAACCTAATGAGGAACATGATTATCCAAGGGTAGCAAACGACTCGCCAAAAAAAAACCGTATTTCTGCTCTTGACTAAGACAATAATAATTAATTGTGTCTAAGAGTGAAGAAAAAACCGAATTATAAGCTTAATCTTCCAGCTACAAGCATGGACTAGAATTTGCATTAAATGAAGAAAATCAAGTACCTTAATTTAAGAATCATCTGATCCATTTTTTCCTTTAATGAATCTTCGCTTATATCTGGTAGAAAATCAGCTTGACCATAATGTACATCTTTTTTATCGAAATTTCGACTTTTCTTTTTACCAGAAGTTTTGGCTTTTGCTCTGACTTTCGCAGCATTTTCTATTTCTTCTTTTATGTAATTAAGAGTGTATTTTCCTAAATAAATTTTCATCAAAGTAAAATATCAAATTAAATAAATTTAAAGTCTTTAACCGTTTTTAAATTAATTAAATTAGGATCTAGGGAAAGGGGGTTAAAATTATATGGGAGAAATAACAAATAAACTTCAAAAATTTAAATCATTTAAAAAATTTTTATTAGTCTCAAACATTTTTGCTTTATCGACCGCAGGGAGAATAAAACATTGTTTTTAGCACAAATTTCAGATTTTCAGTTTTCGATATTTTTACACGTTTTGAAGTCCCCTGATGCCGAAAAAAGCAAAATTTGGATGGTGGCCGTGTGTGTGTATGAATGTATGAATGTATGAATGTATGAATGTATGAATGTATGAATGTATGAATATATGTGCAAAAAAATTTGTCCGTCGAAAAGCAGAAAAACGGAAGAACGGATGTGGATGATTTTTGGTGGGTAGGAACTTCTAATAAAATGTAGGTGCTGATTAGTTTTTGAGCCAAATCGGTTCAGCGATTCGGAAGCAGTGAGTAAAAATGTTGAATATTCAGCTATTTCAAGATATTTTTTGACTATAAATCGTAAACGCAACAACCGATTGAGTCCGATTTTGGTATTGCAGTAGATATTCATCAAGATACGCTACCATTGAAATTTGGTTAAATTCTGTTGAGTGGTTCAGAAATGGTGAGCAGGGCTTAAAGTATGGGTATAGGCCTAAAAACCGATATCTCCAACTTTTGAAACGTCACGATATGACGTCATCGATTACGTCAACAAAGCGATTTGGATGCTGATTGGCGGGTTCCTCGTGGGAGCTAACGAAAAAATAACCGTATTTTTGAGAATATTTTCGGGGTAGAGGATTACGAATCTGAAATAATTTTTCCAAAATTCGAATTCGTTATGGCCGTATTGCGGCTTTAGTGGACCTCTGATCAAAAATCTAACCGAATTTTTGAGAATATTTTCGGGGTAGAGGATTACGAATCTGAAATAATTTTTCCAAAATTCGAATTCGTTATGGCCGTATTGCGGCTTTGGTGGACCTCTGATCAAAAATCTAACCGAATTTTTGAGAATATTTTCGGGGTAGAGGATTACGAATCTGAAATAATTTTTCCAAAATTCGAATTCCTTATGGCCGTATTGTGGCTTTAGTGGGCCTCTGATCAAAAATCTAACCGAATTTTTGAGAATATTTTCGGGGTGGAGGATTACGAATCTGAAATAATTTTTCCAAAATTCGAATTCCTTATGGCCGTATTGCGGCTTTGGTGGACCTCTGATCAAAAATGTAACCGAATTTTTGAGAATATTTTCGGGGTAGAGGATTACAAATCTGAAATAATTTCACCAAAATTCGAATCTAACCGAATTTTTGAGAATATTTTCGGGGTAGAGGATTACGAATCTGAAATAATTTTTCCAAAATTCGAATTCCTTATGGCCGTATTGCGGCTTTGGTGGACTTCTGATCAAAAATCTAACCGAATTTTTGAGAATATTTTTGGGGTAAAGGATTCCGAATCTGAAATAATTTTTTCAAAATTCGAATTCCTTACGCCTATACAGCGACTTTGGTGCCTCTGATCAAAAATCTAACCGTATTTTTGAGAATATTTTCGGGGTTGAGGATTCAAAATCTGAAATGATTTTTCAGAAATTCGCATTCCTTGTGCCCGTACTGCGGCTTTGGTGGAACTCTGATCGAAAAACTAACCATATTTTTGAGAATTATTTAAATAGTCGATAAAGCACTTTGATCGGTTCACCGATCTCATTTTTTAGCTCCTTTGTTTAAAATATTTTTTAGCCTCGTAATGCGTAACTCGCAACGCAGCTACGCGGTTAAAACAACGTTTAAAAATTATCTCCGTAAAAAAATAAAAAAATTCAGATCTTTAAACATTTTTAAAATTTTAAAAAATAATTTAACGAGCAACAATTTGACGTCACGAGTGACGTGTTACGCGGCCGAACAATGTTTAAAAATTATCTGCGTAACAAATAAATTTTAAAAAGTTTAAACTTTTTAAAATTTTTTAGCCGCGTAACGCGTTACGCGTCTAAAACGGCCAATTCACCTCCTCCGCGATAAGAAGTTTCACTTCAATCAAATTGAAATTGGAATCGGAATCGGAATCGAAATCGGAATCAGAATCAGCATCAGCAGTGCTGCACGGAAAAAAAAGTTCGGTTCCTGTTACTAAAGTTCGGTTCCTGTTACTGAAAGTTAAGTTGGGGCTTGTGACATCTAAACATTTGAGTTGACAATACTGAAAATTAGGTAATTATTACTAAACGTTATTAATCATTACGAACTCTTAGTAATAATTACTAAATTTTTTCGGTATTATCTACTCAAATGTTTAGATGTCACAGGTTCAGTAACAGGTACCGAACTTTTTTCTCCGTGTGCCGTCACATCTCTGGGTTGGCCATGTATGTTTATAAGCTAAACATAAACAAACATGGCCAACCCAGAGATGTTCGATAGGTCGATTCCTCTTTTCACGGCAGAGTAACCGACTATAATTTGGAGTTGGAATCGGAATCGGAATCGGCACCGATTTTATAATTTTGAATCGGAATCGGGATCGTAAATTTATTATTTTTCACAGAAATCGGAATCGAAATTGCGTTTGAAAAATCATCGAGCATTACTGGAATTGGAATCGGAATCAGCTTTCCATCCCTTTCCAGGATAGAGAAGCGGATGTCGTCAGTCTTACAAAACGGAATTCCTACTTTTCAGGAATTAGGGATTTTCGGAAAATTTTCCGTTTGTTATTTTCTTTGATTTTCGGTATTATAATACAAGGGTATAGAAATCGTGATTCCCCGCAATTGTCATTCTGGTTAAGTTCAAAAGCCGGTCAACCGTGTGATTGGGGATAATCGGAATCGACCTCACAGAAACTTCAAATTAGGAAAAAGCTTTTGTATAATTTTTAAACTTGTATTAAAAAGGAAGAGACAAAAGTCTCTTTTTCTTTTCGTGTGACTGTTTTCATAATTTTTATAGTTTCAAGAGTTTTCCTTATTCTTTTTTTTTGCTTTGTATTTTAAAAAAAAAAGTTTTCAATTTGAATTTTCTTTTGAAAAAAATTTTTTTTCTCTTCGAGATTTCTTTTTTTCCTTTTTGTAATATAACGTTGAGAGTTTTTATTTTATTTTTAACCGTTTTTAAATAATCAAATCTTTGTAAAGGTTATCGAGAAAAAAGAAGGGAAAAAAAAAGGAATTTTCTTTCTTTTTTCGGCGTGTTGTTTAATCCTTTGGCTGTTTGATCATAATTTTTGTAGCACCCATTTTTAATCCTCTTCAGTTTCCGCTCTTGTAACTTCGTTAATACGCGAAAATGAAGCGACTTTATTTACATGTTTTCATTTTGTGCGGAGCAGTTTCGTTCTTTATACACATTGCTTTTGCGTTTATTTCACTGAAATCGCTTGTGTATCTTTGTTGATAGCTTAAAAAGAGGATTTTTTGAAAGATAGGTTTTTTTTTTGTTTACGTTTGGGCAGTAGAATGTTTAACAGGCTAATTATCTCGCATGATGAGGTTTTTCAGTTTGGCCTGGAGTCCTGCCAGAAATTTTAACAATGACAAGACTCCTGCCACTTCAAAATAAGGCAACAATGAAAAAACATTTTTGCTCTGGAAGTTACGGCATCGGTTATCAGTGTTGACCTCCATTCAGGGATTGTTGGGCTTCCTGGAGAGACTTACAGTTGATTTTTCAATCATTTTCTTGTGGAACGAGCACCGGCCACACACAGGTTATGGGCCCCTTTTTTGGTCCAGTTTTTTTCTGAGGTGCGGAATTATCATTTTTTCAGCATCTCATTTCCTTTTTCCAAATTTTACTTTTTTAAACGCTTGACCTCACTCACAGCTATTTTCTTTTTTTCTCACACTTTGTTTAGGCCGAACTCCAGACTTCGACAATTAAACGAAGCAGTAATTAACATTAAAAACTAAACAAAAGATTTCTGTGAAACACTAAAAAACGAAATATCCCTTTTAGAAAAATATAAATACGAAATTCACGATCTTCGTAATATTCAAATTATAAACCAACATTGCGTTGAGCGAAATCTTATTTGAAATATTTGGCACATTGTTTTCAAAATGGTACGTTTGTTTACATCTTGAAACTCAATATTCTTCTTACACGACTGACACCATATGGACTGGCACCGTCATGGCTAATCAACAATTTTTTATTTTTATTTCCCTTTCATAAATTAAAAAAAAAGAAAAAAAAACTCCACTTTCCCAAGTTTTTTTTTTTTTTTTCAAAAATAAATCAAAAAGAACAGTTTGTTGTACGAAAAAAAAAAATCAGCGAGAATAATTTTAAAATAACCAAGCTATTAAAAAAAGATATAAAAAAAAATCTGCACGTGATTTTAAAAATCACTCTTTTTCTAGACATTTGACAAGCAACTTAACAGCTAAAAAAGAAATTAAAAGCTCACTTTTTCCTCGCTCTCTTTCTCTTATTAAGTTTCAAAACGTTATTTCTCGTTTTCATTGTTTCTGACGTTGTTAAAATATTTTTTTTTTTTTTTTTTTTTGTGTTTAGAAAATTGTAGGGTTTTTTTCGATTTCTTTTTTTTAGGGTGCAAATTCAGTATTGTAACGATTGAAAAATGACAATCGTTCCTTTTTTTTACTTTAAATTTAATTTACGCGCCTTGAAATGGTATTTTTGTCGCACAGGCGTACGACGATCGCGTAAGGTTGGCAACACGAAAACGTTGAAGTCATTTTCCCTCGCCTCGTAGCTTTGATCGCCGGTCGTGTGAAATATTTAATTATTTATTTCGTTAAATTCACTTAACTTAATTATTTATGTATTTAATTCTTTTTGTTAAACCGCATTACTTTTATTATTAAAATGAGGTGGTAGGAGATTTATTCTCCCGAGGGAGAGCGGGAGGCGATCCCTTAAAACATGAGGAATAGCATCTTCTTACCCGTTTAACGGTAAGAATTGATTTAAGAAAATCGTGAAACCGATCTATTAATTGCTACTCTTGATTACGATTAATTGTTAACGCTTTTGTTATATTTTTATTTATCAGGGTTTTAGTTTAGTCCTGGATTTATTTTATTAACTCTTGTTCGATGAATATAAGGAAGACTTATGCTCCACGTGGTCGTTTTATTTCATCATCCCGTCTAAATCACGAAACGGGAAAATACTCCTGTTTCAACTGGCGCCCGAACAGGGACTCGACGATGGACCAACGGAATCATCGCACCCAAGTTACGTAAAATAAAAAAAAAAAAAAAAAAGTGTGTGAAAACGTGGTCAATTAATTTTCTCATTGAGTGATAACAGCGTTAAGTCAAGCCGATACAGGTTATTTGCTGTTCGAGTTTACCGATATGCGAAGTTCATTCAATTCGAATCGTTAATCCTTGCTTGCATTTTTTTTTTCTCAACGAGAGTGTCTTTTTTTTAATCATCTCCCTTGATGAATTTTTTTTTAACGATATCAATTAAATTTTTTTTAAAACGTTTTAATTTATCAAAATGAGTAAATCTCTCGGCATAATTTTTTTTTGGTTGTGAAATGTGTATGAGTAATTTTAGGCAAAATTTTTTTTCTCGATAGTCATTTGTATCATTAGGAAATTTTGGATAATATTTCTCAGGGATATTTTTATCGATTGCTTTTTGAATCATAATAGTATTTCAAGTGCATGTAGCATCCAATAAAATTTTTTTTTTTTCTTCCAATCGAGAAATTTTAAGTTGAAAAAAACGGTTTATCTGAAAGTTTTTTTTGCTTATTTTAAATGAATGTTGTTTTTGAGAGTCATTTGTCTCTAATAATGTTTCTTTTGATTAGGAAAAAAAAAAAAGTAAAGCTCAATTTGTTTCATTTCGATCATTGATTTTTGAATGTCGGAGTAAATAAAGGGATGCGTTAAATTTTTTTTTTGATAAACCGAGGCAATCATAGACTTATTATCTTTCGATTTAAGAATCTTTTCTTTAAGCCAACTGATTTTTTTTGTAATTTCTTGTAATTTTTTTTTAAATCCAGGAACTTTAAAAGGGATGATTTTATTTAATATTGTAAGATCGCCAACCCCGGATATCTCACACCACCTTGGGAGAACCGTGATAAGTATTTTTCATTGAAGAGAATCGTTTTTACTAGATTATCGAATTTTATTTTTTTTTGAACGTGCTAACGGATAGGTAAATGACTTCGGAATTTTGAATTTTTTTTCTCTTTTGACCTGAACGTAAAGGTCAACGTTGCATTGTTACATCCATCTTTTATCTGCGATAAGATTTTTTTTTGGATGTGAATGAATTTTCGGTTGTGCATGGTTTTTTTTTTTCGGTGCGAATGATTTTTTTTTGGTGCGAATGTTAAATCTGGAAAATCAGGTTTAAAGTCGCTAGGTTATATTTGTTTTCCTTTCTTTTTTTTCTAATTTGTGGATTTTTTTTTTTAGGGACATCAAACATGTCTTTATCGGCATTTATCGACAGTCAACGAAAAGATCCTTTGGTAGCCTTGTGTGAAGATGTCGGCATTGAGACGACTGGGTTGAAGGTGATTGAGCTTAAGGCGCGTTTGCTTTCGTACTACACCAGTCATCCGGAGGAAAAACCCGTCGGTTTTGTAGAGTACCGCAAATTAAAATGTCCCGAAGCAGACCCTCATAGACCCGTAACCCCCGAATTGGAATTCAATGTCAATTCGTTTCGCGACGACGATGAAAGCGTTGAAAAACCCGCGAGCGACGATACCAGACAGAATATTTCCGTTGTCGTGACTCCGCCCGAGGAACCAGCCGCGGTGGAAAAACCCAAATCCCAAACTGGAGCATTACCGAAAACGCCGGTTAAAGAAGTCATCGATAAGTTCAACAAAATCGAAGAATCTCAATTTAAGCCGCCAGCTTCTAAACCGGATACCCAACCTGCTTTGTCTTGGACGTTCAACAC
Source organism: Liposcelis bostrychophila (assembly GCA_037577465.1). NCBI lineage: Eukaryota > Metazoa > Arthropoda > Insecta > Psocodea > Liposcelididae > Liposcelis > Liposcelis bostrychophila. Next base: position 22,421,708 of record CM075207.1, read on the forward strand.
AACCGCTCAACACAATCAACAGAGACCGATCTTTGGACAACTCCCAACTTTCGGGCAAACTTCTTTTAATACTGGACACCCCCCCGGTACGGCTGGATCATACGCTCCGTTCGAAGCCTTAAATTTGAGAAATCAACCGCAGCCGGTTGTAAATCCGTTTCAAAATTGGACAGCTGAATTGACAACCGCACTTGTCGATGCAGCAAAAGCGTTGGCTGGTCAACCGCGTCCTCACCATCGTCAGCGCTCCGTGAGCCCCGAAGCTTCCGAAAACCCGGCAGGACGTCTCCGAAAGGAGCTACGAGCCTTCCTGAAAGATTGCCGAGAAAGGGATCTGACGTTTTCCGGATCATCGAAGGAAAAAATCAAGGAATACCTTTTAAAGTTAGAGGACTTGCGTAAGCTGTATCCTATTGAGGACAACGACATCTTACTGGTACTGCCGTACATTCTTACGGGCAAAGCCGCCATATTTTGGAAGGGGAACAAGGACGATATCGACACCTGGAGGGAAGCCAAAGAAAGGTTAAAAAACGCGTTCAAGTCCTTCTTGTCCGTAAACCGCCAAATGGCGGATATCTATTCCCGTACCCAAATGTCAGGAGAACGGATTGACTATTACGTGTCCTTGATTAAAGCGATGAATACGAAATTACCGACTCCGTTAACCGACTCTGAATTATTTCCGATTATTCGCGATAACCTACACGCGGATTACATTGACATGATACGCGGCTACAAAGTCGCGGATTTAGACGATTTAATATATATTTGTCGAAAGGAGGAAGAGACTCTGGCGAAGGAACGGAATTACTTACCGCCACCGGAACGCTTGGTTCAACCGTTCCCCGAGTACTTCCGCGAATCTCGTCGACCGTATCGCGACCGTGATATTTCGCGAGACCGCTACAGGGACTTCTCATTCGATCGTTATCGTAATCATCGCCGCGAATCTTCTTATGACCGTACTCGTAATTCTGATCGTGATTTTTCATACGAACGTAACCGCGACCGTTACCGCGATTTTTCTTACGATCGAAATTCATCCCGCGAACGAAATAGCGGACGTTACCGTGATTCCTCGTATAATCGAAATTCATCCCGCGAACGAAATAGCGGACGTTACCGTGATTCCTCGTACAATCGAAATTCATCCCGCGAACGAAATAGCGGACGTTACCGTGATCTCTCGTCCGATCGAAATCGAGACTCACGTAATTTTAATAGAAATTCTTCACCGTATCCTCGTGATCGAGGTAACTCCTCTCGCGATTATAAACATACTCGCTCATCGAATCGGACTAGCCATCGTGATCGTTCATCGCATGATCGATATGACTCACGTGACCGACATGATTCTCGGGATCGTGATCGATATTCCAATCGACAATCCTCGTCCCGTGACCGTGGTCAGAATCGCAGTCGCTCTCGAGACCGTTCTTCGTCCCCGTCGAGGAAAGTCTCGTTTTCGGATAATCAGTCGTCTTCACAGAAGGAAAACTAGATGTAAAGGAGGATGATTCGCTAGGTCTCCTTCTTCACGTCGATGAAATCCTAAGCGAAGATGACTCGAAAAATTCGAAAAACGAAGCCAATCCAAATGAGGACGATACCGATACCGATAGTGACCATGGCGATGACAGTGGCTACGAGACGGATATTGCTTTGGAAGAGGAGCTTTCCTTATCAACCGAAGTCGCTGTTCGAATGATTGTCGACGTAAAATTTTTGAATACGTCGCGCCCATTTAATGTAGACACGTGTGCGTCTCACACGTTACTAGAATATGATTCCGTTATTGACAAACTCCATGAACATAAAGTTCCTATCCTACCCTGTAAACGTCGCGTAACCTACGCTGATGGAAGAAAAGCTCCAGTAGAAGGACTCGTCAAACTTGATATTACGCTTCATAATCATCGTTGGTCTGGGCCGATTTACCTCGTCAAAGGGTTATCCAGCCCTGGAATCTTAGGTTTAAATACGATGCACGATTTGAATATTAAAGTCGCCGTCCGCGATGGATTTTTAGAATTTCCGGATTCCATCATGAAGGTTACAAAGATCTACGCGAGGAGGATCCGTGTGGAACAAACTCAGTTAGAGGAGCTCACCGAAAAAGCCCAGTTTAAACCGACGGCTAAAGAACGTAAAATTTTCGACTCATTCATGGCCAAAATAAAAAGAAAGTTCAATTCGCTTCGAGGTACGTCGAACGTGACCCGACATAAGATTTATCTAAAACCTGGGACTGTTCCTATAAAGCAGCGTCCATATCCCATGTCTCCAGCAAAAAGGGATATAGCTCACGAGCACGTCGATAAACTCCTAGAAGAAGGCCGAATTAGGGAGTCTACCAGTGCCTGGAGTTCACCGATTCTTCTGGTCCAAAAGAAGAAAGGAGGCTACCGACTTTGCGTCGACTACCGAAAGCTCAATCACTCCACTGTCCCGAACGCGTACCCGTTGCCGCGCATGCGCGAGATCTTCAGCCAATTAAAATCGGCGAATTACATCAGCTGCTTAGATCTAGACCAAGGATATTATAATTTGGAGATGGACCCCGACAGCATAGAATGCACTGCTTTTACTGTCCCAGGCAAAGGCTTATACGAATTTTGCGTCATGCCGTTCGGGCTTTGCAATGCTCCAGGAACCTTCCAATCGGCGATGGATACCGTCCTGAGGTCAGTCTTAGGAAAATACGTCTTCGTCTACCTCGATGACATCATAATATTCAGCAAGACATTCGGCGAACACATGGCCCACCTAAAGAAAGTATTTAAATTGCTTAGAAAAGCAAATCTAAGATTGAACTGGGACAAGTGCCAGTTTCTATGCCCTTACGTAGAATATCTTGGCCACATCATAGGGCAGGGAGAAATCCGTGTTATTCGTAAAAAAGTCGAAGCTGTCCTGAAAATGCATCCACCTAAGAATAGAAAAGAGGTTCGATCGTTTATGGGCGTGGTAAATTGGTATAGGGGATTCATTCCGCGGTGTGCCGATATTTCAAAACCGCTTACTACCCTCCTAGAGAAAAAGAGTAGCTTCGTTTGGACCGAGGAGCAACAGACTGCTTTCGACCTCCTTAAGCAACGTTTGACCGAAGCTCCTGTACTCGCATGTCCGGATTTTACCCTCCCATTCGAATTACACGTGGACGCGAGCAAAGTTGGAACAGGAGCGGTTTTGATCCAAAAACAGCACTCCAAAAAGGAACAAGTTATCGCCTACTCTTCGAGAACTTTAAACGCTCGAGAAAGAGAATGGGACACAATGCACAGAGAACTCCTTGCAATAATTCATGGGATAGAGGCTTTTCGAGAGTATATTGATGGCACTGCTTTCACCGTCGTTTCTGACCATGCGCCACTCCAATGGCTCCATAATATTAAAAATCCCACAGGACGTCTCGCGCGCTGGATCGTGTTCCTAGGCATGTTTAATTTCACAGTGGTGCACAGAAAAGGAAAAGACATGGTTGTTCCCGATGCCCTAAGTCGGGCATCATACCATAACGAGCCGGCCGAAGAAGATACTGACGACGTTGACGTTTGCGCCATTCAACTGGACATACCTGAGCAACCAACGTTCAGAAATGTCAAAGACAAGTGGTATAGGGATTTAAAGAAGAAGATCACCGACAAGCCAGACCTTTACCCGTCTTTCCGAGTCGAAGGTCGAAAAATCTTCAAAAACGCCCATGACCGAGAAACCAAAAATGTCGTTGAAAAATTGATTGTTCCGTCGGACTATAGAAACGCCCTCCTCAAGCATTATCATGATTCTCCAGTAGGAAGCCATTTAGGATGGAAGAAAACTTTTCTAAATATCCAACGAAAATATTACTGGCCGAACCAAGAAATTTCAGTTAAAAACTACGTTAAGAAATGTCGAGCCTGTCAACAGTACAAAGCCAAAAACCAACCTCCGGAAGGGGAAATGGAGACTTATTGTAGAGATTTTAAACCCCGGATGGCATACTCTCTCGATTTAATTGGCCCACTCCCTGAAACTACGAAATCTAATAAATTTATCGTTACAGCTGTCGACATCGCCTCGCGTTGGCTTGTCGCCCATCCGGTTCGGCGAGGAACCGCAAAAGCCGTCTGGAAATTTTTATTGGAAGAAATCATACTGCAATATGGTAAACCGGAGTTCATTTTGGCCGACAATGGGTCCTGTTTTACGAGCAAGTTTTTCGCCAAAAAGTGCCAGGAATTTGACATTGAGTTAAGGTTCACTCCGAAATATTCGCCGCAAACTAATCAAGTGGAACGCCAACACAGAACTGTGAATACTTCGTTAGCAATCTTTGCTCGGGAAAGTCATCGCCTTTGGGACGAGCATCTTCCCTTCGTCGTCTTTGCCCTTAGGAACACTGTCAGCGAAGCGACGGGCTTCTCCCCTGCAAAGCTGACCTTTGGCGAAAATTTGAAAATGCCGTTCGAGCTGCACAAGGATTCAGAAGACAGCAACCTTGGCGAATTTTGCCCTGAAGCTTTTAATAAAAGGCTCCAGGACGAACAACTTACCATGTACCGCAAGGCGATAAAAAGCGTAGAGCGGGGGAAAACCTCAAATGCTACAAGGTACAACCTCCGAAGGCGCCCATCATCCTTTGAAGTGGGTCAATTGGTATGGCGGTATAATGACCGGAAATCTGTGAAGGACAAAGGCATCGCGAAGAAATTTTTACCTCGGTATAAAGGACCTTGCAGGATTGCGGAAATTTACTCGCCATCTCAAGTACGGCTCGAGTCGCTAAACCGACAGGATTTAGGCCGCTGGCACGTAAATCTCTTAAAACATGTCGTTTGAATTTGCGTATTTCTTTTTTTCTAGTTGGTTTCGGAAAAAGGACTAAATCTGTGATAATTTTTTTTTCGTTCGTTGGAGCGTCCCTTTGTTAAAACATAATTTTGCTCGGAATCAACTGAGATCTTTTGTTTTGTCTCAACTTTATTTCCCGATTATGACTTTTCTAGTTCACGAGTCTCGACTATGACTCTTGACCTCCTGACTACGACAATTACCGATTTTGACAATTCCCGATGTTGACTTTTTTTTTTGAGCTTCGACAGGATTCGAAGAATGTTTGTTTATCGTTTAATTAATTTTTTTTTCAGGTTTACCGATTTCAGCGAATTTGTTTTTGCTTGTTCGTTAGGGTTTGGAGAATGTATACGTTTAGGTTTAGTACTTCTTTATGTGAAATGTTAGGTTCGTTTGAAAGATTCGAACGTCTAGGTCAACTCAGTTTAGTTGGCGTTGTTTTTTTTTTGAGAGGGGATATTTCGAAAATTCCTACGTAATTTTCTTTTTGTGAGAAGAGGCGGATGTAACGATTGAAAAATGACAATCGTTCCTTTTTTTTACTTTAAATTTAATTTACGCGCCTTGAAATGGTATTTTTGTCGCACAGGCGTACGACGATCGCGTAAGGTTGGCAACACGAAAACGTTGAAGTCATTTTCCCTCGCCTCGTAGCTTTGATCGCCGGTCGTGTGAAATATTTAATTATTTATTTCGTTAAATTCACTTAACTTAATTATTTATGTATTTAATTCTTTTTGTTAAACCGCATTACTTTTATTATTAAAATGAGGTGGTAGGAGATTTATTCTCCCGAGGGAGAGCGGGAGGCGATCCCTTAAAACATGGAGGAATAGCATCTTCTTAACCCGTTTAACGGTAAGAATTGATTTAAGAAAATCGTGAAACCGATCTATTAATTGCTACTCTTGATTACGATTAATTGTTAACGCTTTTGTTATATTTTTATTTATCAGGGTTTTAGTTTAGTCCTGGATTTATTTTATTAACTCTTGTTCGATGAATATAAGGAAGACTTATGCTCCACGTGGTCGTTTTATTTCATCATCCCGTCTAAATCACGAAACGGGAAAATACTCCTGTTTCAGTATGGAATGTTGAACCAACATGTTGGTAAAACAAGTTGGACCAACATCCCCCACTAATTTCGGCGTAGATAATTATGCAATAATCCATTCGTTCGTTTGTCAAACATGTTGGTACAATAAGTTGGTGCAACATGTTGGTTTACTTTTTGTACCAACATGTTGGTCCATCATTCCAGAGTGAATTTGCACCCTAATTTCGGCCGTAAGGGTGCAAATTCAGTATGGAATGTTGGACCAACATGTTGATACAACAAGTTGGACCAACATGTTTTACCAACTTATTGGTACAACATTTACATTGCATACCAACAAAGTTTGTCCAAAAAGGTGGTATAACATGTTAGTCCAACAAGTTGGTCCAACTTGTGGTACCAACATGTTGGTCCAACATTCTATTGCGAATTTGCACCCTTAGCAGTAACTTAATTTCTAGAAAGGTAAAGTAGGTTACTTAATTAAAAGTTCAATGTTGCTGCGCATCCAGAATTTGGCATACCGTGTTTCTTTTACTATGGTATTACGTAGACAAGTCAGATCTTGTCCCATCTTGTCGAATTTTTTTCGCCTCGTTAGCAGTTCGCTAGTCCCCAGGCGCAATGTTCGTGATTAAAAAAAAGCAAGTCAAAGAAAAATGAAAAAGTAGAAACGAGTAGGTGGATAACGTTTTTTTGAACAGCAAATATAGTCTAAAAGCATTTAAAAAACACACACACAAAAAAAAAAGGTTTTTAATGCATTAGAAGTCATCCTGACCCGGCGGACTGTTTATAAAATAATTACATTTACAAGACATCTGAGAGAATTCATATACTTTGAGACGTAACAAGTGTTTATAATTGGAAAATAACAATATTTCCTTTGAATGGTTTTCAATGCTTCTGTCAAGGATTCCGGCTCTTTGTGCCCGAGGTAAACATTTTCCGGAAGCGTCAGCAAAGCGCTTTGCCATTTAAATTCATACATTTCGTTTTTTTTTAAATTTTAACTATCATCATCGTAGTAGACTTTTTTTTGTGTTGGTTTTTCTGTTGTTGTTAAATGCTTTAACTCGATTATTCCGGATGTAATCTTCCTGGCTTTTTAAAGGGATATGCCTATTTAATTATGCAATTCACTTGCATTAAAGCATAGCATAGGCCTCTTTTGTAGACATGATACATCGTCTGTGGATTTATTTATTCAGGAAGGAAAAGGAATTAACCTGAACAAAAAAAAAAAAAAAAAAAACAATTACGGAAAATACGAAATAAAATTCCAGGATAAAAACAGTCAGGGGATATGAGATGTATCCCTACGTAGGACTACGTCTAGAAAAATTAAAATTTGAGAATTTTTACCAAAATTTGATAGTGAAATTCAGAAAATATTTTTTCAATGAAATTTTAAATGAATTTTTTTAATCAAAAATCATCGAAATTTTCGTTTCAAAAAATGTTAATGGTTTCCTAAATCCTCCAAGCCCTGATATTAGTCCACGTGGCCCCCTTTTTCAGTAAAATTTTATCAAAAATCATCAAAATATAATAAATTTTCTAAAAATTTCCCCTTTTTTCTTAAAATTAGTCAAAAATTTACAATATTTTGTAAAAAATTTGATTATAAATTTCGTTGAAAATTTAAAAAAAATTTTAAGCGTGCAAATTCACTGTCGAATGTTGGACCAACTTGTTGGTACAACAAGTTGGAACAAGATGTTGTACCAACTTTTTTGGACTAACATTCCACACTAATTTTGGCGTAGGGGTGAAAATTCACTATGGAAAGTTGGACCAACATGTTGTATCATCTTGTTGTACCAACTTTTTGGACCAACAATCCACACTAATTTTGGCGTAGAAATAGAATTTAGGAGTAAATTCTGCAATAGTCGATTCGTTCGTTTGTCAAACATGTTGGTGCAACAAGTTGGTACAACAAGTTGGTACAACACGTTGGTACAACAAGTTTGTCCAATTTTGTGGTACCAACATGTTGGTCCAACATTACATAGTGAATTTGCACCCTAGGAGTAAAATCTGCAATAGTCGACTCCTTCGCTTGTCAAACATGTTGGTGCAACAAGTTCGTCCAACATGTTTTTCCATCCAACTTATAGTACCAACATGTTGGTCCAACATTCCATAGCGAATTTGCACCCTAAGGATCATCAAGGATTTTTTTGATAAAATTTTATTGAAAAATTAATTTAAAATTTTTGAAATATCTTTTTTTTTTATGTTCGGTGCCCAAAACGCCAAGACAACCCGACACGAAAAAACCGTCATGGTGCTCCCTAGGACGTAGTCCTACGCCAAAAAAAAAAAAAAAAAAAAAAAAAAAAATGAAAAATACGAAATAAAATTCCAGGAATAATAAATTATTTTCCTTTTTTTTAAAAGGAGAATTATTGTTAAAGAACAAAAAACGAAAAATCACCCAAATTGAAACAATATATTGGCTACAATGGAAATTAACTTCCTTTATTTCCGTTTAAATATTAAATTTCCTTCAATATACTCCCCGTGCGATTTTTAATATCTTATTTGGTTTTCGTTGTCAAATAAAAAAGGGCTCAGGATATTTTTATTAACTGGAATTTTTTATTAGAGATGGAGATGGAAATGAAAAATAAAAGAAAAAAAAAAAAAAAAAAAAAAGAAGAGAAAAAATAATAATAAAATGGTTGTTTGTAAAACAAAGAGACTGGTAAGAAGCTAACCGTTGATTAAACGCTCAAAAATCTCGGCGAAGAAAAAAAAACACAATCGATCATACGATGTAATCGAGGAAAGACATCCCAAGGATGAGGGGAAGAAGAGTCAGCAGAACACGATATTTCCTGTTTTACTGTCTCTGGATCCGACTTGACCTTATCACCTTTAGAGGTCAAGCACTAATTGGGATTTTGGAGTATCGATTAAAAGAGCATCAGACGGTTATTTTTATTCAGTTTTTTTTTTTTTTTAAGTTTGGTTCATAGCTTTTTGCTATGTGCAGAAAGAAAGATCAGACTAAAAGTGAATAATTTTTTTTTTTTGTTGAACCAAAAATATGATTTTTTTTTTTTTTTTTTTTGCAAGCAACAGAAAGCGTGAAATTGACTAGTTTTGGACCAAAGGATCCGATATGAACTGATTTCGAATAAATTTTACTACGGTTTTTTTTAACATCGTGAAGGATAAAGCTGGAAGAAAAATCTGTCGGAAATAGGAGAAAAAAAAATATCAGTTTTGTAGATTTTCACTGACCGACACGTATTTCCTACCCGGAACGAAATTTTTTCCTCCCTACAATCAATGTCTGCCTTATCCAAACCTTCAATCTTATCAAAATTTTTTTTTTTTTTTTTTTTTTTTACAGTGCGTCTATCAAAATATATTGTTCATACGTTTTTATTAAGTTTTTTTCGAATTATTTAGGGATGTAAGTTTTCTGAGAAATGAGAAATGCATAAGAATCAGGCCCGTAGCCTGATAGAGTGGAATTTTTTTTTTCTCTTCCTCGACACCGTTTATTTTCTAAGCTTTAAGCCTAGTGCCAATGATGATGCTTCTTGTACTATTTTCAAGTCTACAGATTCTGTATGTGACACTTTTTATGTTAAAATTTGTTTGTAAACATTTTTAAGTTCCAAATGACGATTTGTTATCAGGGGTTTGAAGCCGATGGCTTTTTTGTCGGAATCTGCGTCGCGGCATCGGAACCGAAAACATTTTGAACCGCCGTGCCGTCTGCATCAGAATCGGCAAAACTTGGTGATGAACTTGTGAGATGCTCGATTGAGCATCGTTCTAAAAACAGATTTTAGGTTGGTAACAAAGCAGAAAAGAAGAAAATGGCAAAAAGTTTACAAACAAAGCATCGTATATCAGAAAATTATACACGTAAATATAAATAAATAAATTATAATACTTATTATAAAAAAGGAAGTCTTAAATTAATTTTTAACTAAGATCAATTTACTTAACGGGGAATTTAATTTTTATTTTACTAGGACCTGATTTGACTCACAAGTGCCTGGTATTACACCTTGATGCATTTTTCGGAGGTTCTATTGTTTCGTAGCCATAGAGTTGGAAATTATCCACAGCGACCTCTTGGAGCAATATAACATCATGTGATTCCTGCAAAAGGAGTTTACTAATTACATCAATTTTTTCTACATTGTTAGGGTGCAAATTCACTACGGAATGTTGGGCTAACATGTTGGACCAACATTCCACACTATATTCGGCATAGAGAGTAAATTCTGCAATAGTCAACTCGTTAATTTGTCAAATAATACATAAGTTTGTTAAAATACCCGAACAAATTTTTGTCCGAATGTAAAAAATGTATAATAATTTATAAGTAAAATCTATAATAAAGATCTACAAAAAAAATGATTTCAAAATAATAGTATGATTGTAGCAAAATTTGTAATCAAGATCTACAAAGTAATGAATTTCTTTTGAGCTCAGGTGGACGGTGAATTAATTCTTAAAAAATTCCACACTTTGTGTCCGAAACCTCATATATTTATAACCTCATATAATATATGAGGTTTCGGACACAAAGTGTGGAATTTTTTAAGAATTACTACAAAGTAATGTTGTAACCTAAAGTTCTTAAATAATCCAAAATTCTGTCTTCCCGGCGATAATTTTCGAAGTCTGTTACAATGAATCGAATGCGATTCATTAAAGTTATCCACTTCTTCTTTGGCTCTGTTTTTACTCTTTTTCCCATCCCCAATTGAATCGTTTATTGCAAAAAGAAGTCTTGTCCACCATTTTTAAAAAAGGAAATAGTTTGTTTTGATTTTTCAGAATGTAAACAAAAATACGTTATCAAAGCAAAACAAACTTTTTCCATTTTCTAAAATGGTGGACAAGACTCCTTTTTGCAATAAACGATTCAATTCAACAACTGCAATTTCTGTATCGGCCGTAAAAATAACTGAAAGTCCAATTCTAAATGAAAATAAAGTACAGTTAGGCGTTTTTATTGGGGATAACGACTCTTCAAGTATAAGTGCAGTCGTCCAAGCTAGCGATCATGAAATTGTAAAAAAATGTGGGTAACTAAGGCCGATTTTTGGGCCCCCTAGAAAAAAATTTTTTTTCGCCTAAAACTTCATCTGAGACGCCCTTAACATACTGACACCGGTCGCACAAAGTTGCGCGCATGCGTTCCGGAGATATAGCCAGTGGTCAAGTTCGCCATTGTGCGCACGTCGGACGAAAAACTTCTAATGACAAAAAACGCAGGTAACGCGAGGCCCAACCATGCGAGCTTTCCAATGGTTCCGTCCGAAGTGCGCACATAGCCTAAAATTGCACTCAAAAAATAGAATATGCCATTATCTGGCGAAGTCGGTGAAAGTCCCTAAATTCCTTTCAATATGTGTTGTATAGGAGTAAAAGCTTTCTTAATTTACAAGTTTCAGTTTGCGCACAAGTGGCGGCCGTAGTTAAATCTGATGTTAAAATTTTCAACTTTGATTTTTCAGTATTTTTCGGTCTGAAGGAGGCCAATTTTTCACTAGAATTAACTATTTAATGTTAAAACCGATCGATTGGACCCTTTTCCAACATCGAACATTCTCAGTTTTACTTCGAAATAATTTTTATAAAATTCGATTATTTATTTCAAAACTACCTGTTTCTTTCCATGTTCTAGAACAATTTTAAAAAACTCGGAGTGAAACAAGTAGTTAGAAATAAATAATCGAATTTTAAAAAAATCATTTCGAAGTAAAACTGAGAATGTTCGATGTTGGAAAAGGGTCCAATCGATCGGTTTTAACATTAAATAGTTAATTCTAGTGAAAAATTGGCCTCCTTCAGACCGAAAAATACTGAAAAATCAAAGTTGAAAATTTTAACATCAGATTTAACTACGGCCGCCACTTGTGCGCAAACTGAAACTTGTAAATTAAGAAAGCTTTTACTCCTATACAACACATATTGAAAGGAATTTAGGGACTTTCACCGACTTCGCCAGATAATGGCATATTCTATTTTTTGAGTGCAATTTTAGGCTATGTGCGCACTTCGGACGGAACCATTGGAAAGCTCGCATGGTTGGGCCTCGCGTTACCTGCGTTTTTTGTCATTAGAAGTTTTTCGTCCGACGTGCGCACAATGGCGAACTTGACCACTGGCTATATCTCCGGAACGCATGCGCGCAACTTTGTGCGACCGGTGTCAGTATGTTAAGGGCGTCTCAGATGAAGTTTTAGGCGAAAAAAATTTTTTTTTCTAGGGGGCCCAAAAATCGGCCTTAGTTACCCACATCCTTTTCAGACAAAAATCAAACGAAAAAAGGTGTAAAGAATATGCTTTATAAAATGGCCAAGAGTTCAAAAGATCCACAAAATGAACTAACAGGAGATGCCATTGGGTACCTAACGCGCTGTTTTTCTTACGCTGTGGCGCAGAATAAAAACAGTACTGCTGAAACAGAGAAGGCCATTAAAAATATTCCATTCCACGCTTTTAATAAGCATACGGATTGTGGAGATTGGTGCGGCTTCAAAAAAAATCCGGATACATACGATCATTCAACTGTTCCGGGTGGTTTTAAAGATGAAGAAACGTTATTTGAAAATTTAAAAATTGAATTTAATAGATTGGCCGGCAATGCTCAGCAATTTGCGGTGCGGCAGGTGGTTCGACTCAAGCGAACGAAAGTTTAAATGAAATGATGGCCAGAAAAGCCCCGAAGGCAACTTGTTATTCTCTTTCCGAATCCGCCGATTTCAGATTTGCAGCAGCGGTGGCACAAAAAAATTTAGATTGTTTTTATTTAATAAGAACTTTAGAAAAAACAAAAATTTCGACCGGAAAATATTTAGCAAAATTTTCCGATTATAGGAAGAGACTTACATTGAAAAGAAAAATTAAAATTCAAGAGCCTTCTTTAAAAAAAAAAAAAGAATTGAGCTTAAGATTAAGAAAGCTCAATTACGAAACAGAAGAGAGGCAGGAGAAGCGGATAAGTATCAGTCAGATATGGGTCTTTTGCCAAATATTGATAATAATCCAAACGGCGAAAACGTTGAAAAGGAAACTCAGAGTAAAATTAATACTGAAAATGAATCCGAATCATTTTGCATCGTTTACTTTGACTTGGAAACCGGAGGTCTTAGGAAAAATGACGATATTTTAGAGATAGCTTTGAAATGCAGAGATAAAAATTTTGATAAATACATCACTCCCCGGCGTTCCATTCCGCAAAAAACTACAGAAGTGAACGGATTGAGTAATCAAGGGAAACTGTTATTTTACAACGGAAATCCAGTTCAGTCTTCGCCTGTACCTGCTGTTTTAAAAGATGTTTTAAATTTTTTTAAAAATTTGAATAAACCTTGCCTTTTAATAGCGCATAATTGTGGCTTCGACGCTCCGAGACTTGTTCAAGCTATTCAAAAAGAATCATTGCAAAATGAATTTTCGGAGGTTATTTTCGGCTTTTCAGATTCGCTTTCATTACTCAGGAAAAAATTCCCGGAAAAAAAATCAAAAAACGAAATGACGCTGACAACGCTTGTTGTGTGGCCAGGATTAAGGAAAATCGCTAAGCCGGACAGCGACGTATCCAGGTGACTTAGCGCCCAGCGACCTGGATTTCGTGGGTACTGCGTTTACGCAGTACACCCCGAAATCCACGTGCGCATCAGAGTGCATACACGCATGCGCCGGTTGCTGAGTTAGCGATGCACCTGAGTTGCGTCGCATCGAGGAGATCCGGTTTAGCTCTTAGACATAACGGTTATTTATTTTGCTCGGCCTCACACCACGCTAGCAAAAAACTTGTCACTGAATGTTGAAAATGCACATAACGCTTTTGCTGATATATGCTTATTGCAAAAAGTTGTAGAGGCACATTTAAAAATAGAAGATTTAGAGAAAGGATTGAAAACGTTTGATCAAATTGTAGAAGAGTTAGTTACTCAAAAAAATATCGAAGTAAATTTTCCTAAATTGACAAAATTAGATTTTTTATCAAAGAACATGAGGAAAAAACTAGCTGGTGTAAACCTTGATTTTGAAATAATTTTAAAAACCTTTAAAGAAGATGGAGAAAAAAAAAAATGATTAAATTGTTAAGGATGTTCTACAGGTGAATTTGAAATTCTTAATTGATCGTTCTCGTGCAATTTTAACATAGGCGAAACTTTGTTTATTTTTGTAGAAAGGTTTTTCCGCCTACAAAATTTTAATTGGAATCGAATCATTTTTTTAAAATTATGGGAATATTCCTCTTAACATTCTACACAACTTTTGTGACACGAAAACTCGCTTTTATTAAAAACTAAAATGTTTTCAAACTATTTACAAAAATAATCTTCAAAAATTGTAAACAAGCTAATGGTTTGTTTATAAACATTGGGCTTTTTTTGGGGAAAATCTCACAAAAACACCATAAATGCTTAAAGGAATCCAAATTTCATGTCACAAAAGTTGTGTAGAATGTTAAGAGGAATATCCCCATAATTTTAAAAAAATTATTCGATTCCAATTAAAATTTTGTAGGCGAAAAAACTTTTCTAGAAAAATAAACAAAGTTTCGCCTATGTTTAAGTTGCACGAGAACGATCAATTAAGAATTTCAAATTCACCTGTAGAACCTCCTTAATGAAAGCCATGAAAAGCAAAAAAATTATAAATAGTGTCGTCGATTTTTTTAAAAATTATACTACATAGTTCAGATGTAATATTATAGATATTCGTTTTCTTTTACTTTGTTTAGTTAAACTTTGGTTAATTTTCAAACAAAACAAAAAAAAAAAAGTTTATACTATATGTATATAATGGCAAAGAAAATAAAAAGGCTTACGAATGTTCAAAATATGGAGAGAGAAAAAAAAAAAAAAAAAAAAAAAATATCCGCATAAACAATTTTTGTACCCCCCCCCCCCCCCCCTCTTTAGGCTGCTCCTTCACCTCATGTAACCTTCAAATCAGACTACGGATAAGGATCCACCGTTAAGAATTCAACGCCGTTTTTCTTTCAATTATTAAAAAAATGCCGACTCTTGTTATTACCAAAAGGCCTCGCTAGTTTGGGAACTTGATTTTGAAAAAAATTATCTTGCAATAATTTTAATAAATAAATCTAAATATGATTCGTAAAGGAGGTATCATTTTAAATTAAACGCGGTTAACACAGTAGAATAAGCTGTTGCCAGCTCGTTAAAATGGTCGGACGGTCCTACAAAAAATAAACAAAGCCTTTTTTTTCTTTACCAATTACATTCAAACTAGAAAGTTATATGCACTTTTTAAAGCTAATATCAATTCAAAACCTAATGGCAGCTATCGAAACACCTTAAAACCAAAAGACAAAACAACCTCTCATGACTGTCAACTCTGTCAACCACAATTTTACTTGCGCTTGATACAAAAAACATTTTTGATTATCTTACTATTGAATTACTTACCGTAATATATTTCTTTATCTTCGTCTTTTAACAGTTTTGAAGCAATTTCTAACGAAATTAGAATTGCTCCAAGAGCCAACATTCCAACACAATAAAAGAACATAATACTGTTATAAAAATCTTAAAATGCAGTAGTACTAGTATTTCACCATAATGTTTTGTTTTCGAAGAAGTTGGACTACGTTAGTTGTTGAATCTTATAATTCGCTTCCGCTTGCAGTTATTTACCTTTATTTTATGTTTATAATTGATTAGTGCATTTAGTAAAATCAAAATGATAAATAATAAAAATTATTGTACCTGAAACTACTCTGATTTTTTATATAAAACCCCAAATGTGATGTTTTGCACAGGAAAGACAGGCGATAAGTTGACTAGGCTAGTGTTTTATATTTTTATTTAGGCTTGCTCTTTCTGTATTTCCCCTAACGCGGAGTACAGATCCGGGTGGTGTTTTCCAACGACCGTACGAAAACGATTATGCCGCCCCTCGGACGAGTTGTTTGTTTTGTGATCACCTCTTAATGCAGCCTCATATTGGTTCCAAAGAGCTGGCTCGTAGCGTGGAGGAATGCGCCTCCTATTCCTACCCTTACCCCGTGGTAATCCGTTTTCATAATTAACATCAAAATAATCAACAATTGGCCCTAGTTGCCGAGGCGCTGCATTTTTGACCAAGGAGAAGCATTGTGATACCGCGTCAACTGGTACATAAGCCAATGCCAATAGCATATGGACGTTTTGTTTAATCGTACGATCGTCAGGATCGTTATACTACCGTTGAAGTCCTTAAGCTGGATTTCTGTTTTTTGCTTTTGGTGGCGACTTTTTGCTGTCTTCAATTTGGGGCAGTCTTTTCTTAAGTGATCACCATTGCATATTAAACACGTCTTTGGTTGTCCTGTATATATAATATGAGCTTTTTGGTCACTATAGTCAATAAAGGAGGGGATATCCTTTATTAAGAGCATAGTAACAATTTTAACTCCACTTGTACTAACAGTTCAGAAAAATTTCATCCCCCTTTATGTACACCTCACTTTTCAATTTTTCCATAGATCTTTGCGTGTTAAGAAAAAATGAAGTTTTTGAAAAATTTCCCCATTTTTTTTTTTTTTATTTAAAAAAAATATTTTTAATCTACTTTTTGTGCAGCTGAAGTTACCTCATATTCTTGCAAAATTTCCCCGTCTTCTTTTTCCTTTGAACTTAAATTCAAGATATAAAAGTTGTACAAATTATACATAAATTTCTTTTTCGCATTCCCTTTTGCTCTTTCTTTACAAAATTTTAACTTTTTGGTCCGCAAGACTATTATACGACAACCATTCCAACTTCTCAAATCTTCTTGTTATTGTAGTAATACCAAGAAACCCCTTTTACTTATTTTTCTCCACTTCCAACTTGGGATATATTTTATCTCGGCGGAAACCGCCACATATAGACGGTGTCGCCTATTGTGTGAACGGAAAACTTTTTTTTTTGCCTTTTGGTTTCCCCTGAAAATGATCGTTTGAAGCAAAACGATTATCTCCAACTGTAGCTCGTTAATGACACGATATTCATCGTAAAAAAAAAAAAAAAAAAAGATTTGGCCGTGACATTTTCGTGATATGTCGCTTAAGTCGGCATATGGCAAAACAATACGGGAAATATTTCAAGAAAAAAAAAAGCCGTATTTTCTCATCCAGAAATTCCTGAGCAGACGCGTCGTCTCTGAATATTAATTCCTGAATCTATATTTACATTTTATAATAAAATCCCGCATATATATGGAACTCTTTAAGGGGTAACAATAGACGACGGTACTTTAATTCATTGTAGCATTTTAATTATTTATCGAGGTAATTAATCGCTTAATTAACTTTAAACGTCAATCAAGAAATATTTTAACTAATTCGTAAGTGATTTAGCTAATTCTCTTGGGCAATAAACGAATTTATGTTCGGAATTAGAATGCAAAAGTCCGTTTTATGTTCGTACGGGGAGCCCGACACGTGTATATTATTAAAAAAAAAAAAAAAAAAAATTTACCGCAACTTTTGCCCTTTATTAAAGTCAATAAAATTTATTTCGATGACTCTTCGAAATGATGCATATTAATAATTTTTATAACACGTTTTAAAAATAAATTTTTCTTTTACGGGAAATCGATCAAGGTTCTCCCGTCCCCCGGAGGATTTTGACCTTATTGTAAATTAGGCAATAATTAAAAATTTATGAGGGTTAGGTTAATTTGGAGAGCGATTTCTTTATATTTAACGGTCCCGGTAATTATATTGATTACGATATCTATTTAATTATTTCGATAAAGCATTTTCGTTAAAAATATAAAAAAAAAGAAATAGTATGACATGAATGTAATAATTAAATTCAGGTATAAGAAAGAAAAGAAATTCCCGGTCTGAGTCAGTTAGCCGCGAGGAATCGAACCCCGATCTCTCCGTTTGCCGGGCGGAAGCTCTCCGGCAACTGACTCACTAACTGACTCAGGTTGGGAATTTTTTTTCTTTCTAATACCTGAATTTAATTGTTACATTCATTGTCGCTTCCAGAAGCGAAAATTTCCTTTCTTCTTATAACGCCATGGCGTTATAAGAAGAAAGGAAATGAATTTTTCCGAAAATTAAAAAAAAAAAAAAAAATAGTGAACATTTATGAAGGCTTAATAATATTTAATCAGTTTTTAAATCGCTTTGATCAGTTTTAAAAAATATGATCGGTAATATATTGTATTTTTGATCAAAACATTAATAATTTGATCAGTTTTAGTCAAGAAATGATTTAATCGTTAATTTATTTATTTGTTTGATAAAAGAAATTCAAAATGACTAGGCAAGTCAACTGAGCTATGCCCATCACAACCGTGCATGGAGATATACTCTTTTGAACCGTTGCAGCTCAAAACCGGTTCAGGCAGCGGTTTAAAAGAGTATATCTCCATGCACTGCTGTGATGGGCATAGCTCAGTTTACCTGCCTAGTACAGATTTGATAAATTAAAACTTAGCTTATGGTCAGTTTACCATAGTCGTACCTTTTTTCCGATGCTTTCACATTCACGTGTTGCTATGGCAACTATTACACTTTAATATTGACACTTGGTATAATCAGGGTAATTTTATTACCCTGGGAAAAGCAATAGTGTGTTTCGTTCGACTGGTTGTGAAAGTCATGTGATTACAAGTTTGCACGCTCTTGTTGGGGTAAACCTGTGGTCACATGACACTTTCACGAAATGTCGAAACAGATTATCTCCAATCATATTTACGATGGAGACACGTTACTTATTTCACCTCCGACGCACGGAATTGTGAATTCACTTAAATCTCGACTAACTAACTCACGACTCACTTTAATTCCGAAGCCAATTCCGATGCCGGCATTAACAATTTCGCGGTGCCGATGCCGATTTTGGATTTTAAAAAAAATCTGATGCCGATGCTAGCTTCGAACTACTTCCTCTGTGCTTTCACATTCACGTGTTGCTATGGCAACTCTGACACTTTAATATTGACACTTGGTATAATCAGGGTAATTTTATTACCTGATAACATTATTAATGCCAATATTTTTAAATAAATTTTCAAGACGCTAATGTTATAAAAATAGTGCAACATCTTTATTATCTTACATTTAGCTGATAGCATCGCATATCACATTGAAAAATAACAAAATTGAATTGGACTCATTTAAAAAATATATTGTGTCAACAATTGAAATAAATCAAAATAGTTTCAATTAAGTGATAATGATAATGGAAAATGATAATGATAATGATAAAAATATTTCTGAGTAAAAATCTTGACGTCATTTATTGCATTTGATTGTGCATTGAGATCAAGATCCAGGCCCTTATCCTCATATTTTTAAAACTCGTAAAAATTAATCCTTCTGGTTACTATTTATTTATTTATTTATTTTTTTTCTCGTTACTCGGTTTAAAATTTAATAATTTTCCGTACTAGGCAGTTTTTAAAAATCGAGATTTTTAGCTTTGTGTTTGATTCGAGATGAAAAATAATCTACACAACAGGTGCGTCGGTAGCTTGCAGTTCTCGACTGGTTACGACTCGTCTCAACTTGCAAACTCTACCTCCACACCTGCTACTTTATCTATTATTAAATTATGTTTTTTCGTCACATAAAAATTATTCTCATTTTTACGTTGTTATTTTTTAATAATTTTTTTTTTTCCTATTTTCAGGTAAGCTAAACTTTAGAATTTTTTTTCGTGAATTACTATTTTCGTCTGGTTCCTGGACTAACCAAATTCTTCGGTATGTAAGTAAAGTTAAAACAGAAAAAATTCCGAATGGAATTGTTTCCTTTTTTTTTCCATAGCCAGTAACAGTCCATTTTATGTTGATTTTTTTTCTACTTTATTCGATTTTAATTGCATCATTACTTCGTAATGGCTTCTTTTGAAGTACTCATTGTTGTTGTTAAAACCAGATTTAATTTGCTTTTGATATCCTCAAATGCATTCCTTCCTTGGGCGAAAGAGATATTGTGCTGAACACGAGGGGTATAGGCGATTTTTCGCAGATTTCAAACTTGTAATTAAGCAACAGCGTTACGAGCCCTACTCTGGTTTGCATTAAACCGAATCTCATGCCTAAAATAATTAATTAAATTAAATTAGAAGCATTAAAACGAAGAAAATGCTGATTTAAAGGAAATTTTTCTTTACTTACCGATACAGTTTCTCGGACCTTCACCGAACGGTAAATATGCATAACGGGGACGTGCGGCTTTCGCTTTTTCCTTGAAACGATCCGGATCAAAACGTTTCGGTTCGGGATAATATTTCGGATCCATGTGAAGGGAATATGTCGGAACTTGTACGATCGTTCCTTTTGGGAGAACGATATTGCTGTCCGGTATTTTATACTCTTTATTGCTTTCCCTGACCAGTAATGCTGCGACGGGATATTTCCTTAGAGTTTCTAAAATGAAAATTCAAATAAGCGGTCGTTAATAAATACAAATACTGTGCTTATTACGGTATTTGATTTAATTTTTTTTTTGTTTTGCTTACCGTCGATGACATTGCCCAAATATTCCATTTCGAAAACGGCTTCGTATGTAATTTCACCGTTGTGCTTGGCCAACACGGTTTTTATTTCGTCCCTTAGTTTGTCTTGAATCTCGGTATTCAAAGCTAATTCGTATAAAGAGAATTGCATGGTTGAGGATGACGTTTCAAATCCGGCCAAGAAAAATAAAACGGCTTGAGCGGCAGCTTGCTCAAATGTAAATTTGTGAACAGCTGTAAAAGGCAAACGGAAAGTTAGAAGCATTTGACGGATATGCAGTGGCGGATTTAATCCTCCCTCCTTTTAGGTATCCTTGTTAAGGACAAAAGTTTTGTGAATTTTTTCGATGAGAAATTTATTAATTAAGCAATTGATTGGTGCAAGAAATGTAGCGAGTTGGTGCTTGACTTTTGAAACTGGCGGGTTGTTTGTTTTAAAATAGATTCAACTGGAAGGAGATTCATAATGATAGGGTTTCAAGTCCTGTAAAAACCTGTGTTGTTGTTGTTCTAAGAAATTTTGGAATTATTTTCGAATAATTTAAAAATGATGAATGCCTTTGAGTTTGACAATAAATAGCATATAGCTTCTTAACCAATTATGGACATACGATATGCGCTAGGGTAGCTCAGCTGGTTGGAGCTTGACCAGAAAAAGGGTAAGGTCATTAGCAGGGGTCAGAATCTGATGCCGATGCCGACACCATCAAGCCCGATGCCGACATCGATCATATCCGATGCAGCTTCTGATCCCGATTTTAGTGAAAAAAAAATCAAAGAGCCATTCTAGACGATTTTTAAAATCAGCAGTCCGATTCCGATGCCGGTGCCATCGAACAAAATTTTCAAGCTTCGGATCCCTGGTCATTAGGGCGGTTCTTATTTGGCGAAGTTTGGATTTTCGGAGGTGCCACCCACTAAATTTTTTTATTTGTATTAGATAAGTCTCTCTAAATTTTTTACTCGTCGGAAGAGTGCGCCTCATCGAGCTTTTAGTTCGAAAAGATCCCATAAGAACCAAAAAATTAATATTTTTTTTTTGTAGGAAAACCCTTGTTTCCTATCAGAGATTTTGAGTAGATTTCGAATCTGAAAACAGTTTTTTTGTATCTGATCCGGTTTAAAGATAGAAACCAAAAAGCAATGAAAATTGCGGACTTAGTGCGTTTGTCATTTTTCCCGATGTTTTCGTCTTATTTTGGCCTCATGCTCAAAACCCGAACCGGATACCGAAAAAAACCTTTTTCCAATGATCGGGAACATCCATAAGCTAAATTTGTATGAGTGTTCCTAAGTTTTCCCAATCACTGCCTTTTTCAGGTTTAAAGTCTACGAAAAATGTCTGATAGAAAACGAGGGTTTTTTTTTACAAAAAAAATTATCAATTTTTTGGTTATTACGGAATTTTTCTGAACTAAAAGCTCGATGAGGCACGCTTTTCCGTCGATTAAAAAATTTGAAAAAATTCAGGGAATCTTATTTCATACAAATTAAAAAATTTAGGGGGTGGCACCTCCGAAAATGCAAACTTCTCAAAATAAGAGCCACCCTAAAGGTCACGAAATCAGAGCTTACTACTAGTTGCAAGTTTTTTTTTTTTTTTTTTTTTTTTTTTTTAAGGTCATGGGCAGGGATCGAATCGAGGTCTTTATTTTTAAAATGAGTCGCTAAAAGTCCCTATTTTTCTTCCCTTTAATTTTTATGCCTTGATTATTTTATTAAATCAGAAAATGATGCTAAGATTTCAAAAAAATAGTCCACATTTTACATTTTCTCAAAATTTCCAAAATTTTTCTAGAAAATTTTTCTGAATTATTTTAATATAATTCAGAAAGAAAGTAGCTGGAAATAAAAATGGACCCAAAAAACTGAAAAATAATGTTTGAAAAAATTTTCAAGAAACTTAGAGCCAAATTAAAAAAATTTGAACCGAATCCTTAAATTTTGACTTCAACCTAATTTTTTGTTCCACATTGTCTTTCGTCTTATTCTTATTTTATTTTGAAAAATATTGCATAAATTTTTTTAAGTTGGTGATTCATCAAAGTGGATCACAAATGGGCCTAAGGGGTCAAATTAAGCCTAAATAAATAATTCGAAAATCAATGTTTTTAGTCCCCAAAAGGTCCTTAATTTTCCAATTTTGGTCCTTAAGGTCCCTAATTTTTTAGAACTAGAACGGTTCGATGCCTGCTTGGGTGATAATGCCCTTCGTATTTACGCACTTATTTGACTTTCTTGCCCTTTTCCCGCCCTCTTAAAAAATTTCGAATTTTCCTTTTTGACTAAAAAAAAAAAAAAAAACTTTGGGCAGCTACTTACTTTTATTTTCATCTTCTGATCCTTTATCATCGACATCGTCCAGTCTTCCTTTGTTTTTCAGCTGAATTAACAATTGCATAAAATCGTTTCGCTTAACGTTATTATTTTCCCTGTAATCGATTATTTCTCGAACTGAATTCATGAAAAAATCGGATTGCTCTTTCGGAAAAAATCTCATCTAAAACATATAAAGTAATTTTTATTTTTATTTTTATTTTTTATTTACTGTAAACTCTATTTACTCGGACGATGATCGGAGAAAAAGAGATTACCTTCAGTAATTTATTTAGTCCGGGAATAAAGAAAACTATGTTCCTTAAAGTATTTTTCAACGTCGGTTCCACAAAAACTTTCCCCATTTTCCGAAACTCGGCATCTGGATTTTTTAACGAATTGGTATCGATGCCGAAAGCGCAGGACGATATGATGTCGGTTGTAAACCTGGATAAAATATCCTTCATTTCCACGATATTTTTATTCTTAGCGCTTGGTTCTAGGATGTCGATCATTTCCCTGGCGCATTGCACCAAAATAGGGAACATCATCTTCATTTTGCCCGAAGTGAACGTTGGGCTTAATTTTGCCCTTAAATTCCTCCATTGAGATCCTCCGAGCGAAAAAAGATGAGCTAAAATCGACCATATGGTTTTGATTTATTAAAAAAAAAATTAAAATTATGGCGGAAATTGTATTTTTTTTTTTTTTTTTTTTTTTTTTTTTTTTTTTTTTTACCTGATAAAGGATCATTTTCCTCGTCGACGGGCACCCCCCTATCGTGGAAACTCATGAATTCTTTCACGAGGACATCCCTTATGACTTCTAAATCTTTGATTAATAGAGCCGGTTGGTTTGCTTGCCACACACCAACGACTTTTTCATTTTCGAATTCTTTATAAATTTGATCCCAAACTAAAACGATATTTTCGGAGGGTTGTAAGTTACCCAACGGAAACTTAGGTTTTGCATGAGGGATTTTGAGTTTTTCCCAATGCGTGAAAACTATTTTTTTGAAATAATAATATGTGCCTATGAAGCCGGTAAGAAACAAGATGGCGATGTCGGTCCACCAACATCCTGTGAGGATGGCCATTTTTTTTTTCAATTAAATATTATTGTTTCGTCGATGTCGAGCTCGCGAATTATTTAAAGTAAATTCAGAATTCAAATATTAAAGTTGATTCGTTCACGAGAAAACTGAACACTCCACGAACTTACATTTTGGCGGGTAAATCACTAGTCCGAAACTGATCCAGTGAGGGAGAGATTCGTATATTTTTAAACGAAGGCAAATCACAGATAAAAACTATATCGATTGTTATCACTTGGAAATCTATCTCGATGTTATCGTATACCGGCGATAAGCGATTGAACAATACGAAAAACAAATAGAATAAAATAAAATACATTGCGAGTGATGACTCATACGTCGCGAAAATTATTATGATGATTGTCCAAAATGAAAAAGGAAAAAAAAATTGATGACGAGTGATGATTTTTGCTTTTTATTTTTAAAAACAATTGTCATGATGAGTATACAAAATTTGTGCAATGAAGAGCAGAAGCCCTGCACTCAAAGGGTGAGTCGAAAACCAAAAATTTTGGAATTTCAAAATGCCTGATGGTGCAATCGCTGTGGCTTATCATTTGTTAAAATTTTTTCCTTTTCGAAATTTTTTTTAAAGGGCGTCTTGGTGGGGCCAGAGTTTTGGAAAATCCCATAAGGGATCAAAATTCGACTTTTGGATTTTTGTGATAAAAGTACCGTTTCCTATCGGATTTTTTCAACGTAGATTTCGAAAATGAAATCTGCTTGCGTCTAGCTTTTTCTGTTCTTGAGATACAGGCGCACCCTCAAGACGCCGTTTAAAAAAAATTTCGAAAAGGAAAACATTTTTACAAATGATAAGCCGCAGCGATTGCGCTATCAGGCATTCTGAAATTTCAAAATTTTCGATTTTCGACCCACTCTAAGGCCTTGAAAGCCTAAAATCAAACGTTTGTAATTACTAGGAAGTCCAGCTAACATAATTGCACGCAAAACTTTTTTATCCATGTCGTGTCCGGCGTTTTCGAGGTGTTCTCCTAGAGTTTCTAAGTGGTTAACGGATTCCTTTGGGTCGCGAAAATTTTCGAACTTCGTTTTAAATAACTCCTGATAAAGGCTAATCAATCTTACAGCACCCGTATCCTCATAGACGTTTTTAAAATTTTCCCATGCTTCTTTCGCAGTTTTCGCCTTCTTAATTTCGTTTACCACCGACGGTTTAACCGAAATCCTGAAAAATATACGTTAAATGCAATGCATATAGCTTATATTTTTCTACATATATTTTTCTAATGCATACGTTATATGCACTCCACATAACGTATATTTTTCAGGTAATTGATTAAAAATACATTTAAAAATAGATTTAAAAATTTACGTAAAATAATCACTAATTTGTTTTGGAATTTTGACCGAATCTACAATTTTTTTCTGCACGTAATATTCTAATTTAAGAAGAATTTCTGACCCCTCAAAATCGGATCGCGATATCAAAATTCTTTAATGCCTTTCAAGTTCTTCCCAGCCTCCTTAAAGAATGAATATTGAGATGAGCGTCGCCCTCATTAATTTTTTTAAAACCGTCAATGACCTTTTTATTTATTCATTTCGTATACAGGAATGTCCGAGAAAGTGTCCTTGACAGAGGATTTTTTTTTTTTTTTTTTTTTTTTTTTTTACCTGATAAAGGATCATTTTCCTCGTCGACGGGCACCCCCCTATCGTGGAAACTCATGAATTCTTTCACGAGGACATCCCTTATGACTTCTAAATCTTTGATTAATAGAGCCGGTTGGTTTGCTTGCCACACACCAACGACTTTTTCATTTTCGAATTCTTTATAAATTTGATCCCAAACTAAAACGATATTTTCGGAGGGTTGTAAGTTACCCAACGGAAACTTAGGTTTTGCATGAGGGATTTTGAGTTTTTCCAATGCGTGAAAACTATTTTTTTGAAATAATAATATGTGCCTATGAAGCCGGTAAGAAACAAGATGGCGATGTCGGTCCACCAACATCCTGTGAGGATGGCCATTTTTTTTTTCAATTAAATATTATTGTTTCGTCGATGTCGAGCTCGCGAATTATTTAAAGTAAATTCAGAATTCAAATATTAAAGTTGATTCGTTCACGAGAAAACTGAACACTCCACGAACTTACATTTTGGCGGGTAAATCACTAGTCCGAAACTGATCCAGTGAGGGAGAGATTCGTATATTTTTAAACGAAGGCAAATCACAGATAAAAACTATATCGATTGTTATCACTTGGAAATCTATCTCGATGTTATCGTATACCGGCGATAAGCGATTGAACAATACGAAAAACAAATAGAATAAAATAAAATACATTGCGAGTGATGACTCATACGTCGCGAAAATTATTATGATGATTGTCCAAAATGAAAAAGGAAAAAAAAATTGATGACGAGTGATGATTTTTGCTTTTTATTTTTAAAAACAATTGTCATGATGAGTATACAAAATTTGTGCAATGAAGAGCAGAAGCCCTGCACTCAAAGGGTGAGTCGAAAACCAAAAATTTTGGAATTTCAAAATGCCTGATGGTGCAATCGCTGTGGCTTATCATTTGTTAAAATTTTTTCCTTTTCGAAATTTTTTTTAAAGGGCGTCTTGGTGGGGCCAGAGTTTTGGAAAATCCCATAAGGGATCAAAATTCGACTTTTGGATTTTTGTGATAAAAGTACCGTTTCCTATCGGATTTTTTCAACGTAGATTTCGAAAATGAAATCTGCTTGCGTCTAGCTTTTTCTGTTCTTGAGATACAGGCGCACCCTCAAGACGCCGTTTAAAAAAAATTTCGAAAAGGAAAACATTTTTACAAATGATAAGCCGCAGCGATTGCGCTATCAGGCATTCTGAAATTTCAAAATTTTCGATTTTCGACCCACTCTAAGGCCTTGAAAGCCTAAAATCAAACGTTTGTAATTACTAGGAAGTCCAGCTAACATAATTGCACGCAAAACTTTTTTATCCATGTCGTGTCCGGCGTTTTCGAGTGTTCTCCTAGAGTTTCTAAGTGGTTAACGGATTCCTTTGGGTCGCGAAAATTTTCGAACTTCGTTTTAAATAACTCCTGATAAAGGCTAATCAATCTTACAGCACCCGTATCCTCATAGACGTTTTTAAAATTTTCCCATGCTTCTTTCGCAGTTTTCGCCTTCTTAATTTCGTTTACCACCGACGGTTTAACCGAAATCCTGAAAAATATACGTTAAATGCAATGCATATAGCTTATATTTTTCTACATATATTTTTCTAATGCATACGTTATATGCACTCCACATAACGTATATTTTTCAGGTAATTGATTAAAAATACATTTAAAAATAGATTTAAAAATTTACGTAAAATAATCACTAATTTGTTTTGGAATTTTGACCGAATCTACAATTTTTTTCTGCACGTAATATTCTAATTTAAGAAGAATTTCTGACCCCTCAAAATCGGATCGCGATATCAAAATTCTTTAATGCCTTTCAAGTTCTTCCCAGCCTCCTTAAAAGAATGAATATTGAGATGAGCGTCGCCCTCATTAATTTTTTTAAAACCGTCAATGACCTTTTTATTTATTCATTTCGTATACAGGAATGTCCGAGAAAGTGTCCTTGACAGAGGATTTTTTTTTTTTTTTTTTTTTTTTTATGGGGAAAATTCGAAAATTAGATGTCCGCGACCCGTAGCTATCTGGAGTGTCCCTTGTTGAGAAAAAAAAAATACATGGCCTTATATGGGGAAAAATTGGGACTGAGAAATTTTACTCTGTAAAGGGAGGTTTCCCTTAAGGAGAAGGGCCATAGGGACACAAGGGACTTAGGTAGTTTATTAGGTTTGGGGCCGTCCATAAATTACGTAACACAATTTTTGGCTCTTTTTTGACCCCCCCCCCCCAAATATTATGTGACACTAGTCGCGTAGCCTCCCTCCTTTACGATATTAATTTTTTTTTTTTGCGTAGCCGTTCTATATTCCTATATTGTCTATATTTTAAGTATGTCCTATATTTGTCCTATATTGTCCTATTTTTTTTTAAAAAAATCGATTTTGTCCAACATTTTTGATACATTTTACATTTATTTTGAAATTTTAGTTTTTTTCTCCCTTTTTTAAAATTATTATTATTACAAGTAAGCGCTATACCCATCTTGGGTCTATGGAAAATGTCCTAATGGCAATAGGTCATAATCCACAATTTAATGCCACTAAAATTGGAAAATGACCTAATTTATTAATAGGTCGTATTCCGAATGTATTTATGCAAAAATAAAATATTTATTCTGAATATGCCCTAATCATAATGTAGGGAGACACAACCCTGAATATGACCTAATCAAAAAAAAATCGAAATTAAAATAAAATTTTTTTTATAATTTTATGCAAAATATCACAAGTGTTACAAATATCACAACAATTGCTGGAAATGTTTTCCAGTAGTCAATCTTTAAATCATTTTCAATTTACACTGGTCTACAAGGGTTTTATACCAGAATTAAAATTTGGTTTTTTATACGTATTTTGAGTTGCTGAAACCGAATTTAACCACCATTTTGCATATTTTTTTTTCCTTTGAATAGGTAAAACTAATACCTATTCAGAGAAAAAAATGTGATGTGATGGAGATTTTTGCAACAGTATAGTTAAATGCATGTATTCCTTTATTTATCTTCTTTTGCATAATCGTAAATGAATTTTCATTTTTTTATTTCGATTTTTTTTTTTTGATTAGGTCACATTCAGGGTTGTGTCTCCCTACATTATGATTAGGGCATATTCAGAATAAATATTTTATTTTTGTATAAATACGTTCGGAATACGACCTATTAATAAATTTGGTCATTTTCCTGATAAAATTTGTCCTATAATTTTTCGGAAAAAGTCCTATTTTTTTTAGGACACGCTACGCACCCTGCTGAATTTTTTCAAATTTTTTACTCGACGGGAAAGCGCGCCTCATCGAGCTTTTAGTTCGGAAAAATACCATAAGAAACAAAAAATTGGTAATTTTTTTTTTGTAAAAAAAAACCCTAGTTTCCTATCGAAAATTTTGCGTAGATTTCGAATCTGAAGACATATTTTTTGTATCTGGTCCGGTTTATGAGATAGAAGCCAAAAAGCAATGAAAACTGTGGACTTAGTGCGTTTTGTCATTTTTCTCGATATTTTCGTCTTGTTTCGGACTCTGGTTCAAAACTTGGACCAGATACAACAAAACTGTTTTCAGATTTGAAATCTATGCAAAATCTCCGATAGGAAATCAGGGTTTTTTTACAAAAAAAGAAAAAAAGAATTATCAATTTTTTGGTTCTTATGGGATTTTCCCGAACTAAAAACTCGATGAGACATTCTTTCTCGTCTAGTAAAAAATTTGAAAAAATTCAGGAAAAATTATCTCATACCAATAAAATAATTCAGGGGGTGGCACCTCCCCCTTTTCACGGCAAAATTTCGGAATCGTTCATGACATATTTTACATTCGAAAAGTCTAGGATTCAAGTTGTTTTTAATTTTTTCGTTCTGTTTCGTTTTACCGTGAGACGATGGTAAAGATCTTACTAATTTTCGTAAGGAGTAGGTTAACAGTCAATCCTGAATTTTTAAAAATATTTTATCGATTTCGTTTTAATACAACTCGCTCGGCTTCCTGGGAAATTCGTGTTCAATAGACGGCAATCGTGAATCTTCTATGCTACCGATTTTTGGCGGCAAATTCAAGCAACCTGTAGGCTGAATCCATATGGAGCTCGTCTTTTAATGCAAAAATTCCTTGATCATAAACTAAAGCTTTATTTTTAATATTTAAAATAAAAATAAAAATGGTTCCGGCTTCTGAGTGGACTTGGTCGAGTTTTACCCTTACGACAAAATTCTTATTTCCCATTAAACTTTCCTTACTTTTTTTTTTTTTTAAACAAAATTTTCCGAAGGTTAAGCCTTGTCACTCTTTTCGCTTCTGGATTTACTTTTTAATTGACTTATAAACAGGTAAAGTTCTTCTTTGAAATATTACTGTCCCTTATCCCTTTTTAACATTTAAAAGCAGTGACAGGTTGGAAAAAAACCTGAGAAAAAAAAAGGAAAAATTCCGCTCGATTTTCCTTTTTTTTTTTTTTTTTTTTTCTTTTTTTAAAAATTAAATTAGCGGCGGTTTTGAAAATCTTGAAATACGATTCGCTATATTTCATTATCGGTACGTACATCCTCAGGGATTATACCACCAGATATGAAAACATAAATATACTTTGAAATATTTAGAGGAAAAAATAAATAAATAAGAAGATCCCCACCCCCCGCATTTCCCTTGAGTGTAAATAACCAAGTGTTTTTATTAACCGTTTCCTCCGAACGATTTCTTTCAATTTCAATTTCACGTGCGCTTCTTTTTTTTCCCTTTCTTTTCCTTAAAAAAAAAAAGTATTTGCAACTGAAAAGAATGAAAATAATGTCGGCGACATACGAGAGAGAAAAAAAAAGGTTTTGTGGGATAAACGACCGAATAAAAAGAATAGGAGAAGGGATTTAAAAAAAAGACTTCGGACATCACGTAAACTTTTCCCTTAAAAAAAAAAAAAAAAAAAAAAAAATTACGGAGGATTCTCACGAAAAAGAGTTTTTTTCGGGTGTTATTTTCCTGACGGTTCTGAAACTTTTGTACCCCGACATATGTTTACTTTTTTTTGCATGTTATAAAACTGAAAAGCGTTGCCGGGGTTTATTTATCAGGGACGGATTTATAATTCAGGGTGTCTACTGGTCCTATATTCCTATAAAGTCCTATAAAAGTCATATATTTTTCTTTTTGGTCCTATATACCTATAAAATCCTATAAAGTCCTATAATTTAACCGAAAAAAGTAATTTTGAGCAAGGGCACAACTGGTCCTATATTCCTAATTCAAAGTGAGCTAATTTTTCATATTTTCACTCAATTTTTTCAACAAATTTTCTCGCTCGGCCTTCGGCCTCGCTCGATTTATGCAGGTTGCCATAATTTAGATTTTTAAAGATTCCGAAAAGCGGGAAAACCAATCATTTTGGGCTACGAACGATTCATAGTTTATGCTTTGATAATTGAAATAGCACTTTGGGGAAATTTTCAAAGAAAGTTCAATGTTTCAGGAAATTTTTTCTTTAAATCTTGACGGCGGGGTTCCATTAGGCAATTAATTTTAAACTACAGTGGAACCCACTTATAACGAACTCGCTTAAGACGAATGCCTGGATATAACGAACGAACATGAACCATTTGGTTGGTCCGCTATCTTTTCAATGTTAAAAAAACTCGCTTTTAACGAATCCGGTTATAACGAAAATTCGGATTAAACGAACAAAAATTTACCGGAACGACCCTTTTAAAACGAACGAAGTTGTATTTTAAGGAACTTTTTTCTTTAAAAAAAACTTTTTTTTCCTTCGAAATGTCCTTTTTCCGCGTCAAAATGATAAATAATGATTTTTTCCCGTTAAAAGTGATTTTTTCCTCATTTGAATCGCTTTTTGTGAAATTCAGTCAAATGCTGCTTCTCCACTATGTCTCAAAATTAATTTTCTAAAATTAACTTTTAAAATTTCCGGAAGTACTGTGCTTTAATTATTCAAACATGGATTACGAATAAAAAAAAGCAATGTAGTACAACTGGCCGACTTCATTTTCAAAGCTTGGCTCAGAAATCCATAGTACAGTACATAGCACAGCACTTCCGGAAATTTTTGGAAATTAATTGTAGAAAATTAATTTTGAGCCATAATTGAGAAGCGGCAAAAGTTTCAACTTGTTCTTTTTTTGCGAAAAAACATTTATTAATTTTTACGAAACAAGAAGTCAAGAGGACTCGGAGTTCCAGCAATGCCTTTTCCAGTTTAGTCGAAAAATTAATTCAATCCAGACTTTCAGTTTCAAACTGTGCACCATGGATCAATTTTTGTACGTCGGAAATTAAAAAATAATAAAGTACCTAAGCCTAACTTTTAAAAAAACGAATTTTTTTCGAAGTTCGGTTATAACAAACTCCGGTTATAACGAACAAATTTTCCCGGTCCCTTGAAATTCGTTATATCCGAGTTCCACTGTAATTCCAGTTCAAATAATTTTTAAGAAGGTTTATAAAATTTAAAAATTATATTTTCGATTTTATGGAATCATTTGTGGAATATTTTCGGGCTTATAGAGGATTCAAAAATTTTTATGTGTAGTCTAAAAATTTTTTACGTTTATAAAATTTTAAATTTTTTAGCTCTTAGCTTGGGGCGGATTTTCTGAACTACTCATATAACCTTGGGGACTTCTGAAAAACACTTGCAGAGGCTTGAACTTTTTTTTTGATCGGGATTTTTTGATTCCAAGATTTTGTATAAAAATGTTTTTGTAGAATTTTGTTTTACCTTTTTTAATAATTACCCGTTTTACAAGTTTTACCTTTTTTCTTCTTTCTTCTTTATTTCTAAATTTTGGAGGACAGAATTTACCTCTAGAATTTTGTGTGCCTAAATTTTTTTCTCTTAAAAATGGCTTGTTTTGGGTCCTATATTTTTTGAAAAAATGGACCTATAAAGTCCTATAAAAGTCCTATATTTTAACTTTTATGAATCAGTAGACACCCTGTAATTAGCCTCCTGAATTCCAAATGTTAAACAATTAAACCGCACCGGATATTTTAAAAGGCTGATGCATTTTAATGGGTGCTTCGAAAAAAAAAATATAGATGCGTTGATCGCTTTTCTGGCCCCTCAAAAACTGTTTCGCATGTTCGTATCATCCTCAAAAAAAAACTTGAGGCATAGCCCTAACTACGTCCAGAATTTTTGGTTGGTAAGTAAAGTTTTAAATTTTTTAATAGGGTGCAAATTCACTATGGAATGTTGAACCAACCTGCGGGTACAACAAGTTGGACCAACACGTTGTACCAACTTGTTGGACCAACATTTTACACTAATTTTGGCGTAGGAGTGAATTCTGCAATAGTCGATTCCTTCGTTTGTCAAACATGTTGGTACAACAAGTTCGTCCAACATTCCAACAAGTTGGTACAACATGTTGGTCCAACTTGTTGTACCAACATGTTTGACAAGCGAAGGAATCAACCATTGCAGAATTTAGGGTGCAAATTCACTATGGAATGTTAAACCAACATGTTGGTCCAAGAAGTTGGCCCAACACGTCTTACCAACTTGTACCAACTTCTTGGACTAACACTCGATACTAATTTTAGTTTTAACGCAGGAGTAAATTCTGCAATAGTCGATTCATTCGGTTGTCAAACATGTTTGTACAACAAGTTCGTCCAACATTAAGTTGGTATAACATGTTTGTTCAACTTGTTGTTCCAACATGTTGTCCAACCTTCCATAGTGAATTTGCACCCTTACTCCTACGCCAAAATTAGTGTAAAATGTTGGTCCAACAAGTTGGTACAACACGTTAGACAAACATATTATACCAACTTGTTGGAATGTAGGACCAACATGTTGTACCCACTTGTTGGACCAACCTTTCACGCTAATTTCGGCGTAGGAGTAAATTCTGAAATAGTCGTTCGCTTGTCAAATATTTTGGTCCAACAAGTTGGTACACATGTTTGTCCAACTTGTTGTACCAACATGTTGGACCACTCTAATTTTAGCGTAGGAGTAAATTTTGCAATAGTCGATTCGTTCGTTGGTCAAACATGCTGGTACAACAAGTTCGTTCAACATTCCAACAAGTTGGTATAACATGTTTGTGCAACTTGTTGTACCAACATGTTGATCCAACATTCCATAGTGAATTTGCACCCTAAGGATCATAAAGGATTTTTGATATAATCGCATTACAGGAGAGCAAAAAAAAAAAAAAAACTTTTAACTTATATTTATAAAAAGACTTACTTCCATCCCTCCTTCTTCCTCCTCGTATAGCAAGAGAAACATTCGGTGGCTCTATCGGCGGGTCTTACGCCGCACTTGGTACAACTAAAAACGTACGTACATTATTTATTTTTACGATTGTTTGCAATATAAATATTCTGAAAATACTATACTTACGTTTGAATATGGTTTTCCATCGCGGTTTTTCATCAACAAAATAAAAAAAAATTATTAAAAAAAAAAAAAAAAAAAACGTCCGCCAAACTGCCCTCCTAAGCGAAATGGTCCTAAGTCCACTTTTTTTGTTTTTCGAGTTATTGATACCTTTGAATTCCTTACGGCATTCTCTACCGCACCGTATATGTTATTTCAATGAATCCGAAACCGATCAAGAGAAAATTTCAGTTTTAAAAATATATTTTGTATTCAAAGTTGTTTATAAAAATATTTTTATTTGTTGTTTTCTCAAAACACAAAAAGTTGGACTTAGGACCATTTCGCTTAGGAGGGCAGCAAATATTTTTTTTTTTTTTAAACACGATTTTTGTCGCACAAAATTCAAATTTTCTCCCGAATGGATTTTAAGCAAGTATTTTTTTGTTTAAAAATAAAAATTGTACATTTCGAAGTTATTAATGATTAAGAATGACGAGAAAACAGAAAAGTCATCCCATGAATGAGTTTTGGGGTAAAGTGAAATATATAAGGACGAAAACCGCAAAAGACTCAGCCAAATCCAAAAAAATAATTTTTTAATTTTTCTTAAGGGGGTTTAACTTTGTGCCCATGCGTGCGCATCGTGAGACTGGCATATGGGTCATTCTGGAAAAAAGTGACAAATCGTGTCCCTAGATATTTTTTTAAAATTTTTAGCTTTAATATCGTTAAACTTCATTAAAATTATAATTTACGTATTCATTTTTGATTAATAAACAAAAATCTTTTTTCATTATACATACGACGAAAGTACAACTTACCACACTAGTTTAGCAACAAGAAAGCTTCATTTTTCATCTCAATATTAAAATAAAAAATCTTGAGTTTTTTACCAACTATTTCCTGTACTTTTACTTACTCCTTCCGCTTTTACCTCCTCCTTCCGGTTTCCGGTCGATCGATTTCGAAAGATTTCTGAACGGATTCTTCAATTTTTGAATTAACGGCCATTTTATTTTAACCGATAGAACAGACGACATGACAACTTATACCAGTGTGTATAACAAATCAATGCTACCAAATACCAACATAAAAATGGCCCACATTTTTTTTTCGGAATGTATGTGTACGTTTCGTCGTATATAATGAAAAATTTTTTACAATACTAGGGCGGAAGCGCGACTTTTTCTGCCAAACTCGTCCGATTGCTCCGCTCGCCTACGGCTCGCGGAGCAATGTTTCGGACTCGTTTGGCAAAAACGTCACTTTCCGCCCTAGAATAGTAATAAACTATTACTTGCTACATGAGATGCTCGGGAAATAATAAATTTTTGATTAAGTTAATCGAAAATAAAAATTTTTACGCTGTCCCCGACTCCCATTTTTTTTCTTTGAAAATAAAAAATATAAACGAAATACTTCAGATAAAAACCTTTCACCACCACGTACGTTAAATAAATAACATTGCCGCTGTTTTTCATATTCATATATTCGGAAAAACTAAGAAAAAGGGATAAAAATTGCAATCAAAAACGGTCCCCGACATTTGGATTAATACCGATGTTCTCGTAATTTTATTCATAATAACCTAATTCGACATTTTTAGAAAACTTTAAGCAGTACATTTTATACTGTGATTCTTACCCTTCATTTTAAAATTTTACGGAATTTTTTAGGTCCTCAAAAGCATTCAGACGGACAATTTCTTTAACAGCTCTTACGCGTACACTTTTTGCTCCCATGTTAGTTTTTAATTATTTTTCTCTAAATCTTGAAGGTTACACTTGAATTCGGCTAAAACCTAATTTCTTGTCCTCAGACCATCCTGATTCTGGATCAAACTTTTTTTTCAACCCTTAAAACAAAGCTATTTTCGGCAATTTCGTCACCCGTCATCCCGCACCATCATTGCGCGTCATTCCGAATCATCCCGAATCATCCCGCGTCATTACGAAAAAAAATAATAAAAACAAACAGAAAAAATGTCATAAAATATTTCAATATCGCACCGCTTTCTAAAATGGCGGTATTCGTTTTGTTTTGCAATTTTTCCGACAAAAACCAGTATATTTTGATAAATTTCCACCAAATTTTGCATTCCAGGCATTTTACCATCCACTGCTTTTTCGAAATCATAAAATAAATAAACAGAAAAAAAAGGGCTGATTTAAATTTTTGTTTTCAAATTAATTTTTTTTTTAAATGTTTTTTTTTCCACTAATTACGTGTTAACGATCTCTGCTCATATAAAAAAAATGATATTAAAGTTGGGAACTTTTGATTTTGCGTAAAAAAGAGCGGGAACGAACTTAAAAGAAATATTTTATTTACATTTCTGAAATGTCACTTTTTTAAAGATTGACCCATATATTAATCCTTTTTAATAGGATTAAATTAATATATATGCCAAATTAACGCCCATCGCCTCCCTCGAGTAGGACTATAATATGTGTCCTGTTTTAAGACATGTGCGCATGTTGGTTGATGATGTCTGAAACACCCAGCACAGACCTTTACTCCATCTCCACATACAGCGAAACATTTTTTGAAAATCGACTAACCGTAAAAGCGACGATATTTCAGGTACGCGCATGAGCAACTCAAAATTACTTGCGGGGGTGACTTGACTGGTCATGGATATTATACCCTATGAATATGAAGGAAATCCGAGAAAGCCCGGAAAACGGCCTTAGGGACCCCCGTCCTTTTATTGAAACATTTAACTACAATTTTTAATTTTTTTTTTTTTTTTTTTTTTTTTATGTTTGGTGTCTAAAACACCAACCGGACACGACAATATTCATAGTGCGCCCTAAAACGTAGTCTTACGTCAAAAAAAAAAAAAAAAAAAAACACAGAACGAGATTAAAAGCGGACTTTCTCCATTTCCAGTTCTTACTTCTTCCTCATTCCCCATATTGTTTTTTCCCAGATGATAGATGATCGTCTGCCTTTCCTGAAGACAGACAAATAAAAACGTGTTTTTGTGAAATGAAAGGAAAATCGTCGGCAACTCAAGACAAGATAAAAAAAAAACAAGAGTATCAGATATTATTTTTTTTTTTTTTTTTGGTGAAAAGAAGAAACGACTGCAAAAGGAAAAAGAAAAAAAAGAATTGAAAGACGGACCTTGTTTTTTCATTAAAAACTCCACGACATTGGAAATTTAGATTTGAACGTATTTACATATTATCCGGAGGTCACCGATCACGTCTCTTTCTGTTTTCTCTCCAACATTCTTTTTTTTTTTTTTTTTTTTGTTAACCGAAATTTTCCACGTTTTGGATTAATGCGTTTTCGGGGTTTCGTTTATGACTGCTCCCCGACTTTTTTTTTAGTGTTCTTTTCTTTTTATTTGTTTACTTTTTTCGACTGTGTTATATAAGGTTTCCAAAATTACGGTTTCGTTTCGCCTCAAAACTTTTTTGGTTATTGTTTCGTGTGGTCTTTTTTGTGTCCTGAAAGGTTTTCCCCTTTCGTCATTTTCATTTATTCCCGCGACGGTCCGGGACACGTCAGCTTTTGATTTCATCGGAATTGAGTTTTCGGTTTTTGTTTTACTTTTCCTTTTCTCTTTTCACGTTTCAATCTCATCTTTATTTCATTAGAAATTAAACAATTCAGGATTTTCGAGAAGGGGGAAAAAAAATGTTTTTCGAAAAACGGATTTTGATAAACTTGAAGTATTTAAATGATTGAAATGGAACCTGGCTTTATTTTGCATGGCCGTTCAACTTCTTCAAAATCTTAAAAATCGTTTGTTTTTTATCAAAATCAATTTACTTATTTTTTTAGCGTCTTATAAAAATTAATTTTTTTTTTTTTTTTTTGAGGTAAGTTTCAATTTGAAATAAATTGGGGATGTTTCATCAATGGGCTTCAAAATCTGCTATTAGGGAATAAGCCATTCTTCCATATCACAGTGGTCCGGAAAAAAAAAAAATAAATGACCAAAACTCCTTCCCAAGCCTGTGTGAAACTTAGAAAGAAGATGAAAATGTCAATAGCTTCGATATTTTCTGCAACTAAAAAACTGCTGCCCGTGCACCAAAATTCAAAATAATAATAATTATGAAGGAAATTTCATGACTATTTATTTTTAGGTATTTTTGTGGCTGCTGATTTTATATCTGGAACAATTATTTTGAAATTCAAGATGGCGGACGTAGTATGGCGACAAGTGTAAAAAAAGTTAAAGTTGTTCAATTTTCATGAAAATTTGTACTAAGGGGTTTTCGAGGTTGAGTTTCGAGGAAGAGTTTTCTAAAATTTTTTTAAGGGACTCAATAAATCGAAAAAAATTAATTTACTCGTTGTATGTTCGAAATTCAGAAAAACGGGTTATGAATTCGAGATCAGCGACCTCGAAAACCCCTTAGTACAAATTTTCATGAAAATTTAACAACTTTAACTTTTTTTTGCACTTGTCGCCATACTAAGTCCGCCATCTTGAATTTCAAAATAATTATTCCAGATTTGAAATCAGCAGTCACAAAAATACCTAAAAATAAATATTCATAAAATTTCCTTCATAATTAAAAATTTTGGCTTCCATATTATGCCCGCCATTTTGAATTTTGGGGCACGGGCATCAGGCTTTTAACTGCACAAAATATCGAAGCTTTTGACACCTTCATCTTCTATTCTTTCTAAGTTTCACACAGACTTGGGGAGGAGTTTTGGCCACTTGTTTTTTTTTTCCGGACCACTGTGCATATCTCTAGGTCGACTTTTGATATGAAGTCAAGTACGTATAGCGGATGACAAAATGTACGACTCGTTAAGAATTTAAAATCGAAAGGGAGTTCGAACCACTCACGAAACTCCCTGGTATTGTTTCTTACTTTGAAAGTTGAACATTTACAATTGTTTCCTATCCAAACCCACTTTTGGGCAGTTTACTTTAAAGAAACTAAAGAAGCGATCAAGAAAACGTTTTCTTTCTTTTTTTTTTCTTATTAAATTCACATTTATTATTCCGTCTGGCTGACAGTAAAATATATTTTTGCCAAAAAAGGAAAACGGAAAAAAAAAAAAAAAAAAATCTTCTCAGCATTAATATTAATCAGCCCCCCAAACTCTCTTGACATACAAGACTTATGGAAATTAACATCGAAGGAAAATTTGCAAATTTAACACTTCGCCATGTTTGAATGGGGAGAAATCCATGTTAAGAGATTTTTTTTTTTTGAAATGTGAAATTATGCGTGAACGTTCCATTTCGTATTTTTTTTGTCTTTCTTTTCCTTCTCCCTTTCTGCTCTTCTTTCCTGTCAGCGATTTCTTCACAAACATGTGAGAATTTTTTTTTTTCCTTTATTTTTTTTTCTGAAGAGAATTTCAAAAATCCGATTACGTATCAAAGAACTTACTGAATCTGTAAATTTTTTAATATAGCCGTTTAAAAGAGAGAGGGGGAAAAAAAGGGCTGAAGAACTTGAAAATTGACAATTTTCTCGTTTCTTTAAATTGACACATATCCTCTTTTTTTTTCAAAAATAAAATTAAAAGCGACCGCGAAAAAAAAAAAAAAAATCGTCGCTTTGTTCTTATCGCAGTTCAAACTTGATCGAATTTTTTTCTTTTTCTTTCTTTTATTATTATTTTTTTTTATTGAAGTCTGTAATGATATGTATTTAAGAAAAAAAATCTATTCAATCCCTTTTTGATTTTCTAAGAAATCGTCTGCAAATATTTTCCGAGTCATGAGTAAATCGAAATTGACTTTTTTTTCGAAAAGTTTTATAACTTTTTTGTTGTCTCACGAGATCGGCGAAAACTTTTTTTTCTTCGATCCCAAAAATTGGTTGAAATTTGATATGAATAAAGCGAATTTATCAGATTGTGAATTGATATCCGATTTTTTTTTTTTTTTTTAATATCCGCTATCTTACGGGACTTTCTGATATTCTTTATTATATTATTACACGTCCCTTGTCTGGCTTTTCCTCCCCGCGTGTTAAACCCCTTTTGCATATATATTTAGAGTTTAATGTCAAGCTAAATAAGATTCCCGCAATATTCCATATGAGGATATATATTATTGACGTTTTTCGGAGGAAGGAGAGAGGAGGAGGAGAGGTTTGCCAGAGAATGTCTTCATTTTACCCGTCATATCCGTTTTGAGGCGACGTCTATTTATTGTTCGGCACTAAAAAAAAAAAAAAAAAAAAAGGAAGCGAATTTGGCACGGATCTGGAAGGAGCGAAATGTGCATCCTATCTCTTCTCTCTCCGGGGAAATAGGTCACTCGATAAATGCACGGTTTATGTCTGACCTAGGCTTGTTTTAACATTGTTTTTGTTTTCCGAGGGTAAATCGTGAAAAGTCGGTTTTTTGGTTGACTGGCTTTTGCAAGGAACATGGTTCAATATTGTCGTCGTCTTGTTGACTCGTTTTGATGAATTTACAATTTAGCGGTACAGGAGATAAGGTAATAAAATAAAAAATGGGGGGAAGATTCGTATGTTGTGGTGGAGTTTGATGCTGGCGAAATGCATGTTTTTGATATAAACTAGAGTTCTTGCTTTTGGGGCATTTCTTGACAAGTTTTCATTTGCATAAACACGCTTGAGAATTTTTGGATGATATTCGGAGTAATATTTTATTGTTCAACTTGAGAGAACTGTGAACAGCGACACTTTAGTTGTATTTTGTGATCATTGCATTAGCGTTTCAGATAATTGCCGGGCTTTTACATAAGAAGGATTCCTTTAACTTTCTGACACTGCTGATTAGGTTCTAGCAATTGACTGTCAGAAAGTTGAAGAGAGATCTGAAATTTTTCGTTTATATTTGAATTTCCTTGAACCAAAATCGGAATAGTTCCCACAACGGTCCTAATTAGAGACTTAAATTTAAAGAGACCTAACAGTAAAAATATGCGCGAAAATTGGGAGGCATATTATCGTGCCACGGCCGTATAGACAGGACCGGGAACCCCTATCCCTTATAGGGATATCTTGGTGGGAGATCTTGTCCCCATAGTGAAACCATAGTGTGCTCACTTTCGTCTCTTACTCCGCACCCTCCCGTTCCCCTAAAATGGCGCTGCCAATCAGTTTTCGTTAACCGTTTCACAAATGTACGTAAAATCGCTCTTAGCCAATCCTGGTTAACTTCACAAGTATACGTCATGTTACGTCATAGGCCAATTGAGCACACTAGGGTTTCACTATGCTTGTCCCGCTTAACAACTCGAAAATTAGTTCTTCCTTTCTACCAACCACCGTAAGCGGTACTTGTATGCTAGAAGCTTTTTGATTGGTCTCTGAGATTTGTAAACAACGATGGCGGCGCACGGTCGTATAGACGTCTATAAGGCCGTGATCCCGACTTAAACGATTAGACACGTTGCTAATCTGATTATTCTAATTTTTTGCTACTTTCTGAAGACTATGACATTTTTTTAAAACTTGCTATATGAGGGGGGTTTTACTTATGAGTAGCCCTTAAAATCTGCGTAAAAATTTTTTCCCCAAAAATTCTAGTTTTAGTGCACCATCATGGGGACACTAATGACGTTTATAATAACGAAATTTAAACGCTTATCTTATTTTCGATAAAATATAACCTAATAATTTTTTTAAAATTTTTTTTCCATCGGATGTAAATAACAATGGCTTCTTTTAAGCAGACAGATGAAAAAAAAGTTTAAATTTAAAAAATTACGGATAAAATATTTGATTTTAATTTAAATCAATGACGGGGACACCGATGACGTGATCCTGTAAGACACAACTTTAACGTTTAAGGTAGAAGTTGACTATTTGCCGACTGCCTATAATTTCTTATATTTAACATAATTCGATTCTTCAAATCATATTCTACAGCCTGGTAACAAAAAAAATCCTCCTTCCGGTGCTAACTTTTAAATGATTTACCTTTTTAAATTTCGGGTTTGGCCATATGGTTAGGCTTTATGTTTAACTCCATTAAAAAATTCCCGCGAAAACAGTTTTACCGTTTTTTTCAGTACATGTCAATAGTTTAAAATTCTAAAAAACCATTTTATAGCTACTAAATGCCATAAACTGTCTTCCTATTTAAAAAAAACTATACCTTCCGCGGACTAAAAAGAAAATATTCACGTTTGAAGTAAGAATTTTTTCCCAGATATTATCAGTCTGCATCCTCCATAAATAAACACAAATAATGTGGCAACGTTGAAATACATTTAATTTTTGAATTCTGTTATTTTGAAAGCACGGTAAAGTAGTAACAAGTGGCTGGGAAAATATGATAGCCTGTGGCAGGGATGGTATGCTGTATAGATTTTAATCAGAATCGGAATCGGAATCGGAATTAGCATCAAAAATCAAATTTCTCCCAGATACAATCACTTTTTTTACAAACAAAGTCGAATTTATTATTGAAAACCTTTAAAAAACGATATTTTTAAAACAAAATAAGCAGGATTGGTATGCCGAAGCCGAATAGACTTTGATCGGAATCGGAATCGGAATCGGAATCGGAGTCAGAATCGATTGATGGAAAAAACTAGTCGGAATTTTGCTTGTTTTTTTTCTTTTATTTCGCCACAATTGGAACATTTTAAATACCATAAGGATGCTATTCCGCGATTCATTTCATTAAAAATGTCTTCCAAATGAAGCCGGTTTTTACAGCTTCCGGAAAAAAATTCATTTAATAAATGTTCTATGTTTACGATTCTGTTTCCCTTTACAGCTGAAATTTTTCGATCGTTGGCGTCACTAATTGTATTTCTCGCCAGGGCCGCCTTTCTCTGTTTCTCCACAAAACGTTTTTTGACAAATCGACCGTTTTTAAACGCTTTAACATTTTTTTTTAAAAGAAGTAAACAA
Organism: Liposcelis bostrychophila; assembly: GCA_037577465.1. Taxonomy (NCBI): domain Eukaryota; kingdom Metazoa; phylum Arthropoda; class Insecta; order Psocodea; family Liposcelididae; genus Liposcelis; species Liposcelis bostrychophila. The sequence goes on from CM075207.1 coordinate 22,464,287, forward strand.
AAAGCATAAACAAGCAGAATTTTTAAATTTCGCTGCGTTGCCGCATTCAAATTACGCCATTTTGTAACTTTTCGGAAGGGAATCATTGAGCATCGTAAGATTAATCAACGATTAATTATGTTAAAATAAAAAGAAAAAAAGTATGCTACTTGCAAAAAAAAAACGTATCTGTTTCAATTATTTTTATGTATTATCAATCATTTCAAAATCGTACTTTTTTTTTTTTTTTTTTTTTTAAGTTGACTAGGGCAGTGAGTCAACTTCTACCTTAATATCTCATTCAAAATTTTTTTTTTTTAATTTTCTACAATTTTTTGGGAAACCTTATGGTTTTTTCTAGTAAAAACCACTGAAATGATTTTTGTTTCATTTTTTAAAAATTTGAAATAATGTGTTTGCAAAATTATCTGATGTTGGGACAAGCGCCGTCGATGAAGTTTGCTGTTTCTTATGTTGTTCTTTTATATGCAACATATATTTTTTTAAAGATATCAATTTTTTTCATTGTATTACTCCTCATTCTTGTAAGTTAACCATGAAACATTTTTATTGAAATGTATATTAGCGAAAAAAAACATTAGAACATGAAAATAAAGTTTTGCTGACATTACTCTTCTACGCCGAAATTGGTGTGGAAATGTTGTTCCAACAAGTTGGTACAACATATCGGTCCAACTTGTTGTACCAACATTTCATAGTGAATTTGCACCCTAGGAATAAACTCTGAAGTAGTCAATTTCTTCGTTTGTCCAAAAAGTGGTACAACATGTTTGTCCAACTTGTTGTACCAACATGTTGGTCCAACATTCCATAGTGAATTTGCACCTAAATAATAAATAAATGGATAAAAAAGTAAATAATTCCTTCGTTTAATTAATATTGTTTTTCTAAAATTTCCGAGGTCTATTAATGCCCGAAACTAGGCACTGGAATTATGATAAAAGCGAAGATTTCTTCGCTTTTACTATCACGAGAAAAATTTCATTTGTTACTTTGTGCTTTTTTTTTTTTTTTTTTTTTTTTTAATCGTAAGATTTATCGGTCGGTTTTTTTATAAACCGTCAGAGATAAACTTTTATTCTCCTTAAGAATCCGGAGCAATGCTGAATTACCGGATATTCTTTTTTTTTTCGAAAAGGAAAATATAATGGTTTCAGACAGCATAACTCTGATCTGGTGGCGCGCTTACCGGATAAGAAGAAACTTTTCACTCTTTTTTTTTTCCCTCCTCCTTCTTCTGTTGCAAGTTTAAATTTCCTTGGAATTGTCAACTTTTCGACATTTGTCATTTGTACCGCTTCTTTTTATTTTTCAAGGCGAATGGCTTTTGAAATGAAGTTTATATACCGTCATTATTTTTATTTTTTATTTTTTTACAAAACTTTTAAAAAATAATTTTTTTCTTCGTTTTGCGAAAATGCAAAAAAGAAATTGTAAAGGAAGACATGGGATTTTAATCTCTGATACCGGGAGTTCAAAGAAGAATATATAAAGAAAGAAAAAGTTTCGCTTGGCTGGTTTTATGCGATAACTTTAAACCGCGACAGCATCAATAGAAAACGATTGAATAACGAATAATGGAACGAGGGAAGAGTAGAAAAAAAAAAATCAGAAATGTCAGATTTTGCTCTTCAGTTCCCCATTTGACTACAAAAAAGAAAATCTAAAATAAACTTACCGATCAGTTCGTGCCAAATAAAAATATGTAGCAGATTATCATTATCATATTTTTTTTTTTACTAACTCGACTTTAATAAAGTCAAACGAGAATGTTTTAAAAAAAAAAATTGTCGATGAAAACATAAAAAATGAAATTCTCTTGATCGATCTTCCCACTATCACGCTGTAAATTTCATTAGGAAAAGTCAAAATATTTTCGTTTAAAAATAGGAGGAGGGGACCAGCAAATAAAAACGAATATACAAAATTCATAGTGATATTTTCTGACAAGCTGTCAAAACCTGCCACTCTCACAGTGCCTATTACCTCCAGCTATCGTGAATAATTACTAAGGCATTTGACAAATGATCGACTCGAACTAAACACTCATTCCGTTCCCTTTTTTTTCCACGAATATCCACTTTCCCGAAATAATAATGATAATAAAAAAATAAAAATAAAATAAAAGCGGTAAACAAGGTAGATACACGAAATCCCGACCAGAGCCCGATAAATCGTCGACGAAAGATGCTATAATAAAGCTGGGAATAATTATAGTCCCAGCTCCAATTTAAAAAAATAAGCCTTATATTTGATTGTATGTCAATGATTATCCATCATCCATTTTTTTTTCTTTCCCTTATAAAAAGAGAGAGAAAAAAAAATTTGGAGTACTCAAAATCAAATATTTTTTTATTTCAATTTTGTCGTTACTTGCCGGGACCTGTAGTGTCCCCTATTTTGCGGATTTTCGAATATGATTGAGTGCGCCCCCGGAATCGGTTTCCTCTGTGGCACATATGAATTGTAATTTTTTTCAGAATTTTTACTCGACAGGAAATCGCCCCGACTTGCGCTTCATAGTCGGAAAGTTCCGATAAGGGTGAAAAATTTGATAATTTTTTTTTCTTGAAAAAAGTCGTTTTCTACGAGAAATTATGAGTAGGTCACGAAACTGTACTTCATTTTTTGGTTTACGGTCGATTGCGCATAGTGGTCCGGAAAAAAAAAAAGTAGCCAAAACTCATTCCCAAGTCTCTGTGAAACTTATAAAGAAGACGAAGGTGTCAAAAGCTTCGATATTTTGTGCAATTATAAACCTGCTGCCCGTGCCCCAAAATTCCAAATGGCGGGAAAAATATGGAAGCCAAAATTTTTAATTATGAATGAAATTTCATGAATACTTATTTTTACGTATTTATGTGGCTGCTGATTTCATATCTGGAATAATTATTTTGAAATTCAAGATGGCGGACTTACTATGGCGACAAGTGCAAAAAAAAGTTAAAGTTGTTAAATTTTCATGAAAATTGTTGCTAAAGGGGTTTTCGAGGTCGCTGATGGACTTTCAGATTCTCTAATAAGATTATTAACTAATAATTCTTCAACTTGTTCATGTAAAATCATTTTCATAGCAGGACTAACGGGATAATATCTTTGCTTTATAGGTGGAATATTTGGATCAATGTATATCTTATGTTTAACTAAAGATGTACGTCCGGGAGAACTTTCGAATTCTTTTTCCCACTGGGATAAAAATTTTTCAAATTCTGTTTCTTCTTCGGGAGTTAAGTTACACTTTTCTATATCTAATCCTAAACAACATAAATTAGTCTTAACATTTTTAATAGTAGTAGAAATAAGAACTTTTTCATAACCGGTGGAATCTCTAACGGTAACCCTACCAGTTCCATAATCTATCGACATCTTGAAATTCTTTAAAGCGTCTATCCCCAAAATCATATCATACCGTGACCTTAGGATTACAAGGAATCATGGGGCATAAGCTAAACAGAAGAGATAGTTCCCTGTAATCCTAAGGTCACGATACGGTATACCAGACATAACGATACATTGCATTACACATGATTTCTGACCAATATACAACGCATAAGTTTACAACCCCCTCGATAGGTATCTTATCTCCATTTGCTAGCTCAACTGGTTGATTGACGGGACTAATGCGGATGCCTTTCGACCACAAATAGGGTAAAATTTTGGAATTGACAACGGTAATAGAAGCTCCGGAATCGATCAAGGCTTCAAAAGGTTTCTTAACTATTCTTACATCTACATAGTAACGGGAATTGAGATTATCATTTAGAAAAGTACATAGTTTTGCAATGACATTATGTAACTCAACCAGGCTTTCGGGATTTATTTTCGAAGATGAACCTGGATTCTCATCTTCCTTCAGTTGTTTAAATTATCGTCAATATCAGTGTCTGCATCATAAGCGGGATCATAAGGACCATTTAGATCTAAAGCATTAACTGTCTGTGTTTAGGGGTCGTACATAAATTACGTAAGCACATTTAGGGGATCTAAATTTGACACCTTACTCATAAGCTAAGCATAGGCGAAATGGGATAAAGGTGCAAAAAGGGCCTAACCAATGCTTACGTAATTTATGCACGACCCCTTTGCTGTGAAACGGTATCGGCAAACCTAACTCTATTTTGAGTTTTACTATTGTTTCGATTACATTTGGGACAATTTGTCCTAACAAAACCCGGTTCATGACAATCATCGCAACGAATCCTCTTAGGAGCGGTACAATCAGGTCTCATGTGACCAATTTGGTCACAGTTCTTACAAACAATCTGACCAGGTGAAGTAGACCTGTTTGGTTGAAACGAAAAATTTCTATTTGAACGGTAATTATCTTGATTATTACGGTAATTATTATTATTAACATAATTGTTCGATGGATTCGAAGTCCTGTTATCATTATTCTTCGGTATTCTTCTTTCGAATAAATCATCAGGATCCTCTCCTCTATTCGCAACTCTATTTGGTTCTGACGAGATACAATGAACTTTTCCTCTAGGCTTCACTGTCGGGATAATAGGTGCAGATTCATTAATAAAACCAAATTCGGGATGTCTTAACGATAATTTGAACAAATAACCCGTTTTTCTTAATTTCGAACATACAACGAGTAAATTAATTTTTTTCGATTTATTGAGTCCCTTAAAAAAATTTTAGAAAACTCTTAGCGGATTCGAGATCAGCGACCTCGAAAACCCCTTAGTACAAATTTTCATAAAAATTGAACAACTTTAACTCTTTTTCACATTTGTCGCCATAGTAAGTCCGCCATCTTGAATTTCAAAATAATTATTCCAGATATGAAATCAGCAGCCATATAAATACGTAAAAATAAGTATTCGTGAAATTTCATTCATAATTAAACATTTTGGCTTCCATATTTTGCCGCCATCTGTAATTTTGGGGCACGGGCAGCAGGTTTTTAATTGCACTAAATATCAAAGCTTTTGACACCATCAACTTCTTTCTAACTGGTCGCCATAGTAAGTCCGCCATCTTGATATTGGCACACACTTGGAAATGAGTTTTGGACATTTTTTTTCCCGGACTACTGTAAATTGGTCCAAAAGTATTAGACCAATTTTTTTTTTTGACCTATAAATTTTTGTCCAATACTTAATTTATTCCTGATATTAATTGGCCCAATTAAAATACGCTCACTAATTATTTTTTACCCAATTCAAAGTATGTCCCTATTTTAATTGAAGTCCAATTTTTAAAAAAACTTTTAAGAGGTAAATACTGGTAATACTATAATTCTATACTTATTTCTATGGGCGCAATTTCGCGCCAAACATGTTCGGCGAAGATGTTGGCTTTAAATCAAAGAAAGGGGCGAACATGTTCGGCAAACATGTTGGACAAGTTTCGGAAAATAAATAAATTCTAAACATCGGAGGAAGAAGCTTCGGACGAAGAATTTTCCTCAGAGGATCCTTTCTTATTGAAGAAACAGCTCCATCCGCAAAGTTTAGTTGTACGGTCGAACGGCGTTCACTTCTGATAATCTGATCGCGATAGGCGGTCTTCCCCGATTCTGCCTTCTATTTAATCTCTCTGGGAACTTTGCATCTCCTTTCGATTGGATGTTCTCCCAAAAAATTTCGGGAGATTCAATCGGCAGGAGATGCAATGTCACTATCATTCTTATTAATGCATTTTTTTGCGGAAGAGATGTAATAATTTCATAGTTGCGCCTTTACATCCTTTTTTTTTTTTTTTAAATTTCCATTCCTGATCAGGACTCGATGAATCTACCTTTAAATGAATTCGCTTTCGCTAAATTAAAAAAAACAGCATGTTCGGATTTATTTTTATTATAATTTTTAATTTTTTTTAATATTCGTAAAGATGTTTCCGGGAAAAAAGCAAATATGAAATTATGCTCGGTTTTTACCTCATAATTTGTTTTTCTTTCCCTTTTAAAAAGAGAGAAAGAAAGAAAAAAAAATTCGAGTACTGAAGTCGAAATGAAATATTTTGTCATTTCACATTTTTCCACCGCTAATTTTCATTTTATAAAGATTCGTTCAAACCTCTAATTTCGAAAGCTTTTCCGCTACGTAAATAAATAATAAAAAAGAGATTTACATTTTTTTTTAAAATGCTAAAGCGATTCATCGATTCCCAACACGTTTTCTATATATCAGATTTGCTCACATGCCGCTTACTAATTTGCATTATTTAGATCACGCTTCAACTTTTGTTACACTTTCAGATTCCTCTGGAATTCGATGACTTTCAATTTAAAAAAAAAAAAGAGTAGTCTTACTTATTATACTGTATATCTTCATTCGATTTCAATTTCTTTAAACAATCAAAAAATCCGTCATGTTTTCATGTTTTTTTTTTTTTTTTTCATGCGAGGAATCAATTTCAAAATTAAAATGTCGGATGAAAATATTTTTTTTTCTTTCTCTCTTCTCTCTTCTCTCCTCTTTTCACAAGGCGAATACAAACGAGAAAATTCTCTTAAATTGACAGTGTCGATTCATCTCTTTATTCGTCCCCCCCATTGTTAAATTCGTAGAAAATAAGCCCGGTTTCGGAAAGCTTTTTGAGGTGTCACAATGAGAACTTTCCCCAAATCAACGGAGAAGGATTTCACCCAATTGAAATTCTTCCCTAATCCCTTGTGCGATTAGTCTGTGTTCAATTTTATAAGATTTGAAAAAAAAGGGGGATCACATTATTCTTTGTAAAAAAAACAAGAAAAATTTTCCCCGTAATTGGTTAATTTAGCTCAGTTTTCATTAATTCGCTTTCAGCCTTGTTCGCTTCGTTTTTATTTGTTAGATTAATCTGAAACATTTTTTGTTGAGCATTTTAAGAAGCGACGAGTTGCGTCTCAGTGAACATAAGGAAATTGAGGAACTGACCGTATTAGGTCACGATTGCAGCTAACAGACTGGTCAAAATCTGGCCAAAGCCTGTTTTTCATGTTAACACGTCTGGCGAAATCTCTGATCTTTTGTAATTGCCCCTGGTATGCTTCTGAAACCTGGAAAATAGAAAAAGTTGTGCCTCTCACGATGGGATAGTCATTCCTGATTTTGAGCAGTATAAAATAATAGTCCAGTCGTCCGTATAAATTAGGGTGGCTCATTTTGAAGGTCAAATTTTTTATTTTCGCTCCCTGGGCAAAAAAATCATTCATTTATATGTAAAAAGAAGCCTGAATTTTTTTTAGGTCAAAAAAAATTTTTTTGGCCCAGGCGCAGGGGTTTGAAGTTTTTAGGGCCAAATTGGTACTTAATTTGAACGAATTTCAAAAATTCGCCCAATTAACATCTTTTATCATAAAAGATTGTCCTTTATAAAGTATATTTGTTATGTATTGAGCTTCCTAAAAAAAAATATTAGGTGCGAAAATAATGACCCGTTTTCCGCCCAGGCAGGGTTATAGTAGAAAAACGGGGATGGCTGTAACAGGGTAAAAGCAGAAAATTTTGAAAATTCGAAAATAGCCAAAATGTGCCCAAAATATGTAGAAATAATGCCCAAAATGTTATTTCGATGCCAAACATTTTTTACCCTATGTTAACCCCATTTTTCCTTATTTTCGGCTCTTTTTTTTTTTCTAAAAAAATGGATTTTTAAAGCCAAAAAGTGAATTTTCAACGCATGGAAGAACTCAAATTAACGAAACTGGATAAGTTCTCGAAAACAAAAAATTTAAATCATTAAAGTTGTACTTCGTTTTGTTCTAAATCCCAAGATTCCTAACCGTTAAAAAATTAAATTTCAATTTTTTTGAAATTGCAGAAAGGGCATTTCGGTTGGTTTAAATGCAAAAATTATCGATCCGGTTTTATGGACATTTACTTTAAGACAGTGTCCTTCCAGTTCTTGAGCAAGTATGTTTATATGTACGTTCGCATCAACCTCTGTGGTTTGCAGGATTCTCGCCGCTTCCAGACAATTTGTGTCATCCGCATAAACAATGTTAGATTCTATCACGGTCGTATAGACAGGTCCGGAAACTCCTATCCCTTATACATGGGAGATCATGTCCCGCTTAACTACGCAAAAATTAGTTCATCCTTTCTAACACCGTAAGCGCTAGTTGTTAAGAGAGACGCTTTCTGATTGGTCGTTGGTATTTGTAAACAAAGATGGCGGCTACTTTCTCTTGTTATTAACCACGGAGAGTCCCAGAGAGAGTCCCAACTTAAACGTTAGACATGTTGCGGCTCTCTAGATCGCAGCGCCGCCAGTGGCCAATTTTAGAACTAATTTTTGAATAGTTACAGGAAGTTTCCGGACCTGTCTATACGACCGTGATTAGAATGTGCCCGGTCGGACGACACGATTTGCAATGGATGAGCGCCGCCAGTGGCCAATTTTAGAACTAATTTTTGAATAGTTACAGGAAGTTTCCGGACCTGTCTATACGACCGTGATTAGAATGTACCCGGTCGGACGACACAATTTGCAATGCATTATGGGCTGAAACGACCTTTTCATCACTGCTTACGTTTATTCCTAGATTAGTTTTTGACGTTACTTTGATTTTCTTTTCCTTGAAAAATCCTAAATATTTGTCTAATACCTGCTGTAGAGCTATTTTGGCCGTTTTGTCAAATTTCATTTCTATTCTAACACCCAAAAGTTTTTTGTTATCTATTAAAATTAAGTCAGGCCTGTAAAAACTATTTCAGTACCGATTAAAAATTTAGTATGGGGCACGGTCGTATAGACAGGTCCGGAAATTCCTATCCCTTATACATGGGAGATCATGTCCCGCTTAACTACGCCAAAATTAGTTCTTCCTTGCTACCACCGTAAGCGCTACTTGTTAGAGAGGCGCTTTGTGATTGGTCTTTGAGATTTGATGCCGACGATGCGGCACACAGCCGTGTATATGGCCATGGCCCCAACTTATACGATTAGACGTGTTGCGGCTCTCAAGATCGTAGCGCCGCCAGTGGCCCATTTTAGAACTAAAATGTGTGTAGTTAAGCGGGACATAAACGGCATAGGAATTTACCGGACCTGTCTATACGACCGTGGATTCTACCAAACTATTAATATAAATGATAAATAAAAGAGGCCCTAAAATGGATCCTTGTGGCACACCATAATCCATGTAAAGTAATTCCGATGCATAAGATCTTTGACTACCCATAGTTTTCATCCGAATCCCAATTTTTGACGTCTTTATTCAAAAAATCATTTTCTTTCTCCAAATTAAATTTTCTCAAATGTTAATTAGACTTGGTTGCTTTTATTTCGTATCCCTTTGTTTTCAAAGGAATAAAAAAATCAAAACAAACTAAGTCCTTTTCGGTGTATGGCGCGTTTGGTCCGGACTACTGAATGAAAGTTTTCAACGTAGCATATCCAGAGATGAGTGCTTTCTACTTAAACAGCTCTTGTTTTTTTGCAAGCTGTAACAAGCTTACTGGAAGCTCACCAAAGGTTTACTGTTTTTTATTGCCCATGAACTTTTGCATTTGTTGTAATTAAATCTGGACGCTTAAAACGATGGAATATTTTTATCCATTGAAATATAAGCACATCCTTGCCTTAACGAGTATTAATTACTCTGGTAAATTAATGACAGAGGTCTTAGGAAACTGATAAGGGAATAATTAATGTTAAATTAGTTTTGTTCGCTTATGAAATTAGAGCTGAAATCAGCTCTCAAAAACCGGAAATTGGCGGTGGTTAGAAAATATGGACATGTAGGAAGTTTTCATAAAATTAAAACGGGGATGTATTAAATTGAAAGTTTTTGGGATATAAAATCTTTTAATAATTTATAACGTATCATAGCAAACCGCATATTACAATAGTTAAATTCCGACCGATCCCGATTCGACGTGAATAAGAGATGAGGATTATTCGGGTCGAATCAAGCATCCGAAACATGCTGAATTTTTGAAGGGGTCGTATTATTCGCCATCGTACGGCAGATTGTAAAATCGTTCTCTTCCCCTCTTCTCTCCTCAATCTGTTATGAATCATAAAGAATTGTAAATTTTGATTTAATCTGCGACTTTTTTTTAATTAAGACCGATAACATAACGATTCATAAAGCGTAACGAACCAATTCATCAAATTCAAAATTGGAAACGAATTTCAATATTACGGGATTTTTTTTTTATTTTTTCATACCGCGGGATGATCTCTTAAATTTTTTTTTTTTTTTTTACTTCTTGTTTTGGTGCCAGGAACACGTTTCTGTGACAATAATTTTTTTATGGATCGTTTTTTCACCTTGGCGGGGATATTTTAGATCATGTGGTATATGAGAAAAGGAGGAAAATTCTTATTTTTTTTTTACGTTGAGCATGAAAAACAAAATGCATAAAATAATGATGGCATCAAAAATTTTACTGTGCAGTCAATGTCAGACTGGTTTTAAGGTTTGGATCTGCTTTCCTAATGAAAAAAAAAAAAAAAATATTAAAATTTGTAAAATATTTTAAAAATATTTTTCAATATTTTTTGAAGCAAAAAGCAATAAAAATATTTTTTAAATCTTCTGCAAAATTTTTAAAATATTTTTATTGTTTCTTGTTTCAAAAAATATTTTAAAAATATTGAAAAATATTTTAAAACATTTTTAAATAGAAATATTTTTTTTCTCGTCCTTTTTTTTTTGTTTTGTTTCTGTTGCGAGGTTTGGGAAAGTCAAATTTCCCACGAAAAATTTTCCTCGCTACTATATTTTCTTTTTGCAATTACCACTACTAAATTATATTTCCTGGAGAAAACGTCAGTTTGAAATTAAATTTTGATGGATTATATCTATTTGCGTAGTAGGTGCAGTTTTCCTATGATTAATTAGAATTTTAAAGGAAAAATAAAATAGGATTTTTATTTTTGCTCTAATTTTTTTTTTTTTTTTTTTTTTTAAGAGGATGGAAATGTGAAGAAAATCTCGTCAATCGCCTTTACGAGAACGCGTAAAGGGTCAAAATCAATATGGTTGAAAGTTGTCGAAGGCATCTCAGCTTTCGTCTTTTGTTTTATCAAAAATTACGTCCTAAAAATTGCTGATTCAGATCTGATATCGGCCTTCTTCCAAGCTCTTAGCTTCTCTTTTTTCTTTTTTTTTTCGGAAAAATATTTACTTACCTATTTTTTTTCCCTTCTCCTTCGTCTTTCATATTAGACGGGTTTTCCGTTTTCTATTTTTTTCGACTGACAACCTTGATTGGACTTGTTTCTGATGCCTTTAACAAAGCGTATAGAGAAAAGGAAAGTTTTTCACCGCTCGAAGGGATAAAACTAAAATAGCACAGGAGAACGGCAAGAACCGTGTTTCCCCTTCCCCCCCCGTGTTTCTTGATGTGCAACCCTCCCCTCCCCCCCTACCTCACCATGCTCTAGCTGTATCAATATGCGATTCGATATAATTACCTGCTTCTAATTTTGCATTAACATGTCAAGGTAAGGTTATAATTTTGGGAAAAGCCATCAATAGCGAAAGATCTTCTGAAGTTTCGAAGCGCTAAAAGGCTTTTTCTCTCAGCTTCGGGCTTGAATATGAAAATCTCAGCAAATCCCGTTCTTTCCTCGCCCCCTCCTGTATACTCACACGTATCGGATTTTATCAAGTTCATCCGATAAAACTGTTTTTACTTTATTGCAAAATATTTTCCTTTTAATAATTAGAAAATTTTTCCGGGAAATTTGTGTTATCTTGTTTGGAGTAATATCAGAGTCGCTCGAATTTTTTTCAGTGCTGAGACAAGAAAAGAGGCAAAGGATTTTCCAATTTTTTTTAAAAGCAATATTAAAGGATTTGGGAACTATTTTTTTTTTTGAAAATGAAAGACCTACGCCACCACCGCAACTTTTTCCCCTCTTCCTACAATTTGTAAAGCCTATTCATGAGGTCCTTGGTAATTTTTTTTAGCTTCAGTGTTTTCGGTTATCATTTCTTAGTTTCGAGTAGCAATTAGGGAGAATTATCCCAAAGACTTCGTTTCCCACCTGCAGTCCCGGCGGCACCTTTACTCCTTAGCCTATGAAATTTTGCTATTTTTAAGACTGAAACAAAACCCACTGGACGAGACTTGATGATTAACCTGAAACCTTTTTTTCTTGATATTTTTCCTACTACGGCTCTGATTGCTAATACTGAGGGAAAAAAACATCCTTTCTTTACCAAAGTATAGAGATTTGTGAAAAGCGAGAACGGAATAGATGGAATTTTACATTAATAAAAGAAAGGAGAGCGGAAGGCAACAGGAGCAGAAGATGAAGAAAAAAAAAATTTGATTCGAAATTGAAATGAATTTTATTCAAAACCGCACAGCGTTTTGAGAGGTCTCATTGAAGCATGGGAATCTTGAAACAGAACCGAATTGATTCCTCCTTTTTTTTCTTCTTCCTCAGGAAAAAAAGATCTTCCGCGATTGACGTGGGGAATTTCAATTTTGGTATTTTTTTTTTTTTCGTGAAACTCTGCTAATACAGACAAATATTTTTATTTTTTAAAATTTATTTATTTTTGGCTCTGTTCCTGACAACTGGATTCGAGATTTTTGCTTTTTTCCAAGTAAGGAACATACGGTTGGACTGGAGAATCTGGGTCATTTTTTTATAAAATTTTTATGAAATTTTATAAAATTCATAAAAATTTCATAAAAATTTTATAAAATTCTGTTTTTATAAAAATAGAAAATGGCCTGTTGTCTGAATTTTTTTTCGAGAGGTCCAACGGTCTCCTTCTTCCACTGATTTCTTCATATTAATACGAGATACACAAAACATAAACAATAACAAACCGCCATTTCCTCTTTTGCTGTGGATCAATCGCAGCAACGACACTTGTCTTTTCTTTTTGAAATATTTTCGCCGCGAAATAAATTTCGAACCGAATTTCGCTAAGCGTGAATTTATATTTCAACTAATTTTTATATCTAAACACCCTTAAAATCACATTTATTAAATAAATGATTTGAAACGTTATGACTAGGAATAATTAACTTTTTCCGAACAGCACAGACTAAATCTACATTAAGAAGGGAGATTTCTATTTGGAAAATGTGGGAAATTACAAAGAATTTCACAGACCGTAACCCGTCGGAGGAGTTTTTTGTAATTTCCCACATTTTCCAAATAGAAATCTCCCTTCTTAATGTAGATTTAGTCTGTGCTGTTCGGAAAAAGTTAATTATTCCTAGTCGTAACGTTTCAAATCATTTATTTAATAAATGATTTTAAGTGTGTTTAGATATAAAAATTAGTTTAAACTTGTCTTTTCCTTCGACTATTTTAAATTCAGGGTTTAGTTCGAAAGGGTGAACCCTGGAATCGATTTCTAAGTAATTTCTACTTTTAAAAGCTGATACGGACGGTATTACTGTTCTTTACTGATTCTTCTTCTTTTTATGATTTTTATGATTCTTTACTGATCCTCTTTACTGATTGAGGAAGTTAATTAAACAGTTGCAATCCAGAGCATAGTTTGCAACTCAGAGATTTCTGAAAATAATGGATATGGAAATCAAACTCCCCTCTAGTGCGATGTGAGTGGGTCGTATTATTTTTTATCTTTTTAAATACTCAGGACAGGCTCCTAATTTAATTTTTAATAACAATATTAAAGATCAAAACTTCATTATCTGTTGAATATTTAACCAATTTAAAGTGTTCGACATAGTGCTGACAGGAGTATATCTGTTGCATCCCAATAAGTATCTCATTGAGATGCTCATTGAGTTTTATATTTTTTTTAAAGTAATTAATTGATTGAAATGGGATCTACAATCGCTTTCTGGGATTTTTTTTGATACTTTGAGTTGTTTATTATTGTATAGTTGTACTAGATTTTTTAAATTTCCAAAAAGTCGAAAGCCCTTATCAGTTATATCCTTTTTAGCAACTTGATGTAATAGATCATAGCTTTCCGTTTTGCGAATATAGATGTTGGAACCCACCCCAGTTCAGACAGGGTAGCCGTGTTGTTAGAAGATTTTTTGACCCCTAGGACCTCTTTTGCTATGCTCGTTATAGTTTTATCAATCTTTTCGGTGGACTTAGCGGCCCATATTTCTGTCCCATATGTTAAGGTCGGTTGTACAACCCTTGTAAAGATTTTTTTTTATGGCGTCCGGAGGGTAATTGTTATACTTGTATAAATTATGCCGAATTGTACCGAGTGCGCTCCTAGCCTTTATGTTTTTATTTTCAACATTTACAACCCATTTTCCGTTCCCTGTAATATCTACGCCTAAATATTTATATGACTTAATTACTTCAATCTGTAACCAACATTTCATGTTACCGCTTATTCCACAGCTGTTTTATAATTTTGCTAACAGTATTTTATGGTTTACTGGATCGAAAGCCCTTGTGAGGTCTAAATTGGTATTAAGACAAACATTAAGACATTAAACATAAAGACATGTTTTTCGAAAAGCATTATTTGTATAATAATGGATTAAAAAGGATCAGTGTAGGATACTAGAGTTTTAATGACTGAATCAGTAAAATTATAATGCAAAACAATACAAACAATACAAATCTAAACATTAATCATAATTGTCAGAGGTGAAGTATCTCATCAGTTACTCATCTCATGTATTTCTTATGGCGATGAGTCCTTGATGAGACACTTGACCTCTGACGTACGGAATTGAAGACTGGATTTTCAGTTTTCATTTTAAAAGTTCACCGGACAATATAATTTCATTTATGAATTGAAAATAATAATTATAATTTTATTTTTTGAAAAAAATTATTCAAAAATAATTTGAGTTTTCGGTCAAAAAAAAAAAAAAAAAAAAAAAAAAATTGTGATGAAGGGAATAATTGTAAAACCGCGTTGTGACAATATTGTAAATCAAATCAGAAGCAGATATGATTTTATTACAAAAAGATATAAATAATGTTGTTGAATGGTCGAATCAGAACTTGTTACCGATTAATGAACGTAAGTGCCGTCTTATGGTCTTTGCTAAAAATAAGAGTCGTTTTGACACCGTTCAATATACTGTTGGAGGTACGGTTCTTACTCCGCAGTCCGAAGTGAAAGATCTAGGCGTAGTATTCGATTCCAAACTATCTTTTGACAATCACATCAGCTCCATTACCTCTGACGCTTATCGTATTCTTGGTTTCGTTATTCGTTCCAGTCACTCTTTTCGCAACTTAAACACGATGATTCTTATTTATAATGCATTTGTGCGTTCAAAACTTGAATATGCGTCTACCGTTTGGCATAGGCATGTTGGAAGTCACGGGGATAAGCTTGAAAAAGTTCAAAAAAAATTTTTACGCTATTTACATTATCGGAAGTATGGCATTTATCCTCACTATGACAAACACCCAGTTCGTACGAGAGACATGCAGCTTGATTTCAATATCTTATCCCTTCAGAACAGAAGGCATTTAAATGATGCAGTTTACTTACAGGATTTTGAACTACTTAATCGACTGCCCGGATTTACTTTCCCGATTCAATCTGCATGTCCCGAGCCGTAGAACAAGGCAAACGCACAAAATCTTCACCTTTCCTGTATTAACATCACGTTTAAATCTCCTCTTTCAAGGTGCATGAACTCCTTAACAACTTATGTGCTAATCAGGAATTGGATTTTTTCAATATGTCGCTCAATGATTTCAAAAAAAGAGTCACGGAGTATTCTTTCTGATGATATATTGTAAACATCTTCAATTTTATACTTTTGTTGAACTTAAATTTTTTTATTTTTGTTTATTTTTATATTGTTTTAAAAGTTCTTTTTTTTTTTTTTTTTTTTTTTTTTTTTTTTTTAACCAAAATTGTAATAGGGCTTTTTTATAAGCCTGTAAATTTTGAGTCCAATATAATAATAATAATAAATAATAATAATTAACTCTGAAATGGCAAGCGATTTTCTATGTCAGGCAATGAAGTATATCTGCTAGCTTTACCAAAAATATATCTGTGAAAGATTAAAGAGTATAAAAAGGGGTGACCCAAATCATGAAAGAAAAATGAAAAAGTTTTTTACTTTAACGGAAACTTGCCGAGAGTAATAAGAAATCGATAAAGAAAGAGAAAAAAAAAAAAAAAAAATTCTTCCTGTATCCTCGTACATCGATGCTAATAGCCTATCATCCCCTACATGTGACTATGGAACCATCTTCATTCCCAATCAAACTCTCGTCGTCTAATTTTACCCTGAGAAACTTTCCCCCCCCCATTGTCAGAATCAATTGATGCAGAAATGTCATAATTTCGACGTAGAGATTATACATCAGTCTAATTATCGTCTGTCAAAGATCTAGACTTAACGTATATGGAAATTACAAACGTATCCGACTCTTACGTAGCTTTTTTTTTCTCCCCAAAAGCTACCAGGAGAAATTAAGCGATGAACTCTGGGTTTTTTTTTCCCGGGGACGAAAAAATTAAATTATTTAATTGAAATAAACGGTTAAAACCGAAAAAGTTTTTGAAAATTATACTCGGAATTGACGTGGAATTGCAGTCGTCGGTAAGAGAATGGAAGGGGGAGGGGGGGGGGGGGGGGTAAGTGGAAGTTGGAAGAACAAAACGAAACATTTATGAATTAAGAATTAAAGCAAAATATTCAGTGTTTACCTTATGCCTGAAGGTACTCCAAGATTCCTTCATCCGGTTAAAACGAGTATATAGAGAGCGCCTCTCGAGGGTATTACCAACGGAGGAGAAAAAAAAAGAGAGAAAATAAAAAATGTATAGGGGATAATCGAAAAAAACAGAACTGTTGTAGATAGAATTCCTAGAGCTTTCGAATTAAATTAAAAATAGCAGGCCTGCGTTCTTTCGAAACAGACGAAGATTAACGAAGATTCAAGTACCAATTTACCTCGACTTAAAGGACTTCCCGTCTTCAATCAGTTCTATTTACTAATTTTCAGATCAATTAAATTTTTCCGATTCCTCTCTTTTTTCTGTATTTTTTTTTTTTCTTTTTTAAAGTCTCGTCGGAGAGAGATGTCTTTTAGTTCAGGAACGAAATCATTTTTCTTTTTCTGATAATTAATGCATGTACACATAATCACGGTGATCAAGGACATAAAATAGCAAACAAAGAATGACGTCACGATTCATCATATTCTTTTTATGAATATTCATTCACCGGGTTCAGCGTGTGACATTTTTTTTTTTTCTCTCTTCGAAAACGTTGTTGGATAACTAAACTTTTATTGCGCTTTCTTTTTAAATTGATGGCGAAAGCTGCTTTTAAGCTTTTTCTGGATGGGTTCCAGATATTCGAAAATTAGGATCAGATGTTCCATTATAACTTTTTTTTTTACCTGGGACAATTTTTTTTTTGTTTTTTTTTTCGTTTTTGCCCCATTAAAAAATTTTTTATTTCGCCTTAAGTGATTGCAAAATGTGAACTAAAAGAGCAGAAATAGTTTGTATTAACTTAAAAGGTTTCAATTCTCCAGCGAAAACGGTGAACTTTTTCTTTTTTCTTATTTTTTTTTTTCTTAATATGAATGAATTACTTCAGACCAATTTGTAGGAAGCCTGGAAGGTTGGAAGCGGAGGAAAAAACATAAAGATATAATTTTTTTTTTCCTTTTATGTAAAGAGTATACGCAAGACACTGCCCGAGGAGATCATATGATAAAAGGACGAAGAAGGAGAAAAAAAAAAGAAAAAAAAAAAAAAAAAAGGCGGAGTAATTTTTTTTATTTTTAATATGAGTTTATTGATAGCCTTTGTAAAAAATTTATTTATGGAAAAGAAGTTTATTTACTCGTAAAGAAGCGTAGGAATGGCGAAGGAGCATGTTATTACGACTGTTAAGAATGTTAGAAATTTTAACTTATGCGAGTTTAAGTTAGTTTTATACTTTAATGCTCCCTATGCTAATTTACCTAAAGGTCGTGTTATAGAGGGATAAATATTTCATGGAATTTATGAATGGAAAAGGCGTCTTTTGCTCTTAAGTGCTTCTGGGCTAGAATCCTTTAAAATATTAGTAGATTTCTAAGGGACAAATAAACCTTGAACTATGATTTTGTGACGCTTACGTTGTCTGGGAAGACGAGGATGCATGCAATGCATGGAATAATTTGAAGCAGCATTGAACCGGTTTGATAGTTGTGTCGGTGTTATGCACTAACGACAATGTCAAATGCGGCTGAGTTCTGTTACCTGGACGTCGCCCCCGTTTTACGCTAGATTGAGAGGGATGTTGTGAATGAGTGCTATAGGGGAAGCAGGATAACATGTGAGTTAAATGTAATTCCTTTATTTAATATATAAATTTCGGGAACATTAGAACTTATGTTCCAATGTTCCGGAAATTTATACACGGCGGAACAATTTTTATGGCGGTGTTTCCTATGTTTACCTTAATAAAATCACACCACAAAAACTGTTCCACCGTGTATATTAAATAGTGTTACGATGGTGTCTCTAAGACCAATAAACCCGCAACGGAGCCGGCAAAATATCAAACGATTTAGAGCATGAGGGGTGGGTAGGAACGACGACCTCTCCGAACTTCTTATTTCCAAAAAAAAAAAGAAAAGAAAAATAAAGAGACCAAAAGTAAATCCCAAATAACAATAAAATTTCAATTTATTAAAGCGATCCTAAATTCGACAAAATAAATAATAGAAGATCAAAGAAGAAAAAAAAAATTAATTAACTATAACAACTAGACTTCGAAATCAAACAATCACTAATCAGATTTCCAAAGAGTAGAAAAGAAGAGAAATAAAAAAAAAAATAAAATAAAATAAAATCTAAACGACATAAATTTAAACTCATTGGAATTTTGACAGTAAAGATTCTCAAAGCTTCTTTATCATTCTTAAAATTTCATTAGAGATAAAAAAAAATTATACAACCGATTCAATACCAAACGATTTAAAATATGACTAGCTAGAACCCAATTATGACTAGATCGAACTTGTCGATACAAGGTACAACTTTTTAACTGATTACAAAATTTTCATTTCTCTGGCTAAGAATAACGTACAAAATAAAATTTGACTCAACGGTAAATTCATTTAGATCGCACTTTGAAGAAATTTAATTTCTCATATCAAAACTTACTGATTTTACTATCAATTTACAACTTATCGATTTGATGAGGACCATTATCCATTTCTAATTGACTTCCTTTACACAATCCTCCTGTAGACGTTTTCTAAAGCATCTCCCAAGCAACTTGAAATCTATTCCAACTTGATAAAACCATAATCTATTGACTCGTCTTGACCATAATCATTGTACCATCAGCAAGGCTTTGTCCAAAACCATCTCAAGCCATCACATACTTCATTCGGATCCAGAAAAAAAAGAATCCACATCCAGGAATTAACCCGTCATAAGGGTAGTCAAAAGTTGAGCGGATCTTACATAAATTAACTATAGAAATAAAAGAGAGAAACGACAAATTAACAATTTGCTAAAATTTCGGTTGTCATTTACTTTCGAAATTATTTTATGACAACGGAAATCAACCGAATTGGTAGTAAAATCAAAACAAACATAAAAAAAAAAGAAAAAAAAAAAGAAAGCGAAAATCAAATATAAATGAAATCAAATAACCGGAAAATTCATCAAAAGCCACCAAATGAATTTACTTACATACATTTGCCACGAGGCGAAAAAAAAAAAGTCAAAGTTAATCCAACCACGTGTGTCGTTTTCCACTTAATCTATTCTCAAAATTTAATCCTTTAATACATTTAGACTTTTAAATGACTCGATTTGCGATAAAATACTGGTAAATTTAAATAAAACGATATAAACTTTCCTAAATAATCACATCTGTACAATATCACAGTCATAAGAAATTAATATAATTACTTAATGAGAAAAAAATTTCACAAGTTGTCTGTTCTGTGGAAAACGATCTAATGACCTAGTCAGTTTCCTGTCAAACCTGAGATTAATGAAAAATTATTCTTCCGCGTTTCGATTTTTCTCCGAGATGAAAATCTAGTCCCCATTTGATTTCCAAAATTTAAGCCAAAGGGAACCAAAGAATCAACTTGGACGTTTTCTTCCTGTTTGGGGTTAATCGGTTAGTTAATTTATAGGTTAATTAACGGATTAACCTAATTAACAATGAAGAAAAGAATAAAAAAAAAAGTTTGTAATTAAAAGCGGAAATTGTCAAATAAAAAAAATATAAGAAAAATTCTAGATGCTTCTAGTAATTATTTTAAAAATTGAATACAAGAAACCATTTGAATCAGTTAAATTTTTGGAGGGAAAAAACCCGATTCTTAAGAAAACCCGAAAAAACACATGTCAAATCGCAAATAAATCTTGCATTACGCCAAGATTATTATTCGACAATGTGAATCAAATATCGAGAAAAAATCACACCTCGAGTGGGACTCGAACCCACGAAGGCCATGGACACGCCTTGAAGTCCTATACGCGGACAGCGCTCTAACCAACTGAGCTATCGAGGCGACGCTCAAGGTAGTGAGATTTTCTCGATTATAACTTTAAAGGTGGAATGCAAAGTCGAAGTATACTTTTGAAGAGAAAATTTACTCTGTTTCCAATACATTTTAATGCCGAGACCGCACCGTGAGGTGACCGAGTACGCCAATCCAGGATTAAAAATCGCGGAGCATAAGTCAAAGCTATTTTAATGACGGAAACGCCCAAACCATTTTTCGTATATTTGAAAAGAGGGGGGGGGGGTCCAATGGTCCCAATAATTAATTATTTTAAAAATTGAATACAAGAAACCATTTGAATCAGTTAAATTTTTGGAGGGAAAAAACCCGATTCTTAAGAAAACCCGAAAAAACACATGTCAAATCGCAAATAAATCTTGCATTACGCCAAGATTATTATTCGACAATGTGAATCAAATATCGAGAAAAAATCACACCTCGAGTGGGACTCGAACCCACGAAGGCCATGGACACGCCTTGAAGTCCTATACGCGGACAGCGCTCTAACCAACTGAGCTATCGAGGCGACGCTCAAGGTAGTGAGATTTTCTCGATTATAACTTTAAAGGTGGAGTCGAAGTATACTTTTGAAGAGAAAATTTACTCTGTTTCCAATAAGGAAAGTAGTATACGAAGTATACTTCAAAAGTATACTTCGACTTTGCATTCCACCTTTAAAGTTATAATCGAGAAAATCTCACTACCTTGAGCGTCGCCTCGATAGCTCAGTTGGTTAGAGCGCTGTCCGCGTATAGGACTTCAAGGCGTGTCCATGGCCTTCGTGGGTTCGAGTCCCACTCGAGGTGTGATTTTTTCTCGATATTTGATTCACATTGTCGAATAATAATCTTGGCGTAATGCAAGATTTATTTGCGATTTGACATGTGTTTTTTCGGGTTTTCTTAAGAATCGGGTTTTTTCCCTCCAAAAATTTAACTGATTCAAATGGTTTCTTGTATTCAATTTTTAAAATAATTAATTATTGGGACCATTGGACCCCCCCCCCCCCTCTTTTCAAATGCTTCTAGTAAGTTCATAAAATCCTAAAATGGATATTTAGATATTTAGCTTACGCGAGATCGAATTTTAAAACAAAGTTTAAGTTTCATATGAAAATCAATGAGATCAATTGAAAGAGAAAGTAAAAATCGATTATTTTTACTTGAATTATTGTCGCGTTCTTAACTTATGTAAAATTAAATTAAATAATTCGCAAATAGAACTGACTTTGGTTCCTCTAGTCTTAATTGGTTTATATTTTCAAAAAGGGGTGGATCCCAAATTGAAGAAAAATAAAATGGGTTCCAGAAAAAAAAAAAAAAGTTAAAATAATTATATAGGGAAAAATAACACAATCGTTACAATAGTCAATTGGAACGATATCACAATTTTTAATCTCTTTATTTTTATTTACCCTGCATGAATATATTAGGGCACAATTTCACGCAGAACATGTTTACCCAACATTTTCGACAAAAAAGCTGGTGATGGATAAAAATGGCGGACATGTTCGGTGAACATGTTCAAGTTGATTGAAAGTGACGCACATGTATGATTGGTGAACATGTTCACCCAAGGGCGCAAGGTTCCGCCGAACACATGTTGGTGTATGGTAAAAGTGGTGTCAAACTTTTTTGGAGCAGTTGCAATGATAAACGGCAATTTTCCTTGCAACTGCTCCAAAAAATTTTGGAGGAGTTGCAATTGGAGCAGTTGCAAACTCGTACCCTTGCAACTCCTCTAAAGACTTTATGGAGGAGATGCAATCTGGAGGAGTTGCAAAGGACCCATAAAAACTTGAACACCGCATTCAAATGGGAGATACAATCCTTAAAGGTCTTTGCCTTGGCTAATATATCATAGATGAAATCATCAATTTGTGTACGTGCATATGAAAACCTCTTACTTATACAATCCGGACAGTATGTTTTGTTCTTTAAACCTTCTGTAAACCAATAACTTTTCCGAATCAAAACAAACTATCTGAATTGTACAAGTGGGAGGTTTTCATATGCACGTACACATTTTATCAAATAAATCTCGCAACACTATATCCATTAACCTTTGAAATGTACCTGGGGCCAAGTGGAGCCAAATGGCAGTACGGTGTATTGATAATGGCCTAAATTTGGAACACTAAATACAGTTAATGGCTTAGAAGCTTCTGAAAGTTCGATCTGGTTAAAGCCAGACAGAAGATCGATACCCGCGAAAAATATGAGCCCACCAATTTTGTCGATATTGTATCTAGACGGGGTAAAGGGTACCCATCAAAATACGTAGCTTTATTTAACAATCTAAAATTAGTACACATACTTCGTTCCGTAGAATTCTTTTTAGGTACAAAAACTAGGGTAGAGGTCCCTATGTTGGTCCGCAAAATGCATACAAAGTGTATATATACATTTGCAATAAAAAATGTATTACATTTTGTATACATTTTGCGGACTAACATAGAGACCTCTACCAAAACTAGGGGTGACTCCAGGGCTAAAGAAGGTTTGATTATTCCTTGTGCCAGGAGTTTTTCTACATAAAGTTTAGCTTCGGCTAGTAATGCGGGGTTATAAGCCCTCGGTTTTGTCCTAATAGGCTTCACATCGTCTTTTAATTTAATATCATACTGTGCTAAACTAATATGATCCTTAGACGTTTTAAACTTTTTCTCCCATTGTCGTAGGAATTGATCAAGTTCAAACACATCGGATTCAATTAGGAACGCAGGTGGAAAATCACTAAAATTCACTTCTTTGGGATAAAAATTGCATGTATTTTTATCAATATTCAGATCAGACTGAAATTCATCAAGGTCAAATAAATCGATAAGACAGAACAGGCTGCAAATTTAAAGAAAGTAAATAAGGTTTTTGGTTTAACTGTGACTTGGTGAACATGGTTTAACTCACACAAAAATTTCCACCCAACATGCTTTTTTTAAACATGTTGGGTGGAAATGTTTGTGTTTGATAAAAGTGGCGAACATTTTGGACAAACATTTTCACATAACATGCTTAAAAAACCGTCACTGCTTACGTAGAGCTTCCCCAACGTGTCGGGGAAAATGTTCGATGAAAATGTTTGTCCAACATGTTCGCCGAACATTTTGACTAAATAAATCGTACGGTTTGTCTTTTAAAGAGAAACATGTTTTTAATGATCACAACTATTCAAAACTTTTTTTTTTTTTCAACACATGGATGCCAACCAAAATAACGTGAAAGTTTAAAAGGACGGGTGCAGTAGTACTAGTATTTCGTCGTAATAGAAGAAAGAACACCGCACACCAGAATAGGGAAATCGGTTTCGGTTAAGTATGATTTTTATATTCGTTGTGTATGTTTGTAAACAAACTTATCACTAAATATAAACAACATACTTAACCGAAATCTATTTCCCTATTCTTGTGTGCGGTGTTCTTTTTAGAGAATCATTTGTTACCAAAAAATAAAGTTGTAAAAATATTTCCTTATAAAAGGTATTTTTTTTTTTTTTTTTTTTTTTATGCATTGACAACGTTCAGTTGAATTAATATTTCACAAAATTACTATTGTTTTGGAATATAAAACTACTTTTGTATTTTATATTCTTTTGTTGTTTGTATTTTGTAGCTTATATACTTAAGATAGCTAATATACTTAAGCCTTGTAATTTTTGTATTCTATCCTGGTCTTGCCAAGCCTTGTAATTTTTGTATTCTATCCTGGTCTTGCCAAGCCTTGTAGTTTTGTATACTTAAACCTTGTAGTTTTATATTCTTCCCTGGAAGAATATAAAACTACAAGGTGCGCTCTATCGGCAGAATAAAAAAATTTATTTAGTTTGCCGATAGAGCGTTCTAATAGAAGATTCACCGGCGAACTTTTTCATCAAACACGTGGGTTTTTGATAAAAGTGGCGAACATGTTTGGCGAATATGTTGGACAAACATTTTCCCCAACATGTAGGGGAAGCTCCACATAAGCAGTGACGCTTTTTTAAGCATGTCCAGTGAAAATATTTGTCCAACATGTTCGCGAAACATGTTCGCCACTTTAATCAAAAATCAACGTGTTGGCCCAACAAGTTCGCCGTTGAATCTTCTATTAGAGCGCTCTATCGGCAAACTCAGTACGTTTTTAAGGAAAATGTTGGGTGAAAATGTTTGTTTAGCACGTTCACCCAAGTTCAACATTGGTATTCATTTGCTGACTACCTTCAGCTTTTCAAAATGCTAACATCATACTTGAATAACTCATGGGTTTATATGACGATCCATATTCTAAACTTATCCTTATATGGATCAACCTGTATGCGTTAATCTGTAATACAGTCTTGGTCCTCTTGGAGTATTACCAAAAGCTTGGAGGGAGGATAGGAGGCTTCCGGAGAGTCGAAGGCACTGTTATTTGACACAAGATAATATGTTAAAATACAAAAAATTCGGGGTGTATTAGGGCCTCATAGAGAACGAGATTTCACCCGGCCCGACATCAAATTCGAAGTGCCGCAAAATAAGGGACACCCTAATGGGTATGTGTTACACTCCGAGCACGTTACAACAATTATCGAAGACTTCTGCATGCAATAGAAATTAATTTTCTTATTATTCTGATGAATATTAAGCGTTTAGTTTCGAGTTTTACTGTTTCCTACGTCTATTGTGTTGGCGTATATTTTAAACATAGCCTTCGGTTGTTGCGTCCGCGAAAATTGTATCCCGAACCTTGAATTCCGTTACGTCGCCTTAGATTTCCTCACAGCTTATTTTGAGTTCTGCTGCTGAACTGAATGTGGGTTGATGAATCAACTGAAACGTTTATAATCTCGTAACATTTTTCGGAAAAAGCGAGCGAATTCGAAATTCATTCATTCTTCTTTTTTGATTTCGATGAATAAAATTCATAAAATAATTTTGCAACACATTTTCCCCGACCGAGGAAATTCCTTGAAGAATCGGAATTCCTTGAAAACCTTTGATAGAAATCGCGGTTTTCGATAATGATTTCCGGTTACTTATCAAGTGGAAGTCACTCAAAATTTTCGGTTAGAATTCAAGATTTTGTACGATTTTGCTTGCACACACACGTTTTATTTCGGTAACTTTTGATTTTCATCAATTCACCGATATAAAGGATATTTCGGGGCTTTGCTAATTGGAAAAGGTTGTAATGTAACAAATGTTCCTTTTTTCCCTTCTGTTACATTTATGTGAATGGAAAGTTTAAAAAATTTTTCGTAGAGGAAAAAAAAAAAAAATTGAGGGAGAAAAAAGTCAAAAAAAAAATATGGCGATTTGGATTTTGTGCTAGAGTTTTTTTTTTTCGGGGTAAGGGGGGGGAGGTTTTTAAAGGAAAACGTCATTTCAAGTTAGTTTGAACTGGCGGAAAATTCATTTCCATCGAAACATATCTGAGGAGACCTCAAGGCTTTATGTGAATCATCTCGACCCAAACTAATTTACATTTAATTTATTCGGTTTTTGTGCCCATTTTCCGGAATAATACATAACATTTCCCCCTTAGTTTTGTAAAAGTTATCACAGTGTGTCAATGTTTTTTTGATTTCCTTCATCCTCTGGCTCGTGATAACTTTTCATTTTCAAGTTTAAGGTCTGCTTTTTAAATGTATCAAAGTAAAAACTTTTAGTTGAAGCTATTGGATAATTAAATTTTAATCCATCCACCCCTAAAAAAGGAAAAAACTTAATATAATTTTCCGTTTTAAACGTATATTATCTCTCTCTCTCTCTCTCTCTCTGCCTATATATATGTGTGTGTTTTATATATAAATCTCGTTTCTATCGATTTCGAAGCGAAATGAAGATTCCAGAAGTTTTTAATTTGCCCGTCCGTTCTCCCGTAATTTTTTGTTCGACAAAAAAAAGGATTCTTTGATCTGTATAAATTAAAAGATTAAAGAGAAATGGAGAACAAATCACGGTTACCTTTTTTTTTTTTTTTTTTTTTTTTCCTGGACGGAAATTCTTCCTGCTGTGACACGATAAATTTTGATTCGATACGTACGATGATTTACATATACATCGTTGCCGAAGTCTCCCGGGATTATGGGGGGAACCTCCTTCAGGTTCTTGAAAACATTAGCATAAAGTCCATTCGTTAACGGGATTAAACACCAAACCGTAATTACATAACCACGTAGGACGGAGCTCAAGATATCATTTTCCCACCTTGGAATCGCTAATTGCAAAATGAATCTCAGGAAAGACTTTATTTGTCTGCAGGGATGCAAAGAAAACATTCGACCATAATCATGATCCAATCCAATTATTAATAAAGTTGCTGATGTTCGTAATCGAGTTAGTTTTTAAATTAGATGAAAGTTGGGTAAATTGAAAGGTGGGCAAAGTGAAAGGAAAGCAGTTTTACAGGGATTCGTAAATTAACTCTGACGAAGCTGCAAGTGGGCCATAGTTGGAGGTATTAAAATCCTTCAGTAACCGCGAATTTACTTTGTCTTTTTTCATAGCTCAAAATAAAATGGATTTTTTATTTTGTTTGATTAACATTTAGAAGAATTAAAAATTAATTTTAAAATTACGGGCTTAAGACCACGCGAAAAATGTGAACATTCGTCCATGCGATCAAAAAGACCATTAGTCGCCTGAGCATTAAGCTCAACGTTTTCTTCACCTACGGTTTGAGTATCATTTTTCTGATGTTCATTGATTTGATTGTTAGCGACTGTCTCCAAATCTGAAAACATAAAATGACGTGAAATATTATATTGAATTACTATTTTTCAACCTTGGTTTAAGTTACCTCTATCTAAAACAGCTAATTCTTGCTCCGGAAAATCTGCGTCTACTTCAAGCATATTCGTCCGCCGGCAATGATGGGTCATATTCAGGGAAAAGGAGAATAGGCCGGAAGAACCTATCGTGGCTGCGTAATTTAAGAGCTTGGACCGGTCTAAGTGTCGTGGAACTTTTCCGAATTGCCCTCGATAGAGTTACCAGGCCTGATAGTCGCCTATGCCTGGACACAGGTACGACCACAATTGTCGTTATACACTGCGGTATACCTATTGTCGGTATTTACAATTCCGTGCGTCGGAGGTGAACTTACGTATCTCCATCGTAAATATGATTGGAGATAGTCTGTTTCGACATTTCGTGAAAGTGTCATGTGACCACAAGTTTACACCAACATGAGCGGGCAAACTTGCAGTCACATGATTTTCACAAACAGTCAAAACACACCATCTCGCATTATATTTACGATGGAGATACGTTAGTTCACCTCCGACGCACGGAATTGTCGTGTATAACTTGGCGTTCGGTTGACCTAGGATTTTTCCTGGATTCCAACCTAAGAACTCTTGGGCTAAAACAGAACTCGGTTCAACCGTAGGGGATCTACATTTGGTTCGTCCATTATTTTTAAAATGGTAAGAATAATCACAATAAAGCAAACTTACGGCGTGCGATTTAAAACAAGACTGTGACATGAATAAAATGGTTAAGCATTTACTGTTTAGATTCGGAACATATTTCCTTAGTTCCCTGTTCCAAACAAAATGGCAAAGTATGGCCAGTAGGGTGTCCCTTATTTTGCGAATTTTCGAATTTGATCTCGGGTTGGGTGGAATCTCGTTCTCTATGGGGCCGTAATAAACCCTGAATTTTTTCAGATTTTTTACTGAACGGGAAGGCTTGCCGACTTAAGCTTTTAGTTCGAAAATTCCCATAAGAGAAAAAAAGTCGACAATTTTTTTTTTTTCGAGGAAAGACGTCGTTTCCTATCAGGAATTTTGCTTAGATCACGAATCTCTGTAAAGTCTTCGGTACTGAAGTTTCACGAATCTGGTTTCACGAATTTTTTTATATCCGGTTTGGCGTTTGAGTTAGAGGCCAAAATATGAGCAAAACTTACGACTTAGTGCGTTTTGCCACTTTACCAGATTTTCTTGTCACATTTTCTCTTTTAACTCAACAGCAAAACCAGATATAAAAAAACGGACTTTAGATTCGTGATCTAAGCAAAATTCAATAGGAAACGACGTCTTCTTCCGCGAAAAAAAAAAATTGTCGACTTTTTTTCTCTTATGGGAATTTTCGGAACTGTTCAGTAAAAAATCTGAAAAAATTCAGGTTTCATTAGAGCCCCATAGAGAATTGAGATTCCACCCGGCCCGACATCAAATTCGAAAATTCGCAAAATAAGGGACACCCTAATGACCAGGTTTGGCCAGATCTTTTTATTTTCCACTGTTAATATTGATGTCTATAAGGATACTCAACGTATCCCAGTAGATGAACTCTTTTTTTCACCTTGTCACTCAAAAAGGAGGTTGATGAAAGTGTAAAAAATCGATCTTATTCATCCCTTTAAAAAAGGGATCAGATTTCGTTTTTGAAAAATAAAATCGGAGGATAAAAAAACTCTCACGATTACGAATAAAATTTCATTCCTTCTCGATTCCTCTAAAACCGCTAAAGAACACGGTTTCCGTCATTCCTGACATGTTTATTCAACGTTGAGTTTCATCTATTGAGATATTTACAGCATCCTCGTCATCACGCAACTCCAATCTTTATTTTATAAAAATCTATTATCTTAAAAAAAAAAAAAAAATATATATTGGTTTGAAAACATTTTAAATGTCATACGGTATCCCCCTTTTTTTTTCTTTCGCGTAAATGTTGCCAGCACTTAAAATTCAATTAGGAATTATCATCTCGTTGCACTCGAAAAAAGGGAAAACATTTAAATGAGAAAGAAGAAAACGAAAAAAAAAGGAGTAATAAAGTTTATTTTCCCCGCAGCCAGTAAAAAACACTGAAAAGAAAGAAATTTTCGCTTTCGGCTAAAATGTTTCTTTACAGTCTGTTATAAAGTGGAGTGCGCGGGTCGTCAAAAAAAAAAAAAAAAAGAAAGAATTTTAAGGATGATATCCTGTTTTTGAATGGCGTTGGAGCATCAAAAGCCCACGAGTATGAAAATAACTTTTACGAGCTTTGTCTGGCCATCTGGTGACAACGTTATAAGTTTTTAGACAAGAAGAGTTTGAGCTGAAAGAAAACTCTTTTTTTTTTTCTGGGAGGGGGAAAAAAAAAAATTCGTCGCATTAATAAGTTAGCCGCAATAATAAATAAATTGGAATTTGAAAACTAACGGAGCTCATTAAATTATGATTATTATGATTAATAAACGTAGAAGCCCCGATTTATTTATTACATGATGGTAAACTCATCGGATATAATCCTTTACGATGATTAAAAACATGTTTACTAACATTATGAAATATGCAGACGGAAAATTAGCCTCCATCATCATAGCCGCGTTCCATGTTTTCCCCAACCTCCCCAATTGCTCCACTTGACAATGGCATGATTCGCCTCTTCCCGGACACTTTCGCAACCCCTTCAATTCGATTGTTTTTCGCGCCATTCCTGCAAGTGGTTGATGCATCAAGTGCTGCAGGGGAAGGGGAAAAAAAAAAGGAGGAAAAAAAAAAAAACAGCTTTACGAATGCAACCAGAGCGTATAGAGATGACGTTGATAAACACTCTCGACTAAGAGCAATCTTCAGTTTCGATGCATTTGCACTGGACGTTAATTTCCTGAATAATTTTCTCCTTTAAAAAAAAAAAATAATGAAGAAAGCTTGAGCCGATTAATTTAAAAGTTCCATTGAATGCCAAAACGAATTTTCTTTCGCTTCCCTTTATGTAAGAGTTTGGAAGGGGGGAACGAAAAAAAAAAAAAAAAAAAGAAGGAAGATTCTTTTTATCTTTTACGAAAAGGCGTTTTTGTATAAAGCATAAAATGCCTTTAAAGTTACTAAGTATATAAAACGCTTTAATCAATGATGTGCTTTAAAAATTCATTAAAATAACAATAAGTGACGATGTTGTGACGTAATTTCATTAAAAAATTAAGTTTTTTTTTTTTTTTTCCTTTTCTCTTTTTTAGCGTGCTAAAATGATGTAGTACTTTTTGCGTAATTAAATCGCGTACAGGAAATTTATTTCCTTTTTTGACAGTTTCGCCCTTGTTTTCAAAAAGGCGGGGGGAGGGGGGAAGGTGGAGAATGCCACGTCAGCGGTGTCAGATCAGACTGCAACTTTATTAATCACAGGCATGTCGTCTAATGGCTGGAGGAACTTAATCCAGGTGATTTTGGATATCTTAGAATGATTGATTTTACAAGATGACGCTTGGAGGATATAAATTGCGGCGGACGCAGCGGAGCTCATAAGAGCTTGATGGGTAAGCTGCAATTCTCGTAATGATTTGGACACGGCGGGAAGATTCATTTTATAAAATGAATCGAATTTCCTTTTTTTGTGTGCAAAACTGGTAATTGAACTCAGTCTTTTGAGCTTAAAGTAATTGGGCGTTGGAGGATGTTTGATTTTAGGAAATGATGCCGACGGAATAAATCTTTCCGGATTTGGGGAAAGTTGGGAGTTTGACATATCGTTTGAAATCGCAAATAAGTTTCGGTACAAAAATAAACAACCCCTGAAATTGTATTCATTACGCGAAACGAAGAATCTAAAACAGCAAGAAATACATTTGATATATTGTATATGGTTTTTGCTTCGGTGAATTGGATGTTGAATACACGTCAGTCTTAAATTATTTCGGACCGATCATTTTGTAAAACTCTGGGTGGAAAATGCCATTTTCGTATGGAAAATCCTTTTGAATATGTATCATCGTGTTAAAAATTTTACAAGTCGAGACTTCGAGATTCGAGATTTCGATTCGCAGCAGAGAAAAATAGTTTTCATTTCAAGTGAAATGATTGGTTCCAGCTGTCTGCAGTGTAAAGGTTAGGTTAAATAGGATGATGTGAAAATGGAAAATAATAAATGAATAACAAATAAAACTAACAAGCAAAACAAAACAAAAAAAAAAAAAAAATCAGGTGAAATGTTAATTAATTTTTTTTTATTTACACTTAAAATAAATGGAAGGATTGATAAAAACAAGTAGTAAAATAAAAACAAAAGAAAATCTAGAAAAAAATAAAATCTTGTGCTGAAATTTCATTTTTTTTTTTTTTTTTCATTTAAAATTGAAATTTATTGAACAATTTTTGAAAACACTGTTGGAGCAAAATGCAGATGCTTGCTGAAGGCTACTCAATAGCTTTAATTTCTTGTTTTCATGCAGTGTTTCTTTGTTTGTAAATGGAGGAGGAAGATTTTGTTCGGCTAATTGTTCTTGTTCTTCTATTTGTTGAGTTAGCAGAAGAATTTGATCAGTTTTTCATTTTCGAAATCCAAATCATCCATCAAGTCTTGGGAGAAATCGAAATCTGGAACGATGGGAGGACTTTTTGATTAGGGATGGACACAACACAAGACAACACAAGCACAAGACGGTCTTGTTTAGTTCTTGCGTATTGTTCAAGATCTTGCAACATAAGGCAGTGAAGCTCTAAGTTAATATTTTTTTCTTCTCCCACTTTTTTTGTAATGGCGGTGAAGAAAAAAGTAAACAAAAAAATATAAACAAAGCCATATAATTATTTGGCGAAAGGAATTGTGTCCATTGCCAAGGTAATTGTCCTATTTACATCAAATCATATTGCAAACATGACATTTTCCAAAACGTTTTGCATGGTAAAACGTTATGTTTCACATATAATCAGAAAATATAGGAAAATCTTGAACAATTCTCAAGCCAAGGCAAGATCTTGTTTTTCATTTGTTTTCAACGCAAAACCACAACACAACACAAGAAATCTTGTGTTGTCATCCATCCCTATTTTTGATTTTGTCTTTGTGTGTTCATTATTCAATAAGCCTTTGTCAGCATGATGACTGTCGTGGATGGCTTTGATTGTTGTGGAAGCAGGTTCTGATTGCTTTCTTTGCATGTCCTTTGTTTTTGCATTGACATGAGTTGATCGAGCAGGAGCATTTTGTTTAACCTCTTGATTTCTTTTTGCGATTTCTTCTTGTTCTGCTAGCTGTTTTGTAAAAAGAAGCATGTCATCCGTTTGGTTCTCAAAATCCAAATCATCCATCAGATCTTTCATCGAGTGCCATGGAATCCTCCTTTGTGCCAAAATAGAAATGTTTATTATTGTAAAACTGATATATTGAAATACTGTATAGAAATAAAAAAGCAAAATTTTTGAAATATCTATTACTGACCTTGGAGTTATGGCTACGAACTTTGGTGCCGAGGAACCGACTCGTTTGCTAGATCTACCGGATAAAATGAGGACACTGAAACTGTTTCAGTGTCCTCAATTCCGGTACATCTAGTAAACGAGTCGGTTCCTCGGCACCAACGTTCGCAGCAGCAGTGGTTGATGCTGCTGCTGCTGCTGCTGCTGCTACGGACGTTAGTGCCAAAGAACTGCCGAAATGTGTCGAACGTGTCGCATTGTCTGGAGACAACCAACCTCCAGACAAATCGAGAACCATTGTTGCTACGGACCGACTCGTTTACTAGATGTACCTCCTGAGGGGATGTTTCGAGAGGGAAAAGTCTTTGTATTGGCGGTACTAGCTCACCTGTTGGTAAAAGTAAAAATTTCAAAATTCCCGTAAGCACCGCAAAATCAAAAATTTTATTTTTCTATAAAAAAATATCGGATTTTTATTCACTTCTTGAAAATACAGCTAAAAGTTATGTACCTCATACGGTTTTGACGAGAGAGGCCAAAACAATTAGCAGTATATACTATCGTTACAATTTTCTGCTAAATTCTTCATATTTTTGTCCTCCAGTGCAGTAATTGTTTGTCTCATCAGCGCTACCAGTTCTGCACTTCTTCCTGTCTAACGTCGTGGCCGACTTTTAGTGGCCGCTATGGGGGTGGCTTATCTAAGTTATTAATAATACGCCGGACCGTAGTTCTCCAGGTCCCGCGATTAGGAACAAGCGCTACCAGTCCCGAAATTAACAGGGATAAAATTGTCAGTTCCGGAACAGACATTGTTAGTTCCAGAACAAGCACTGCCGGTTTCGGAACCAGCAGAAGCTAGCTCTATTTTAGCAGGTTAACATAAGATTTTTTAGCATGCAGGGCTGACTTTTAAGCGGCCACTGAATTGAAACTGAAAAAGTTGTTTCAAATCATCGCATCCAGAGAAACAACATCGATTTTTGGCTTCTAAAATACTATTGTCTGTGTTTGTGCAAATAAAGCAAATTCACGACACGCGAAGAAAAAAAAAAAAGAATAACTTCATTATTGCGGTCGCAGTAAAACTCTGCCAGAGCTCTTATTTGAACTTTGACTTCTTATTCACCTGACAAGCTATTAGTGGTGACTTAGTGATCCAATAGAACTAGTTTATTACCTCGCAATAATTTTTCTTTCTTGACAAACAGCGTTTGAGATTCATTGTGACGTACGATTCATATTTTAAATGAAGAAATAAAGTTGGTATACGAGTTTAATAAGCTTGGTGCCTCAAGCATATTTTTATGAAATGTATTTACGTATAACGTCACGGGTTATTGGATATATATCTTTTTTTTTTTATCTTCCTTGTAAAACGTTGTTTTAACCCTGCAATAACGACGGATTACCCAAAAGAAAATCGGATCTTCAAGATTGGTTTTATTTTTAAAAAAAATCGGTTCTAAAAAAATGGGGGTTAGGGGTACCGAAAACGATACAAATTGGTTGGAAACCGACAACAGGCTTTTTTCATCGATTCTTCCTCATCAATTTGACTTATAATTTCTGAGATTGTTGACACAGGTTTTACCATCAGTACCACGTCCTTAGTGATTTCAGATGTCAAGATTTGTGTCAGCAGCAGGAATGAATATGTTGGTAAGAAGTAGTTGGAATCGAAATCGGAATCGAGATTAGCATTTTTCCTTAAAGGTGCATGCATATTTATGCATAATAGATGCATAATTATTTATGCATAATTTATGCATAATTATTTATGCATAATTTATGCATAATCATACTGGAAGATGGAAAAAAAAGTTTCTGGTAAAATGAGTTAAGTTATGCTTTTTTCATATATCCAATTTTTTGTATAATTTATGCATGATTTTTACATAATTTATGCATCTCTTTTTCGTACAGGAGTGTCTTAAAAATGTTGCCTTTCTTGTTTTGTTTAATTTCGGGGCTTTTTTTGGATTAGTTTGCTTTTTCGTACGGAAAAGAGATGCATAAATTATGTAAAAATCATGCATGAATTTTACGAAAAATTGGATATACATAAAAAATGCATAGATTATGTAAAACCAATTTAAGCAACTTAACTTTTTCTCCAGGAAAATATTTTTCCCATCCTCCGATATAATTATGCATATAAGTATACATAAACGATGCCTAAAGAAGTAAGCATAAAAGGTGCATAAACAAGTATGCATAAACGATGCATAAACAAGTATGCATAAACGATGCATAAACAAGTATGCATAAACGATGCATAAACAAGTATGCATCACTTATGCAAAACAAGTATGCATAAATTATACATAAACAAGTATGCATAAATGATGCCTAAAGATGTATGCATAAAATGTGGATAAGAAAAGTATGCATAAATTATGCATAAACGATGCCTAAAGAAGTATGCATAAAAGATGCATAAATGATGCATAAGCAAGTGTGCATAAATACAAAAACAGATTATGCATAAATGCATAAACAAATTATACATAATCAGATTATGCATAAATGCATAAACAAATTATACATAAACATATTATGCATAAATTATGCACAAACAAGTGTGCATAAATTATGCACAAACAAGTATGCATAAACGAGGCCTAAAAAAGTATGCTTAAAAAATGCATAAATTATGCATAAGCAAGTATGCATAAATACATAAACAGATTATGCATAAGTACATAAACAAGTTATGCATAAATACATAAACATATTATGCATAATTGCATAAAAAAGTATGAATAGTAAGATAAAAAGTTAAATAATGATAATATTTGCAAAATTTTTCGACAAAATGATTAAAAAAATTATATACATAAATTATGTGAAAATAATAATTGTCGATTTTCATTCTTAAAAAAGTTATGTATGTCCAAACTTTGGTAAAAGTGATACTAAAGTAAGACATTTTTTATATACATTTTTGCGTTTATATTGCAAAAATTTTGTACAGTTTTTGGATTAATTTTTCGTACGGGCAGCAACATCATGACCTGCTGTTGAAAGTACCTACCAGGTTTCAGTTGTGGTCGTTAATTTTTAAGGACATAGATCAGCTTTGACAGGGTTAACCCGCTTAACTTTACCCTTCCTACAGGGTTAACTCGTGCACATGTCTTAAAAAATAAATAAAAAAAAAAGAGAAGAAAAAGGAAAAAGGACCGTCCTTTAAAAAACAATAAAAGTTCCGGACCTCTGTCCGCTGGATATTAAGATATATCTTATCGAGGGTAAATAAAAGGGGTTTTTATTTTCTCCGACTCCCAGAATTCCGGATAACAGATGGGAGACTGAAATTCGACTAAATTAATGTTCATGATCTTTTAAATTGGCACGTGTTTCTTTTTTTTTTCTTTTGCTGAACTCATTCGTTAAAAAAGTTTCCCCAACAAATTTTACAAGTCATATCGGTTCCCACGGGAAGAAATTAGTTTAAAAAAAAAAAAAAAAAAACAACGGATAAGCCACTTGTAAAATAAGGTAATTAAAGAAGATTTTGCGAAAGTTTTTAGGAGGGGGTGCAAAACGTGACCGGTAATACTAATTTTTTAATGCTCTTGTCAAAACGACTGACGAAAGATTACTGTCGCCCGGTTTTAAGCAAACTGCGATTTTAACGGAAACTTAACAAGAGTTTTTTTATTTTTTTTTATTTTAGTCTAAATTTGTATTTAAAAACTTTTACCCGGGAAAGTTGTTTTTTTTTTTTTTTTTTTTTCTTATACAAAAAATTAGCATAAAATTCAGAAGACGAGATCTTCAATTCTTAGATAAGTTTTTGACTTGCGCTTTAATTTAAAATTTAAAGCTTTTTCGAAATTAAAGGTTCGTTAAGCAATGGCTGAGGAGGAAACGATATAAAATAAACTTAGGTGTTCTCTTTGTTTTCATTCAGAAAAGGAATTAGTCGAGACTTATTTTGTTTTTTGATGATTAAAGCGTAGAAGTTGAGCCCGAAACTGATTTCGAGCCCAAAGGTGTTTCTTCATCGAGATGTCGAGGGTTGAGATTTTTATTCCCAAGGCGCTTTTTACCACGGGAGTAGCCAGGGATCTTTTTCGAAGCCGTTCTTGGGCTTGTAACCGCAGAAAAAGTTTTAATTTTGTAGGAGGTAAAAATTTACTTTTTTTTTGTGCTCGACACCTTTCTTCCCTTTTCCGGAAGCACGGCAAAAAGTTGAGAGTTTGAATCTGATATGATAACATGGAAACCGACTTGTTAAAATCTTTCGCATAGAGAAATAAGGAAACTTTTGGTGAAGACTCGGTTTTGAAGATGGAAGACTCGTTAGAAAAGCATTTTAATGAAACTGCTGACCTCCTCAAATTCCCTCACGGCCCGATGGAGAATATAACTCGTACCAGTATAAGTTTTCACCCTTGAAAACTTTTTATCGCGAATGCATTTTTTTTTCTTTCTTTTCTCCTTTCTTTTTTTCTTCGAAAGAAATAAGTCACCGCATAGTGGGCCCTTGTTCGATTAAGCTGTCACATTTCGTGCATTTCTGACCTAAGTTTGAAAATTTTGCGATTTTAGAAATTGCAATTCCGGCTCTGAAACATGGATCGTAAAGATGACAAGATTAGGTTATTTTTTTGCCCTAAAAAATCTGCGGTTGGCGGCTTGCTGCGAACTGAAAGTAATAATTTTTTTTATTTTATAAGTAGATTAAATAGAACTTACTCCGAAATGAGTAGAGGTCCGGTGTTGTCTAATGTTAACTTACCGTTCTGGTAAGTTTACTTTGAGAATTTAGACAATGTGCTTTACTGCTTTTTATTGAGGCGCCTTGTACCCGAAAATTCGTTTTCGAGACGAACCTGGGAAAAAGTGAGCTTAGTTTAAAAATTTTTCAATTTTTAATACCAGGAAACGAATTCTTTTTTCTGGAAATAGATCGAATTCTCTCGAGGCTTTTCCTCTCTGTCTAATCCGCAGCAATTCGTTTTTCCAGGAAAATTCGGGTAAGCTATTTTTTAAACAAAAAGAGAAAGGATCGCACAATATTAACTTTCCTTTTTTTTTTTTTTCTTGTGTTTTCCTGAACCCAGAGCCAGTGGATTATTATGGACATTCTGGTTAATTGAATGCGGATATTCTGACAGCATTCTAGGATGATTTTTCATCGAGAAGCCAAAGAGGAGCTTCATTAAATTTTTGTAAGGCATCCGCTTTGAATAGATTTGTATCAGGGTTCACGTTGGTTTTTCTCGAAGTTTTAGGAATCAAAGCTGTACTAGGCAGGTCAACTGAGCCATCACAATCGTGCATGGACATAGCTCATTTGACCTAGACCTGCGTAGAAACGTTTTATAAAAATTAATTTTTTAACTTCAAAATAATATTAGGGCTGTGGCAGGTATTTCCAATTCTCAGAAACGAACATTCTCTACATTCTACCGCATGGTGTGAAAGACTGTTGGATGAAACTCCACACTGGGGGTGTGGAACACCTGCAGTGGCTCCTGGTACCTGAAGGCGAGGGGACACTAGAGACCCCATTTAAAAAGAAATTGGTCAATCCAGCCCGAATCCAGTCCCTAAGATTTTTGAGCCACAAGGTTTTCCTACGACCCTGACTGCGCTTACCCTCGATCTTTCCCTCCATCACAAGCTGAAGGAGGCGATATTTTTCATTTCGCATTACGTGGCCGAAATAATCGAGCTTCCGACGCTTGGTCTCGTATAGCACTTCCAACTCCTTTCTTATACGAGCCAAGACGTCAATATTTCTCACCCTGTCAGTCCACGAAATTTTCAGCATTCAACGGTATACCCATATCTTAAAAGCCTCCAATTTAGACAGTTTCTTTTTATGTAGGGTGTCTAGGGGTCACTAGAGTGGACGCTAGGGTCTCTTACGCCGAGTCTCTAGGACGCTCCCTAGCTGACACCTCTTATCTGACGGTGTGGATCATTCTACAGTGGCTCTTTCCTGAAGATGTGGAGCACTCTTAACTATTGGGACGTTGCATCACAAACTATTGTGACACTGCCAAGTCAGCCCTTTTGGTTTTCCATTTGTTTCTATTTATGTTCGGCTGCTTGTTGTTCTCCTGTGATTCCTGATGCTTTGTTATTGCTGTCACTACCGTAAGGACCGGGTAATGATCACTTCCATATGAATCTTTCATGACTGTCCAGTTGGATTTGGTCGCTGTCCCCATCTTACCTAAAGCTGTGAAACATTTTAACTCTCTTACTTGAGAGTTTGTGACCTGCCGCCACTTAACTCACTTTAGGTAGTGTCTTCACATCTTATTCACCATTCGCTATTGTGAAAGTCACTATTGTCACTATTGTCTCCGGTCACCGTAATACCGAAAACTGCTCGGTTTACCGTTTTACTGCCACAAAATTCAACATCAAAAAAACACGAAGCTACTTAAATTATAGGTAAAACACTCTCTTTTGTCTTCATTATTGCAGCTTCAACTTTTTAAAAAATGGCGGTTCCGGATTTAGTTTCCGGTGTCCCCTGGTAGAAATGGTCTACTGGATCAAGCTAGATCAGTCTTCGAATATCAAGATTTAGTCTTGGATCAGTACCGGATATCCACGTCCGAAACAGTTTTTTTCGTTATTTTCATCAATCTTGGTCGGGTCTTGATCGACCAATATCGCTCCATTCTTGATTGATCAACTTTGGTCGAGTCTTGCTTGATAAGCATTGAATAATCAATTTTGATCCAAACCTGAACTACTGATTCTCCAAGATTAAATTCTACCAGGGAAGGCTGTGGTGACCATAGACAACAGTGACCTTTCCCAACAGCGAATGGTGAATAGGATGTGAAGACACGACCTTAGCTAAGCGGAATCACAAATTCAGA
Source organism: Liposcelis bostrychophila (assembly GCA_037577465.1). Taxonomy (NCBI): domain Eukaryota; kingdom Metazoa; phylum Arthropoda; class Insecta; order Psocodea; family Liposcelididae; genus Liposcelis; species Liposcelis bostrychophila. The sequence continues at coordinate 22,503,601 of CM075207.1, forward strand.
TCTGGGTACCACGTTGTTGGTCTTCCAACAAAAAGGACTCGGTCTATTTTATAATTCTCAGAAAGAAAACATTTTTTAACTTTTTCATTTATCAGGAGGTCGCAACCGTAAAAATAAGATTAGTATCAATGTCAGCTTAAATAAGCGGTTTCAACCTCTTTTTCCCCTCCCATGTTTGATTATTATCATCCGTCGTTTATTTTTCTTTTATCGATGATCGTTATGGGTGGCGTTATTCTATTTTTCATCGTTAAGAAACGATATTAAAAAAGGAAAGTTTCGACATTGAACTCCTTACTACGGAAAAAATTTATCAATTTGCGGTTCCTCGATAAATTTTCTTTTCTTTTTTTTTTCGGGCGGGAATCGAAGGGGTGGTTTTGCGAAATAAATAAGAATTTATTTCTTGCAATATCCGGATTTTAAGAGTCGGACAACTCAACGCGAAAAAGAAAAAGAAGAAAACGATAAAAGGCTTTAATTTAAAAATACCATTTGGAACATCCTGTGTCTGAGAGAGCTTTCGAAATAAACGATCCTGTGTTATTAGAAATTTGAAGGTCTCTTTAATGATAAATGCCTTCATATGAGTAACTTTTATTAAACATATACTAACGTTTCGCTTTAGCCTCGTGTTTTTGAAACTTTCTTGGAGAAAAAATGGGGAGGGGAAAGTCTTTATCATGAGAGAGTTTTTGAAAAGCTTACCTATATTATAAACGCATCAATTTCTAAATATGTTGAAGGCAGGAGCGTCACGGTAATTAAAAAACTTCCGTCTTTTCTCTTTTCTTTATAATACGAAAGCTTTTATCTTCAAAAAAAAATAAATAAATAAATAAAAAAGAGATTTTTTTTTGTTTTACACATCAAGCGAGGAAGAAAAAAAAAAGCGGGAAACAGTCTTGACCTCGAATGAAAATTTAATACAGTAGCAACAGGTTTTTGTTTATTTTTATTTATTTTGTTAAATATCGGATCATCAGTTTTAAGTTTTTCGATTATTTTACGTTTTAATTTTGATTTTTTTTTCTTTTTTGTTGATTTCAGATGGCTGCAAACGACACGGAAAGTCCGGAATACGATGATGTTGAAGAAATCATAAAGGCTCGTGAATTAGAGTGTTGGGCGCTCTTAAATTCAAGCACGCATACTCTTCCCGGTAAGTTTTTAGGTACCAAAAAAAAAAAAAAAAGTTTGGCGGGTGATTGAAAGGTCAGTCAATCAAAACGTTTGGTTTCATTTCCGTTTGTGTGCTTATGGAGCGGTTTTATGCTGTCATGCACAATTTGGTATCTTATGGGTCATGTTATTGGTTGACTCTTGATGAAATTGGTCCCGAGTCATTGTGACTCCTTGTCCAAACTTGATATTGGTTGGCTCTGTCCAAATCCAAATTCAAAAAGGCTTTTCAAAGCTTGCAGCTTTATTACCGCATCGCAGATGCCTCCAACCGGTCCTATCTTGCTTCGCCGTTCTCCAGTCTGGCACTCCCAATTAGCCAGTGTCTACGGATTCATTATCCTCCCTGGGACCTCCCCTGTGGCCTATGGCTAGTTGCTCGATCGTCCTAGACTTTCCTGATAGCCCTCGTCGGTGGCTCCTCAGATTGCCTGCTTTTATTATAGGTTTGTACCGATTGTAACGTCATTCTCGACTTTAAATCCTATTGGTTCCTCCCTGTGTCACCTCGAGAGTGGCTGAATTCCGTGGTTTCCCTAAACCGCATCATTTGTTTAACTTTTTTCCCCCTGTCAATTAACAACGAACACCATACGAAATCAATTTAAAATGAAGCGAAACATATCCGTCTAATTGACTTATTTTCTTTTTTTTCGCGTATCCGGTTAACGTCATGTTCAATTACATATCAAAATCAACGAAGGATGTTTTTCGTTGGATCACTTATCATTTCGACATTTTCTAATGCCGCTTTGTGCAAAACATGTAGAAACTTGAAAATTTCAATTAATTCGAAGGATATAAGTGGATTTCAATAAACACGTTTCATCTGGCATGCTTTTTTTTTTTTAAGTATCTTCATGTCTAATTATTTATTTAGAAATGAGCTTGGGCTTTTTTTTTATTGAGTGAGGGAAGATTGATTTTATTAATTATAACGCGAAAAGTTTTGACGTCGGAAGAAATGTTAATTGTTTAGCACAACAAAAAAGGGAGGATCCACAGTAGGATGGGTCGAAACTGACGAATTTTGGAATTTGAAAACTTGTGATAGTGGAACGGGTGCCATTTGGCATTGCTATTAACTTTAATTTTTTTCGAATTTTTGAAGGTCATCCTGAGGTCGCGCAATGACCTTGATGTTTTTGAAAAGCCCACATATGAGGGTATAAAATAAGAATTTTTTTTTGTGGAAGAAAGTATTGTTTCCTATCGGAAATTTTGCGTAGATTACGAATATGAAGTCCAAAATTCATTTTTGTGCACGGTTTTTAAGCTAAGGGGGAAAAGTTTAAAGAATTTCAGTGTTCAAAAAATCGGCCTAAAACTTAAAATCCGTATACTTAATTCCGTTAAATTAATTTTGGACTTCATATTAGAAATCTATGAAAAATTTCTGATAAAAAATAATACTTTTCTAAGCAAAAATAAATAAATAAATAAATAAATAAATAAACAAATAAATTAGAGGTCGAAGCCGGTAAAAATTGGTAGAGCCGACGCCGACGCCAACGCCAACATCGGCGCCGAAATATCCAAAGTGCTGGAGCTGGCTCTAGCGCCGGAACTGGAATAGCAAAATTTTTGCTGCTGGTGCTGGTGCCAGAGCCGGTTCCAGTATCGGTGCCAGCACCACAATCAATTTTGTCTTTTTTTTTTTTTTTACTTGACAAAAAAAGTGTTACAATAACCGCCTCTTATTGTAGTGCCGGTTAATACAATCGGCCGCCAGCACCGGCGCTGACACCAAGTTTAAAATGAATTATCTAGCACTGGCACCAGCTCGGCACCGACCTGAGTTTTTAGCTTTCCGCGACATCTGTGTTGGCACTGGCATCGCCCTCCTGGAAGAAATCGGTCTCCGCTTCGGGCCCCTCGAAGAAATCTTATATTTTGCCTTTATATGGGGTTTTTAGAAATTTCAAGACCTTCAATAAACCTGGAAAAAATTAGGGTTGATAGTGATGCTGAAGGGCACCCATTCCTATATCATTAGTTCTCAAATTCCAAAATTTGTCAGTTTCGACCCACCCTATCAATTAATTGCTACAACTGTCAGGAACACTTGCAACAGCTCAGGGTGATTGAGATAATTCATATGGATGGAGATTTTATCTTTTTTGCTTGAGCGCCTATCCACAGAAGTTGATGTATTGCGATTGAGACAAAAGTCTTCCGAGACAGTACGCTTTTCCGTGAAATTTATAACAAGCCCTAATGAAAAGATTATTTATTACCCGACGAAGCCATGTTCTTCCTTTTGTTTTCTTCTTTGAAGAAAGGCACTCTGTTTATTTTAAAGAGAAAGGTATGTGTAGAAGGGAAAAGGGGGAAGGGTTGAGGAAAGGTGGATTCCCCCGTACATTTCAAAACACAAACTCTGGAAATTTTTTTTACTTTTTTATATAACATTTATTTAATCTTGAATTCAATCTCAGGGTTGGATAAAAAGCTCAATTCTTCTCTGTTGTTGTGTTTTTTTTTTTTTTTTTTTTTTTTTATTCTTTTAAATTTAATCAATCTGCCGTGACATTATATCTACGTTTTTTTTTCATCCGTTTCATTAAAAAAAAAAAAAAAAAAATCCGAAAGGGGAAAAAAATATTTATAAGGAGAAAAAGAATGATAAAATGTAACACGTAGTGAAACGAAAATAGAAGTTCCTCCTGTTGTCCCTTCGTTTATTGAATTCTCCTTTTACTTCGACTCCAAGACAGTTTTATTGAGATTTTAATGTCCTGTTTTAATTTCCTGTTTTATTAAACGCATTAAAACACATCGGAATGAGATATTGTTGAAGATTGAGGGAGATGCGGAGAGAGCACCTCCGAAGTTTTTCTTTTTCTTTTTTTTTTCTTTCGGCGGGGGCGAAAGGGGAGAAAAGAAAAAAAATAAATAATAAAAACAAGTCGTTCGCATAATATATTCTAAAATATTCTAATCAATGTTTTTACAGCGGGGAATTTTTTTTAATTGGACTTGCGCCGTTAATGTTTAGTTTTTAAAATATATATGTATTTTTATTTTCTGGAGAAAGGTGAATTTGAAACTTCCCATCGATCTTTGATTTATAAGTCGAACCGTCGTAAAAAGTGAGAAACTTTCTAAAAACATTAAAATAAGTTCCTCCGGTTGGACGATTGGTCAAGACTTTTTTATTGATCTTTCTTTATATTCCGTGACGTTATTATCTTTTCTTTTTTTTCTTGTTTTATTACTGAAAAGATTATTAGTGGGAGATGGGGTGAAAAATCTGCTGGTATGATAAGAGGGATTAAAAAAAATTGTGTATGAAATCGGTTCTTATTTAGTAACGATAGTTACTGAGTGTCTAAGTTGCGATTTTATTTTGACGTTAACTTTTTGCTGTCGGAAGCTTTTTCTTTCCCTTCGAAGCTTTAGGGGCTTAGATACTGTTAAGTGTTTTTCGTTAATATTTCGATACAGTTTGATCTATAGGGCAGTTAGTAACCCAGAGTGGGCCAGCCACAAATAAACTTGGGTCAAAGATAGAAATTTGTACGCACTTAATGCATTTTCAAGGGTGATGATTTCAAATTCGATATTAGTTTTACAATTCAAGATGGCGGATCCAATATGGCAATCTCAAAAGCTAAATTTTTATTATTATTTGTAGTGATTGACCACAAGACGAGAAGATTGTAAATTGACTTGATGATTGTCTTGAATAAAGAAGAAAAACAATTTAAAAAAAACATAACAAGATTTTAATAGTTCTGGAACAAGACAAGGCAAGACAAGATAAGAAAAGGCACAATACTTGAAGTACTTACACCAGAAATCTTAATAACACCAGAAAAAGGATTTTAAAAATTCAGTGTCTAAAGAATCTTCCCTGGCTTAAGAATTTCAGGGACTGGTTCGGTATTGATTCCTTAAGACTTTTTCGTACAGAGCGGTCTCCAAAGTAAAAATCTGTCAGATGATAGCTAATCTCCGTCGCTTAGAAGAAGAAGAAGAAGAAGAAAAAAAAAAGACTGTTACTTTTTACCTTAGTCCTACTTTTCTAGAGTAGAGCATGCCCTTAAAAAAAAACTTTACTTTTTCTGAAAATGAGCCTTAAAAACCTTAAAAAAACCTTGAATTTCAAAAATGATTTTCAGTAGACACCCTGAGCCGTAATTAACGTATTGATTGCCTTATAATTAAAATCGCTAAAAAATTTCAAGTCTTTGCGCTTTGGTTCTTTTTCAACTGGAGTTACCATGTGAATAATTTAAGATATTAAATTTAAAACTTAAATAAAACTTCAAGATATCGGTCTTTATCTCTCTTTTATTTGTTTATGATTTCTGCTATTTTCTTTTTTTTACATCTGTTCTTTTTTTTTAAACTTTAAAATATCGAACAAGTACAGTAGCTTTTTAAGTTTTTTTAACATCCTCCGGCCCCGGAGGTCGGTGTTTGGGATTTTATTAGAATAACTTTGTTTGTTGGTCTTTTAAAAGTACCCCGAATAGTTTTTAAGTCCACCACTCTCACTTGATTATCGATTTTGTTAGGATACACTTTTTCAACTATTCCTTTTAGCCAGCAATTTCGCGGAAGATTTTCATCGGTCATAATTACTAAGTCTCCAACTTTTAAATTTTCGGTAGTTTCCAACCATTTAGGGCGTTTATTTATATTAACCAAGTATTCTTTTTGCCATCTCCTCCAGAATTTATCCGCGAAGGATTGTGCGATTCTCCATGCTTTCTTTAATTCCTTTTCGTCAAAGACTCCTGGAGGGCAGCGTTCGAAATTAGGTCCGATTAAAAAATGGTTGGGTGTCAAAGGCTCCTGGTCTTTCGGGTCTTCAGAAACAAATGTAATAGGTCTGCTGTTTACTGTAAATTCCGCTTCTGCCATGATGGTATTTAACACTTCTTCTTTTGGGCTTTGCTCATTTAGGATAACTTTTAGTGTATCTTTCACCGATTTAACTAACCTTTCCCAAACCCCTCCCATGTTTGGCGCATTTGGAGGATTGAAGTTCCATTCGATGTTTTTCATTGCACAAAATCTAGTTATCTTTTCCTGATCTAAGTCTTCTAATGCTTCTTTAAGTTCTACGTCGGCTCCCTTGAAATTTGTACCATTATCTGAATAGATTTTTGATGGTGGTCCTCGCCGACAGCTCATCCTATGAATTGCCATGATTGCTGCGTCTGTGGTTAAGGAATGAGCGATTTCAATGTGAATTCCTCTGGTACTAAGGCAGGTGAAAAGAGCGCCGTATCGTTTCTCTGTTCTTCTTCCTATGGTTACCTTCATAGGTCCGAAATAATCTAGACCTGTCACCGTGAAGGGTCTAACGTAAGATGTTACTCTAACTTCGGGAAGTGGTGCCATTTTCGTTGCTTTTGGTTTCGCTTTTTTGATGCGGCAGAATATGCATTCTCTACAACACTTTTTTACGGCTGTTCTTCCTCGTAGAATCCAAAATTTTTCCTTTAATTGACGGAGCGTAAATTCAGTCCCTAAATGACTTTTTTGATGATAATAATTGATGATCAGCTTTGTTACGGGGTGCTTCGGATCTAAAATAATTGGAAATTTTGTTGAATGAGGTAATTCCTTTGCGTTTGTAAGTCTGCCTCCAACTTTTAATAATCCGTCTTCTAATATAGGCGTTAAAGAGTAAATGTTGCTGGAACGGTCCACCTGCTTTCCCTTTTTCAATTTTTTAGTTCATCTGCGAAACTTTCGATCTGGACTTGTTGTAAGATCAATTTTTCGGCTTTTTCTAATTCGCACGGCAACAGTTCTACCGGTTTTGCCCTTCTGGAATTCACGCGTAAAATCCAAGCGGTTGTTCGTATCAATCTAGTGTAAGAGGAAAATCTTTCGAATTTTGGAAGCGCTTCCTTCAGATTTATTTTTTGCTTTTCATCGTTTTCTTTCACAACGTTGACGCAGGCGATTTCTTCGATGCCTTTAAAAGTTTTTCTTCCAGGCCATTCTTCTGGCTTCAGCTTTAAAAATGCCGGTCCGGTTATCCATTCTCCTTTTATTATATCTTCAATTGTCGCTTTATCTCTGGTTGCCAAATCAGCAACATTTATTTCTCCAGGTATCCAAGTCCAGTTTTCTTTTTCTGACATTCCCAGAATTATTTCCTGTCTATTTTTTACAAAAATTGGAAGCTTTTGCGATTCCGATTTTATCCATCCTAAAGTAGCACTTGAGTCAGTCCAAAAATAAGACTTGCTTATTTTAATTCCATGGCCATTTTTTACTATATCAGCAAGTTTGGTTCCAAGTACTGCCGCTTGTAGTTCAAGTTTGGGTATCGTTAATATGTTTTTCTTGTTTTTCTTAAGCGGTGCTACTCTCGTTTTTGCAGCGATAAATGTTGTGACGATGTCTCCGTTTAGCTTTTCGATTCGCAAATAACTTGATGTTGCCATTCCTTGAGGACTAGCGTCGCAAAAGGTGTGAGTGGTTATAGATGCTGCTTCGTTTACGCTTGCGTCGTAATTTCTTGGAAGTTCTATCGAGTCCATTTTCTTGACATTAGCTATGAAATCTCTCCACTTAGGTGTCAATTGAGGATCTAATTTTTCGTCCCAGGCTGATTTTAAGAACCATGTGCTTTGCATTAATAACTTTCCCTTCATCGTGATTGGTGCAACTATACCCAGAGGATCATAAATAGACATGACCGTTTTCAGTACTTCTCTTTTGGTGGGTATTTCGGCTTCATTAAAAATTTTGGGTGGCAGTCCATTAAAACTCGTGCGTAACTTTAACTTGTCCGTCTTGACATTCCAAATTATGCCCAAAACCTTTTCTTCGTCTACCTCTTTCCTAAGGTGTTCTGGAATTACTTCTTTTAATTTGTCGGAGTTCGTAATCCAGTTTCGCATGACGAATCCTCCTCTGTTATGGACTTGTAAAACGGAACTGACCGCTGTTTTAGCGTCCTCTATATCGTTCTTGCTATCGGCATAATCATCCATATAATGCTGTTTTAAAATTGGTTCAACTGCTTCTGGAAATTCCTTTGCGTTCAGTATCGCGTTTTTTCGAATCGTGAAGTTCGCACAAGCTGGAGAGCACACTGATCCGAACAGCATACTCTGCATTACATATACGTCGGGTGGTCCAGTCCGTCTTGTTCCTCTCCATAGAAACCTTTGCGAATTTTGATCTTCTTTTTTAATTTTGATCCTTAAGAACATTTCTTGAATGTCGCCGACAAATCCGATTCTTCCTTCTCGGAACTTAAATAATATTGGGATTAAAGGGTTGAGCATATCTGGGCCAGTCAAAAGATGGTCATTGAATGAGACGCCGTGTGACCTGGCAGCCGCATCGAATACAAATCGAAATTTTTCCGGCTTGTTTGGATTCTTAACAGCAAAATGCGGCAAATACCAGGTATGATTGTTGTGGATGGAAGCTTCGTTGTCAGTTAGCTTTCTTGCGTAGCCTTTGTTAAGGTAATCTTGGATTTGATCACAGTACTTTTTAGAAAATGTTGGATCGCGATCCATGGATCGTTCCACGCTGAAAAGTCTCTTGATTGCGACGGCTTTACTTTCAGGCATAGTTGATTCATCATTTCTCCACAGCAGTCCGATTTCGAATCTTCCATCTTCCGTTTGCTTACATGTTTCTTCCATTTTGCTTAACGCTCTTTTGTCTTCGGAAAGTTGAGGTTCGATGGGCTCTTCGATGTCTAACTTTTCTTCTCGCATGAACGACGTTAGCATTCCGTTTATTTCGTCTTTTTCTTCATTGACAAAATACACATAATTTGGATCTTCATAATTTCGACGGCGGGAACTATTTCCGTGTATAACCCAGCCCAATTTTGTACGTGAGGCGAACGGTGCGTTGGGTTTTCCTTGGACAACCTGTCTTGCTATGATTAAGTCTATGTTGTCTTGTCCTATCAGAAGTTTCGGAGTTGCATTTTGATAACTTTCGAACGGAATCCCCGACAAATGCGGCCATTTCCTCGATAATTCCTCGCGATTGATGGTTTGAGTTGGTAAGTTCAATTTTTTCACCGTCCTTACATTTTGAAGTGTTAAAGTTTCGTCTGCTCCAAGAACTTGTAGATCAAATTTTTGAGAATCCGGATCGTGATATTTATGTCCGTTCGTCCAACCGATTTTTAAAGGAATTTGCTCGCCTTGTAATTCATTCGTGTTTGCGGTATCAGTCTCCATCATGGTCGTGCTACTTCCTTCGTCGAAATATGCGAATATTTTTGCATACCCTTTGGGAGTGAGTGCGGTTACAGGGGCTATCGGCATTAAAACAGTTTTTGATGAATTGATGCATCCGCTGATATTAACTTCCGGTTGTTTTTTCTCTAAATTAAAATTTTTGGAGTCTACCGTTAAATCGGAGTGGAGCAATGGATGATGATATTTGTCGCAGCCCTTTTCAGTACATTTGCGTCGTGTCTTGCAATTTTTTGCTCGATGCTTATTAAGTTTTAAACAGCAAAAACAACCTTTCTTCTCTGAGATCCATAACCATCTATTATTGACATCTAAATTCCGGAATTTTCTGCATTTATAAATGTGATGATTATCTTTCTCGCAGTACACGCAAATTAATTTCTTCGCTTGTGGTTCCGTCGTCGATAGAACGATAGAAGTACTGGCGGTCGAGATTTCCGGTTCTTTGCAGTAAATACTAAGCGCTTGCTTTTCGTCGTTCAACCAATCGGCTAAGTGTCCCACTGTCGGTGTTTTAAGGTTCCGTTCGTGCACATGCTTCGCCCATGTATACCGAAGTTGCGGAGTTAACTTGGTCAAAAGCTCCTTTAACAAAAATGGGTTCGCGGCGTATGCTGGCACTTCTAGGGAATCTGCTGCTACTGCTAAATTTTTTAATACTGTCGCGAATTCTGTTAAGCCAGTAAAATCGTTTTCTTTAATCGCATTGACTTTTCGGGCCTTTTCAATCATGCTTTCCATTATAAACTCGGGACGTCCGAAATTGTCTTTTAATGTCTTTAAAATTAAGTCCACATTTTTCTCGGATATCAAAAGCGGTTTGATCACTTCCATTGCTTTCCCGGTTAAAGACTTTTGAATTAAGTACAGCCTTTCGTCGTCGTTAACTTATGAATTCTATTTAATCGGTTATACGCTATCATGTACATGGGATATTCTGCGGCTATTCCTCCGAATGTCGGTAATTCTTTCTTGATTAGCGATTTTGTCGGTTCTCGTCAGAATTAGTTGCTGCCCCTTGCAATCCGGTGCAAATGCGTTCACGAAGTTTGTAATAATATTTTCCGTCGTGCGCTTTTCGACTTCAGCCTCTGTTTCGTATTTTTCTTGCTTTTCAATCTCGTCGATCCAGTTCATCACGCGTACCTCTCTTTCATCGTGTGGTACTTCTTTTTTCACGTCGTCGTCTCCGGTAACAAATGAATTTTCACTTGACTGAGAATTTTCAAACTCCCATTCTAACGCGAGTCGTTGTTCTTCTAACCGTAACTTTTCCTTTTCTACATCTAGTGCTTTCATTTTAAGCTCCAAAAGCCGTTTCTGTTGACTGCAATCAGTTGCGCGACTTCGACCAGATGCGCTCCCGTGGTTCCTGATAGTCTTCGTAGTATTTATTTCCGTCGTGGCAGCCGGCATTTTTGGGGTCCCCTGGATATGGCTATCCTGTTCAGTTTTGTCATCTGGTTTGTCATCTTGTACTCGTACTTGCCTGTCCGGCCGAATTTTTGGCTTGTCTAGCGGTTGGTTGACATCTTCAAAACCGTATCGGTTCGGCGGGATGCCCTTGTTAATACGGTCGCTTCGTCGTGGGCTAGTCATTAATAAAGTTTAAATGCTCGAAGGACCATTGTGAATAATTTAAGATATTAAATTTAAAACTTAAATAAAACTTCAAGATATCGGTCTTTATCTCTCTTTTATTTGTTTATGATTTCTGCTATTTTCTTTTTTTTACATCTTCTGTTCTTTTTTTTTAAACTTTAAAATATCGAACAAGTACAGTAGCTTTTTAAGTTTTTTTAACATACCATCTCGAAGTGATAACCCTTGTCTGGGTTCTCAATGAGTAGTAAGTGCATTTCTTATGTTCGGCTTTTCTTATTTATACGAGGGTTGGCGAATATCTGGGGTTCAGTGGCTACCTCAATTATTTCTGATTCTACTTTCTCTGCAGAGTAGGCCGTGAATGTGACGTTATGTGCACCTGAGAGGGTCATGATTTCTAAGTTTCTGCCAAATGTGCCCTTTTTCATTCATATGTTTTGGTTTTATTCACCGGATCGTCGGTGGTTAAGAATTCCTTGTAGCCTGGGAATGGATTGGTAATTTTTTCCCAATGGCGAGCTATCTCTTGCACCGCTTCCTCACGTAGTACTCCACGACACTCCTGATGGCCATATAGAAAAAGACTGAATGCCCTTAAAAACGGTAGGAAACTAGCAACTTATTATTTCACAAAAATGTCGACAAAATCTGACTTCACAACAAGATTAAGAATCAAAAGGACATCCCAAAAATACCAATTTTGAAATATTACCTGATCATCCTTTGGGGGGCCCCAAACTTTTTCGTGCGAGCGTGATATACCATATGAATGCTCGCTGGGTACTGTGTCGAATGAGACCACACCGAAATCTTCAGCTTTTATAGGTACCGAGATATTGCAGCTCAAAGAGATCAAAAATGGACAGTAAATTTGGACCCCTTTGAGCTACAATATCTCGGTACCTATAAAAGCTGGAGATTTCGGCGTGGTCTCATTCGAAAAAATACTCAGCGAGCATTCATATGGTATATCACGCTCGCACGAAAAAGTTTGGGGCCCCCAAAGGATGATCAGGTAATATTTCAAAATTGGTATTTTTGGGATGTCCTTTTGATTCTTAATCTTGTTCTGAAGTCAGATTTTGTCAACATTTTTGTGAAATAATGGGTCGTATATTAAAAACAAGCATTTTTCTTAAGTTCTTTAAATAACCAAGTTCATTTAAACTTAATTAAGTTAAAATAAGGTAAATTAAATTTTTCTTAACTCATTTAAACTTAATTAAGTTTAAACTTATATATTGTTAACAAGCAAAAGCAAAAGCTTTTGCTTGTTTTTAAAATACGACGCAATAAGTTACTAGTTTCCTACCATGTAGGGTCGGTCGGGGGAAATGTAAAAAAATCCGCCATCTTGTCCATGTAAACATTTTTAATTTTTTTCCACGGCTGATTTTCAGTTTTGAGAGCTGAATGTGGGCTATTTCTTGGCTCATATACTCGTCTTGGGTGTGGGATGACAGCCAGTCAATTTGTTTCCCAATAACACGTATATTTGAGTCCGTTTTTGACCCCTTTCCGTTGCTGAAACATGGGGGAAAAGAAAAAACATGGGGTAAATGTAAAAGTCATTATTCCAGGCCAAATTATAAACGATTTTCAAATATTGCACAGGATACGTACCCAGCCTTTCATAGTTTATTAACTTTTTCCTATTTTCGCTCGTAAATAAACAAATAAGCAGATGAAATAATTAAATTTTAAAGGACTTAAAAAATCAGAGCCTTCCATTTTGTTCCTATCCTTTTCCATTGTGTTTTCATTTCCCCCGTAAATAAAAACATTGATTTAAATGGCGGATGACCGACGATTTTTTTTAAAATTTATTTTATTTCGAAAATGGCAATAATAAATGCTTTTGTGGGAAATAAATTGTGCCATATTGGTAGCAGAAGAAGTAAACTTTGCATTTACCTATTCAGTAAGTCCGCTAATTAGATAGGAAACTTTGTTTAACAGATTTTTACATTTACCCCTGTTTTACTTTTCCCCCAACCGACCCTAAGAGGCAATTGCCGTCCCCTTAATTTTCTCTCTACGAAATCTCATAATTTATTCATAATGCACATTGCATATATCTCATAACTTATGGATAATGCTGCATCTGCAGCTGGAGGGGCTCCTATTGCTGCTGGTGCTGGAGGTGCTACGACTGCTGGCGTCGTACGACCAAAATGATCTCTTATCCATGAGTGGAAGAATGCATACAGAACTATCACACTAAGGAACATTATTTCACGATTTTAAAAAAACACTCTGTCGTATGTAAAAGATTAAAACATAAAAGCATAAAATAAGATTAGTTATTATTGGAGCCCAAAGGACAGATTAATTGAAGTTTAAAGGTAATTCGTCCTCCTAAATTTAGCGTCCTGACGTTAAAATTAGGAGTACGACTTGTCTTTAAACTTCAATAAAATAAGATATCTAAAAATGACTAAAATATCAAAAAAAAAAAATAAATAAATAAATAAATAAATAAATAAAATTAGCTGGTGGTAGCGAGTTAAAACCAACGTTAAAAACTTACAATGCCCTAACGAATTTAAAGGGAAAAAGTCTGATTCCATTGCATGTTCTTTTTGATTAATCAAATCGTTTGCGATTGCTGGGACACAGGGATCGAAAACCGTATGCCTAACCTGTTGTTTCTACGACTTCTTAAAGAACCCCACACAAAATAATAGGAATTTGGCTATCGGATAAAATTCCATTTGCTTTTGTTGTTCTTTTGTTTGTTTTTAAATGTAAACTTTATCCGACGGCCAAATTCCTATTATTTTGTGCGGGGTTCTTTAAAATTTGCCCAGTGCAAAAAGAAACGGAATAACCTATAAATTGCCTTTGTATGTCGAACACAACTGCCGTTTTAATTTAGAACATAAAAACTCGCCCACAACCCGGAGAATATCGATGACATTCCTCTGAAAAGCGTTAAAAGATGACAACAGGTCAAGTTTCGCGGTGAAAATAATTAAAATTGGACGTGATGCGGGCTAAATTTGAGCCAGAGGGGAAAGATGAAGAAAATAAAGCATTTGGATAAGAACGAATGCTAGCAAAAGGAACCTACATATTGATTTTTTCTAGAAGTTCGCTCTCATGGATAGAAAAATTTAAAAGTTTGTGTATGAAATTAAAACTTTTGACACGAATCTTTGTATTATTTGATTGTCGTTTTGGCCTCGGCCAATAAAATCCAAAAATTTCTAAACAAACAAGTGATATCGTGGGCTCAATATTATATTGTTCTAGTTACACTTCCGAAGTTGACACTAGTCCCCTGTATACAGGGTCCCTGTATTACTAGTCCCCTGTAAAAGCTAAGTATACGTAGCTTATGAAAGACGCGTTTCAGCCTAAGAAGTGTAACTAGAACAATATAATATAGAGCCCGTGATATGTAGCAATACTTTTTCGGATGTAGGCTGTGCCACCCCTCTACGTAGTTGTTTGTGCTCTGAACGCGATTTAAAACCAGTAAATAAACGTTCCTCACAGTCTGTGGGTACCAAGTATTTTTTGCAGTTTTTTGGACTAGATATTTTACCAATATTAAGGCAAAATCTATATTATTCTTTTCTCAACCAAATGTTTTACTTTAATTTTGGACAAAAGCTTTCTAATATCAATTTAAATTTTGTAGCATTTAGACAAAATCGTTAAAAAATTCTTTGGAGCGAAAAGTTTAGTACGTTTGTTTGGGTGCAAATTCACTATGGAATGTTGGACCAACATGTTGTGCCACCAATTTGGTCCAACATTTTTTACAAACGAACGAATCGACTACTGCACCTATAAATCAAAACGAAGTAAAAAATCAGACTGGGGCCAAATTTAAATTTTAAAAAAGAAATATAGCGGAGTTTTTTTTAGTTGGTGAAGAATTGAATTTCGGCGTAGGGGTGAGAATTTTGCAATAATCGATTCGTTCGTTTGTCAAACATGTTGGTACAACAAGTTGGTCCAGCAATGTGGTACAACATGTTGATCCAACATTCCATAGTGAATTTGCATCCTTTGTCCTGGAAAAAGTTGTAATGGACTGCAATGGACGCAAAAACTGTGGTTTACATTTTTTTGGGGGGAAAATAATTTGTTTAAAATTTTTGAACCAAACGACCGAGTACGTCTTTGTTGGCTGCTGGAATAAATATGGTGATTTTTGCTGTAATGGAACTGTTGTTGACAAAAGCTAGAACATAAAAGATTTTAACTAATACAAATATTCCTTAGTGTTTAGCTAGAGAACCTGTACAACCAGAGATAACCAACGAATAGACACAACCAACGAATATGGTTTTTCTTACCACAAATCACTTAATACGGATTAATGTGCCCCTGCAAACCACTAGAACTTTTGTAAACATGTTCGTCAATGTTTAGCTAGGTATCATGTACAACCAGATATGTGACATTTCTTTTCGCGTTCCTATTGGCTAAAATTTTCCGTAAGCTAAATATAGGTGAGCGCAGCCATATTTGGTACCTATTTAATTCCATAGGAGTGAGAGAGACAGAAAATGTATCGGTACCGAATATATCCGCGCTCACCTATATTTAGCTTACGGAAAATTTCAGCCAATTGGAACATTGGAACTCGAGAAGAAATGTCTTATCTCTAGTTGTACATACATGATATCTAGTTAAACATTGAAGAACATGTTTGCAAGAGTTCTAGCGGTTTGCAGGAGCACATTAATCCGTATTAAGTGATTTGTGGTGGGAAAAACCATGTTCGTTGGTTGATTTGCTAAATCTAACTTTTATCTTGTAAACCTCCAATTGTTACTCAGTCGACTTTCCTGCTTATTTGTGGACGTCCACATGAAAACCTGCCTTGTGGAGAATGGCGGAGAAAACGTTTTGTTTGTAAACATTGTTATCTTCTATCTTCTTATATTTATAAAGCTAAGTGTCCTCACTGACTGACTGACTGACTGACTGACAGATCACCGGATAAAATACTTCCCGGGGTCCTAAAAATATGGCCGATGGTGGAAAATGTTCGTCTTGATAAACCATTCTACGAAAAATCCCCGAAATTTTTCGGAAAATTCTGTAACCCCAGAAAATCCGGAAAATTCAAATTCAAATCACCTAGCTTTAACTTATGGCCGAAGAAAAAAAAGGAAGAAACGTAAGGGTTTCGTTCGGTAGTGAGAAACTTTTTTTTTTCAGTGATGACCCCCCTTTTTTTTTTAATCAATCGACAGAGGAAACCCCAAAGAAATTTTCGGGATTTTCAAAGTTAAAATCGGACGGTAAAAGACGGAGTTATGGGAGCTCAAAGTCGGATGCGTCGTTCCGGTCGAAGAGCCGCATATCTCGCGGCGTAGACTCATCACCTATGAACGATGAATTGGCCCTCACCGTACATGCGACGGATCGGGCGAAAGCCAGCGTGCGTTATTCTTCCTTTTTTTTTCTTCATGCTGTCGATGTGTGTTCGATTCTCTGTCAACTTTTTTTTTTTTTTTTTTTTTTTTTTTTTTTTTAATAGCTCCAGGGGGGGGGGAGGGGCAAGCCTTACAGTAATTTTTTTTTAAAAGAAGTGGGTGAAGGCGGTTTGGTTTGGTTTGCTGACTGCTTCAGCTTATGCAAACGGGAAAAAACAGTTTTATATCATTAGCGAGAATCTTTTTTTTTTTTTTCCTGCAATATTTTCGGTTTTAGGGTATGCAAAAATGAATTATAAAATTCGATGAAGCGGTGTTTTTTTTCCTTTAGAACTTAATAAGTGGCAGTTCGTTTGTCTTTGTAAAAGTAATGGAGGTAATAACATTTCCTTTTTTTTTTTTTTCTTTTTTTTTTTTGAAAAGCAGAGTTTATGGAAACCATATTTTTGTGAACTAGAAGGTTTTGGACGTAATAGGTGGTATCGGGTAAACAGGCGTAGCTATGCAATGCTCCGTTTTTTTTTAAAAAAACAAGCTGCCTATATGCATTAGCTAAAGTGCGATGTAAATGAAAAACAGAGTTTTCGAAAACCGTATTTTTGTGAACTAGGACTTTTCAAAGGATAATCTTTTTTTTTTTTTTTTTTTTTTTTTTTTTTTGAGACCTAATTAAACAAATTTTTTTTTTTTATATCAAAACTTTTATATACTGTATATAAATGCAAACAGGGGTGTAAGATTGTAACAAGTTTTTTGGGCCAGGAGGGACAAAAACTGATTATAAAATCCTGATAAATTTTGCACTGCCCCCCCCCCCCCCCCCCTCTCCATACAGAGTGGAGACTTCAAATTTTTTAACACAATTATAAGTACAGTGTAATCATTTTCTTTTTCATAGGATATATTTTTTTACTTTATAGGATAGGGTGCTGTACAAGTAATTAATTAAAGAAAAAATCTACTTTTTTATTTTGTTTTCCCAAAAGCAAAATAAACAAAAACATTTTTTTAGTTGAAAAAAAAAGCAGACTGTTAGTTCAGAATCGTTCATTTTAAATTTTCATTTAGTCTAATAAAAGCTGAATATTTTGCCCCCCCCCTCAACTTGGGGGTGCAATGTCCCCCCCTGTTACACCCCTGTGCAAGTGTCCTCACTGACAGATCCCCGGATAAAATACTTTCAGCCCCGTTCAGTTTTTAAATGAAATTGAAATCGGAACCGCTGTCGGAATTGATCGGTTCAAAAGTTTAATGGAATTGGAATCGGAACTCTAAACTTTTTTTTCAAACAGTCGGGATCGGAATAGAAATTGGAATCTGGCTCAAAAAATTGTATGGGATCGGAATTGTAATCGGTTTGGAATCGGCATCGAAAAATTATTTTGATTCAATTTGAGCTAAAAAGTATAAATAAAAGCTTTTTACGATTAGTTCAGTACATTTCTGATTTCTATCGGAATCCGAATCGGAGTCGGCACCACTGAAATATTTTCTAATTGGAATAAGAATCGAAAACTTAAATTTTTGTTCTCGAGTGGGAAAGGGAATCGGAATCAGAATCCGCCCGAAAAATATTGAAGAATCTTGGGAATCGGTATCGGTATCGGAACTTCCGCCTTGCGAAAAGTATTCAAAATTTTCCAGAAAGTTTCCAGAAAACCCGAAAAAATCTTGAAAATTTAAAAATTCAAATCACCTATCTATAGCTTACGGTCAAAGTGGAAAAAAAAGAAAAAACGTAAGGGCTTCGTTCATTAACGAGGAACTCCTTTTTTTTTGACTCATTGGCAGAGGAGTCCCGGAAGAAGTTTTCGCTGTTATTTTTAAGCCATTTCTGATGGAAAGAGTGTGCGTTATTTGCAATCTCCCGTCAGGGAACGCTTTATCAAGCACGAATGTGTAACGACCCTAAATCCTGAACCCGACACTGAAAGGGAAACGGGCTTAATTTAAAAAGGAAAATAATTGTATTTTTATATTTTAAAAATTCGAAACAAATTTTTTTTCTGTTTATCGATTCAAATTGTAAAGACGATCATTTTTTTCGTTCGCGCGCAAATGCGATTTCCATTGAGAAGAAAAAGGAAGGTCCAAGGTATTACTCAATGGAAAGTGACGTGATTTCCGGTCCCTTTCGCATTGGAAATCGTCGTTGCAAACGGATGACTTTTTTTTTCTGATGTAAAGATAACTTCATTGGTTTTTATTTTTTTTTTCACCTCGTGATCGAGTAAGTTTGTTGCTTAATATGTGATTAATTAGTTGTTATTTTAAATCATGCGGTTTTATTAAGGTGATCTTTTTTTTTTACTTAAATTGTGAAAATTTACAATGTGTCGCACAGGCAGCGACAAGTCCTGACGAAACCGCATTGATCGAAAATGTTGTTATGTTATGAATTATATTAGATTCGATTAATTTTACTTTTTTGAAAAGACCGAAAAGGTTTAAACTGTTCAATTTTTGTTGTTTTTAAAAGGAGTAACGAGTTGAAGAGTGATTTTTTTTTCGAAGTCAATTTCGGGGAAAGCTCCACGTGCCACGTGCTTTTTGAAAAATTTCTATTTAAAAGTCTGAACGCTTTTCAATCCGTTACTTCCTTGCATTTTTTTATTTTATTATTAATCCACTTGTAATTATTCTTAGGGTTTTTTTTTTTGGGGTCGAAAATCCGACTTCGTCGTCGCCGTCAGCCCATGGAAACCACGAATTATTGGTAGATGTTATATTAGTTCCCAGATGTGTACTAAAAGGATCTTTGCGTTGACGATGGTTGAGCTTTTGAGATTGTAAAACGGTTCTCAGATCCAGGATGATGGGCTAAGGTTTGGAAAAAGGGGCTAGGCGGGCGACCAGATTTTTTTTATTTATTGTTAATGCAATCGTAAATAATGGCAAACGATTTCGAATTTTTATTTTTTTTCTTGCTTTATTGTTATTCATTTTTTTTAATTTTATGATATAAGAAATGGTGACTTAAGGAAAGATAAGGGTCGCAATGTAGTCCCGAAGCGCGTTTTTTTTTTATTATTTTTTTTTGCGTCGGGTTGGTGTATTTCGAGTAGGATTTTTTTTTTTAAATTTTTAACCTGTCCTTCTTAATATTTTTTTTTCTCTCTTTTTTTTTATTGAATTGTCGTGATTAAACCTTTCATGTTAAATTTTTTTTAAGAATTAAGTTAATCGTAAACCGACCGAAACCCGGTACTACTTTCTTGGGAGTAGGGGAAGGTTTTTTTGTCTTTCGTGGTCGGATTTGTTAGCTTAGAAATTCAAGAAGCCTTCTGCCGGAACCAGGTAAAGGGGTGCCGAGGCTGATCCTTGTCGAGAAGTACTCCCCGTTCTTGGCAGGATCTTGGCTTCGGATTTTTAGAGCATAGATTCTGTCTGGAACCAGGGGAGGAAATTGCGTCAAGATCAGCTCAGTTTATTTTATTCCATCCATCGGAAGGGCAAGTTAGAAATTTCCAATTTAGCTTTGTAAAGTCCGGCGAGGTACACCAATCCAAATTTTTTTTCTTTTCTTTTTTTTTTTTTTTTTGGCTTACTGATTTCTTTTTTATTTTCTATTTTATTTTTTTTTTAAATTAATTTCTTTTTTTTTTACATTTTTCCTTTATGATTAGCTGATCGGAGTGAGGTTATAATTATTAATTTTTCCTGGGACTACATTGTTATTTTTTTTTTTTATGGTTATTGTGATGCCTTAGTCGAATGATTTTTTTTTTCTGTCACATTTTTTTTTGCCGTTATGCCACGAATATACTTACTCTTATTGTTTCGTTATTAATTTTTTTTTGTTCTTTCAAGATTTAGTATTTCTTTTACCTTGTTCTCGGATAATTCTCGGACTGACCCTAGGTTCTTTTTGTCTATTTTTATTTTTTTTTATTTTTTCTTTTTATCACTCGTAGAACGTTTAGACTCCTAAACCTTACAAATGAAATAATTTATTTTTTTTTTTTCATAGTTAAAACTAAAAAATAATTAAATTGAGTATTAAACGAAAGCTGAAGAGTTTCTCTACAACAAATATTAAAGACACATTTTTTCCTCGCAATGATATCATTCATGTAAAAAAAAACCGACTAAGTTTGCAAAGTAACCCCGGTACGGTATGTCTTTTTTGCTCCAACAGAGCGAAGACACGTGATGCTATGCCTGAAACAATGTTTTTTACAAATCTTTAAATTTTTAGCTGGTACAGGCGCCCGCTGGTACAAGCTACCGAGGGGGGTCCAGGGGGCGGAGCCCCTGGCAAGCGGCGGAGCGCGGCGCGAAGCGCCGCGCGGAGCAGCTTGTTCTTAATAAGTTAAACTTCCGCAGCCTTTTAAGTACCATTCCCCAGAAGGCAGGTTTTCATATGGATGTACACATTTTTCCTTTCTGTTCCTCTTTTCCCCTTTTATAAATCGGAATCGAACACCGAGTATAGTTTTCACAAAAGTTAATCTGAAACTCTAATTAATTGTCTTACAGCTTAATTTCACGTTTCAGTAACCATTCAAAAAGAGTTTTAAAATTTCCCAAGAAGTATTTTTGAGAGGTAATTATGATTTTCCCTCCCTTTTCCAAATCATTTTTCTATTAGACTGAACAGAATTTGAAAACCGGTGTCTTTGTTTAACCGTTTTTCTTTCACCTTGGAAACTGAAAGAACAAAAAAAAAACGTCGATGAAGACTTCTTACGATTTTTTCCCGTATTGGAAAACGTAAGTGTAATAAAATTTACAGGACATTAAGGTAGATTAAACCCAAATTATTATCGAAAAGCGAAAAACTGTAGTAGAAAATTTTAGCCTCTCAACGTGATGGGGAAAAAAAAACTTCCATTTAAAAAACACCCGGTATTTTTTTTTTTTTTTTTTTTTTTTTTTTTTTTTTGCAACCGCAGTGCTGCGGTTTTATGTATAATTACCATGATTAAATGCGTTTTTATGACTTATTATTGTCTAATGATTATTTATGTGACTTTTCAAGAATGAATTAACACTAAGCGCATCCATTCCTCTTTTTTTTCTGTTTCTTTTTTCTTAAAAAAAAAAAATTAAATATAAATCCCGTCCGTCAGAATTTATAAACAAAGTAAGTTATTTTATATCAAAGACATTTTATTTTTAAAAACCGTTTTGGCATCTGGAAATAAACAATTTATACAACGACTCAAATTTCTTTCTTAAAAAAAAAAAGATAGACCCAAAGCCCTGTCGATACTTTTAAAAATAGCAAAAAAGAACTCTTTAAATACATCAATTAATCATTTGGGTAAACTCACCGACTTCGTTTGGAAAACTCCGGAAAAACAAAACATGGAGCTTTGAACAAGATCCGATCCTTACTCAAAACAAAGATTTTTGTTTTTTCTTTTTATTTTCCTGTTGTTTCTATTACTTTTTTTTTTTTTGAAACGCTAAAGGTCGAAACGGTGTTCGGCTTTAAACCTTTTCTCGCTCTTTTTTTTTTTTTTTTTTTTTTTTCTCTTGGTACGTCTAAAAATTTTATTTTATTTTTTTATTTTTTTTCCTCTTTTTATTAAACTCTTCGGTAACGCGAACGTCGAATTATGATTCTTTTATTTACTTAAGAAAAACTCCATATTAGGTTTCACGTGCTTTTCTTTCCTCTCTTTTCATTCGGTTGAATTAAAGAATTTTTAAGACTTTAATGCTTATCAATGGTTTTTTTTTTTTTTTTTTTTTTTCGTCGGTTTCGGAATATCGGAAATATTTTTCGATATTTTTTTTAATAAAAAAAAAAAGGATTTTTTTTCTTTTTTCTTTTTTTTTTTTTTGGGCTTACTGATTTCTTTTTTATTTTCTATTTTATTTTTTTTAAATTAATTTCTTTTTTTTTTACATTTTTCCTTTATGATTAGCTGATCGGAGTGAGGTTATAATTATTAATTTTTCCTGGGACTACATTGTTATTTTTTTTTTTTATGGTTATTGTGATGCCTTAGTCGAATGATTTTTTTTTTCTGTCACATTTTTTTTTGCCGTTATGCCACGAATATACTTACTCTTATTGTTTCGTTATTAATTTTTTTTTGTTCTTTCAAGATTTAGTATTCTTTTACCTTGTTCTCGGATAATTCTCGGACTGACCCTAGGTTCTTTTTGTCTATTTTATTTTTTTTTAAATTAATTTCTTTTTTTTTTTTTTACATTTTTCCTTTATGATTAGCTGATCGGAGTGAGGTTATAATTATTAATTTTTCCTGGGACTACATTGTTATTCTTTTTTTTTATGGTTATTGTGATGCCTTAGTCGAATGATTTTTTTTTCTGTCACATTTTTTTTTCCGTTATGCCACGAATATACTTACTCTTATTGTTTCGTTATTAATTTTTTTTTGTTCTTTCAAGATTTAGTATTTCTTTTACCTTGTTCTCGGATAATTCTCGGACTGACCCTAGGTTCTTTTTGTCTATTTTTATTTTTTTTTATTTTTTCTTTTTATCACTCGTAGAACGTTTAGACTCCTAAACCTTACAAATGAAATAATTTATTTTTTTTTTTTCATAGTTAAAACTAAAAAATAATTAAATTGAGTATTAAACGAAAGCTGAAGAGTTTCTCTACAACAAATATTAAAGACACATTTTTTCCTCGCAATGATATCATTCATGTAAAAAAAAACCGACTAAGTTTGCAAAGTAACCCCGGTACGGTATGTCTTTTTTGCTCCAACAGAGCGAAGACACGTGATGCTATGCCTGAAACAATGTTTTTTACAAATCTTTAAATTTTTAGCTGGTACAGGCGCCCGCTGGTACAAGCTACCGAGGGGGGTCCAGGGGGCGGAGCCCCCTGGCAAGCGGCGGAGCGCGGCGCGAAGCGCCGCGCGGAGCAGCTTGTTCTTAATAAGTTAAACTTCCGCAGCCTTTTAAGTACCATTCCCCAGAAGGCAGGTTTTCATATGGATGTACACATTTTTCCTTTCTGTTCCTCTTTTCCCCCTTTTATAAATCGGAATCGAACACCGAGTATAGTTTTCACAAAATGTTAATCTGAAACTCTAATTAATTGTCTTACAGCTTAATTTCACGTTTCAGTAACCATTCAAAAAGAGTTTTAAAATTTCCCAAGAAGTATTTTTGAGAGGTAATTATGATTTTCCCTCCCCTTTTCCAAATCATTTTTCTATTAGACTGAACAGAATTTGAAAACCGGTGTCTTTGTTTAACCGTTTTTCTTTCACCTTGGAAACTGAAAGAACAAAAAAAAAACGTCGATGAAGACTTCTTACGATTTTTTCCCGTATTGGAAAACGTAAGTGTAATAAAATTTACAAGGACATTAAGGTAGATTAAACCCAAATTATTATCGAAAAGCGAAAAACTGTAGTAGAAAATTTTAGCCTCTCAACGTGATGGGGAAAAAAAAACTTCCATTTAAAAAACACCCGGTATTTTTTTTTTTTTTTTTTTTTTTTTTTTGCAACCGCAGTGCTGCGGTTTTATGTATAATTACCATGATTAAATGCGTTTTTATGACTTATTATTGTCTAATGATTATTTATGTGACTTTTCAAGAATGAATTAACACTAAGCGCATCCATTCCTCTTTTTTTTTTTCTGTTTCTTTTTTCTTAAAAAAAAAAAATTAAATATAAATCCCGTCCGTCAGAATTTATAAACAAAGTAAGTAATTTTATATCAAAGACATTTTATTTTTAAAAACCGTTTTGGCATCTGGAAATAAACAATTTATATAACGACTCAAATTTCTTTCTTTAAAAAAAAAAAAAAAGATAGACCCAAAGTCCTGTCGATACTTTTAAAAATAGCGAAAAAAAAACCCTTTAAATACATCAATTAATCATTTGGGTAAACTCACCGACTTCGTTTGGAAAACTCCGGAAAAACAAAACATGGAGCTTTGAACAAGATCCGATCCTTACTCAAAACAAAGATTTTTGTTTTTTCTTTTTATTTTCCTGTTTTTTCTATTACTTTTTTTTTTTTTGAAACGCTAAAGGTCGAAACGGTGTTCGGCTTTAAACCTTTTCTCGCTTTTTTTTTTTTTTTTTTCTTGGTACGTCTAAAAATTTTATTTTATTTTTTTATTTTTTTTCCTCTTTTTATTAAACTCTTCGGTAACGCGAACGTCGAATTATGATTCTTTTATTTACTTAAGAAAAACTCCATATTAGGTTTCACGTGCTTTTCTTTCCTCTCTTTTCATTCGGTTGAATTAAAGAATTTTTAAGACTTTAATGCTTATCAATGGTTTTTTTTTTTTTTTTTTTTCGTCGGTTTCGGAATATCGGAAATATTTTTTCGATATTTTTTTTAATAAAAAAAAAGGATTTTTTTTCTTTTTCCGTTAACGGATTTAACCCTCAGAATTCCTGTGAAATAAGAAAAAAGGAATAATCTTGCGTCGCGGATTTTTTTTTTTTTAATTTTTCAGGAAATCTTGACAAACGTAAAGCAATTTAATAGAAAATTTTAAAAAAAAAATTCGCGAGGGTGGAAAATCCCTGGTATTTTTTTTCCTTTTTCCTGTATACTCACTATACTTGAAATTGGTGAATGAATTTGATCGAGCATGAAATTCGATTCCGGGATCGAGTAACGAGATAAACACAGAGAAACAAAAAAAAAAAAATTCCTCGATAATGCTTCTTTAGAGATGAAACAACCGGAAAATTGTACGAGGTTTGACATATAATTGGGGATTCGGCAAATTATAACTCGCTAGAGACGAGTGGAATCCGAAGAGGATTGCGCATTCCATTTGCTATGGTATACGGTATCGAATGTCGAAAAATGTAAGAAAATAAAATAAAAATCAAATGAAAAATTAAACGAATCAGTTTTTTTTTTCTTTTTGTTTAGAAACCAAACTACGAGCTCAACCTGCCTGGGCGGCCAACGGGTCAATATTTTCGAACCGAATATTTTTTTTAGGAAGCTCAATACGGACCTAATATACCCTATAAAGGACAATTTTTTATATTATAAAGTTTTAATTGGGCGAATTTTTGAAATTCGTTCAAATTAAGTACCGTTTCGGCCCTAAAAGCTTCAAACCCCTGGGCCTGGGCCAAAAAATTTTTTTTCGACCTAAAAAAAATTCAGGCTTCTTTTTTCATATAAATGAATGATTTTTTGCCCAGGGAGCAAAAATGAAAAAATTGACTTTTAAAATGAGCCACCCAATTAGATAACATAACATAACATTGATAACCCTGCTTTTTTGCAATTAAGCTTAAGCAGGTTACAGCTTACAGCTTATACCCGCATCGAAATTTACCCAGCGCCTGCATCCGAGTATACTAGTAAGTTCCAACTTACTCCGCTAGATAGAGCGAGGTTTCGATGGTCACACCAATCCGTGTTTTGCGCCGCGAACTCAGAAGCTTAACTTCGTTGTTCGTCACACGTTACGAGACCAGTCATGCCAAGTCGACCTCTCACCCTAATAATTACGTTATGGTTTTTTTGTTTTTTTATATTATAGTATTTTTCAGGGATGATCGTTTTAAAACAAATTGGTTTAAAACACGGTGTTTTAAAACGTTTTAAAACGTTTTAAAACCAGGCCGAATAAAAGACGTTTTAAAACGTTTTAAAACCAGGCCGAATAAAAGACGTTTTAAAACGTTTTAAAACATTCGAATAAAAAACACCGTTTTAAAACACTAACGTTTTAAAACACTGTTTTAAACACCGTATTTTATTAAGTGAATAAAATACGTTTTAAAATGCATTTTTAAGAGGCCCGAGCCCGCAATTTGTCGCGCACAACTCATTTTATACAATCTATGGTAAGGACCATACCATAGATTGTATGAGCCGCTCATATTCATAATGGTTGCTTAATCGGAGGGATGATTGTTTTAAAACAAATTGGTTTAAAACATTTGAAAAAAAAACACCGTTTTAAAAATTTGAATAAAAATAGAAACGAATTTAAAACATTTTGAACGTGTTTTAAAACGTTTTAAAACCAGGCCGAATAAAAGACGTTTTAAAACGTTTTAAAACATGGGAAAATAATATAAAACTTTTAAACTGTTGTTTATTAAAAAATGTTTTAAACAGCAACCCTGGTATTTTTCTTTACAGGTGTCGAAGGTAAATATTTCAAGTACGAGACCAAGTTTACGGCTCGAGGGCCGTAATTGGTAGAGTCATATATCATATATTATATGGTCGAGTCATTATATTATACATATATATAATATAAGTTACATATAAATTAATATAATATCATTAAGTTACATCCAAATGTAACGTCAAATCGCAATATATCTGCCTTTTACGCACTTAAAAGGCAACATTGCGTCTGTCGCCACTGATGATTTCCCGAAGCCCCCCTTCCTCCCACCGTAAAAAGACTTCAAAATGACCTTTAATGCAAGTAAAGCAACCAAATAAAGCTTTTGCCTTTCGAAAATCGCTCCCTTTTTTCTTTCCTTTTTGTCTCTATCCAGGAGCTGAACTATTTCAATCCGGAAGAGAAAAATAAAAAAATAATAAAAAAGAGGGAAAAAATCTAAGAAGACGACATTTCCCGTGGGATTTTTTAAATCGACTATACTCCTTTTTCGTGTTAGATTATGTAGCGCCCCACGTATTTGATTAAATTTGAAACTCCTTCCCCCCCCCCCCCCCCCAAAAAAAAAGGACTAAAAATAAACAAGCTACCACCTATGAGAAAATGAATCAAAGACAAAAAAAAACGGGTTCGAATAACCTAGAGGTTAGATTTTCTTAATAAAAAAAAAAAAAAAAAAAAAAAGGTGCCAATATTTGAATAGGATTGTTTAAGGGTCTCTGAGAAATTGGCTCATCGTAAAAAGCTTGTCTTGTTTTTTTTCATTTAAGCTTTACGTGACGAACAACCTTGTCTTTTTTATGAGTTTCTTTTTTCGTAAGAAAATTCCCATGGCGCCAAGAGCACCGTAGGACATTAAATATGGAATAAAATTTTAACATGTTACCCTTTTTTTGTAATTAGAAACCTTTTTTTTTTTTTTTTTTTTTCTTCTTTTTTTTCTTTTTTTTCCTCCTCATTCTTAATTATCTACGTTTCTTCTCAGTAATTTTTTTGATTCTAATGAAAAAAAGTTAATTTCATATATGAGAATTATATGTCGAGGAAGTGTGGGAAATGCGTGGACATTTTATTTTCTCAGTTTTTACATATTTTCCATTTTTTTTATACTCGGATGAGATGAAATCGAATCTGTCTTATATAAAACATGGAATTGGTATTTTTTTTTATTATTTGATTAAAATTATGGCGGGAGGGAAAAAAAGTATACTACAATAACCGGATATTGTTCTGATCGTAAAGAAAAACAAATACGGACTGAAAACAATTTTTCGCCGGATTCGAATGTTATTGATTTAGCTTTGAGATTTAGAGCCTTGGGTTATAATCGATGACGGAAAAAAAATATGTATATTGCCAGTTTTGCTCTTCATCGTGGTGTGAATGAAAAAAAAAAAAAAATGAAAAAAAAAAAAAAATTTGGGAAAGATTTAGCCATTGGAAACCTTGTGGGCCAGTAACTAAATTTTTATGCCCATAAATTTGGGGGAATATAAATTTGGCTATTTTTTGCTTCAGGACCCAAAATGCTTGATGTTATTGTAAGGGTGCCATTTAATCGATCGGTATTTTAAATGTAATTAATCATTTTTTTTTTTTTTTTTTTTTTTTTTTGGTCAGTATTTAAATGCAATTGTACCAACATGTTTGAGAAGCGAAGGAATCGACTATTGCACAATTTACTCCTAGGCCAATATTAGTGTGAAATACAAGTTGGTACAACGTGTTGGTCCAACTTGTTGTGCCATCACGTTGGTTCAAAAGTGAATTTGCACGTGTCCAACAAGTTGGTACAACGTGTTGGTCCAACTTGTTGTGCCATCACGTTGGTTCAAAAGTGAATTTGCACCCTTACAGCAAGAAAAAAAATTGTTTGACTTTACTGATTTTTTAAATGTTTTTACTGACCATTTACCAAAAAACTGATCAAATATTTTTTTTTTTACCGATAATTTAATTAATTTACTGATCGCTTTTCTATTGATCTCCAAAATTCTGATTATTTAATTACTTAATCAATTAGTTTAATTACTGATTATTTATTTTTATTTTTTTTACCGACCAAAACAGGTATTTAAATACAGACCGATTAAATGCTTCTCTTACTGTAAAAAAACTGGAGTTCGAAGCTTGAAAATTTTGGCCGTTGCCGATGAATCGGATTTTTTTAATATCCGAAATCGGCATCGGGTGTCGGTGCCGGAATCGGAATCGGAATTGGGAGTTTAATAAATAATATGGCATCGGCACAGGCATCGAATTCGGACCCCTGAAAAAAAAAATTTTAATTGGCCAGCCGTCGAATAATAGCTTTCTTTCATGATGGGCCCCGACCGGATAGGGTTAAAAAACGTATATAATGGAATCCAAAAGCTAATGCGATATTTTTATATTTTACTTACCTGGAACCTCTCCCTCTTTTTTCTGTTCTTGGGGCCATGTCTCTTTGTTTTCGGCTTATCTTCCTCCGGTTTGATTGGAAAGTTCATCTGCTACGTCCAAAAATTGTTTTTCAATTTGTTCCAACTTTCGGGAAACATTTTCTTCCCGAGTACAGCAAGTTCGGGGAATCGAACACCCGGGCTCACGCATAATGGAACTTGAAAAGAAAAAAAAAAATAATTCGCTTGCACAGGATTTTTTTAAAAATTATTTGTCTTCAGCAGCTGTTGAAATATTTGCATTGACTGCACTTTCAACGTTGACCTAAAGTTTTTTTTTTTTTTTTTTTTTTTTTTTTTTTTTTGGCAACAATGCGTGAAAAAGCAATAAAAATTGAAGTGGTCACCGGCGCGGCGCGGCGCGTCGACGCGAAGCTCTATCAACAGGTAGAATATGTAGTTTAACCTTAACCGTATGAAAAAGATTGAAGTGAAGGATACATTTTATTTGCGCTGGATTTCACAGAATCAGTCCCTTTTCTGTTAAGTGATATGAAGAAAAGCCGGATATAAACTAAATCCCAGACGTGATGTAATGACGAACAAAAAAAAAAAAAAAAAAAAAGGCACAAAACCCTTCACTAAATTAGACTGGACGACAGTTTTAAATCCTGTTGATCCTTTCGCTCTTTGCCTTGAAACGAAGTTTCACCGTAGCAAAGAAAACTAAAAAAAAATATATGATAATAAAAAAAAAGGAGGATGTAATAAAAGGTATCGGACCGAACATCAAAGCCGGAAGTGATGGGGAAAAGTTTTTTAACCTCGAAACCGGATGTGATAACTTCCTAACCGAAAAAGCTGCGAAGAACCAAGGGCATTTAATTCAGGTTCTCACGAGAGAGAAACATTTTTTCTTTTGATATTTTCTTTTTGTGTTTGTTGAAAAAAAAAAAGAAATGGCGGAAAAAACCTCGTGTTTCCTTTCTCTCGAAAATGAAATACCGTCTGTAATTTATAATATTAAACGTCTATGATATCATATCACTTTTATGTGTACGATTGTCAAACAAACCGCGGGAGAATTTAAGTGGGCGAAATGAGAATATAATAAATATCAAATGCGGGGAAGCGAAACGTCACTCACTCCCAGGATGGAATTTTATTAATTTTATACGGACGGTTTTCAATTTTATTTTCGCGTTCTTCGGCGCCGACGACGAGAAAAAAAGAAAGAAAGAAGAAAAAAAATTAATAACAATTATTTGAAGTGGATAGTAATGTGGACTTCGCAGTAAAGACAAAAGGAAGGAAAAAAAATTGAGAAAAAAAAGAACGACCCAGAAACAAATATACACAAAAGAAGAGAGGAGGAAAAAAAAAAGTTTGTTTGATTTGAAACAATCAAAGAAAGCAATTTAGAAAGCTCTATACAAAACGGGCTAAAAGGAGCGAAGGAAAAAAAAAAGAAAAAAAATAACAATGTGGAGACACGTGAGACTTTATGTAACTTATCCGTATTCGTTTGAATCAAATGATCACGGTTTTTTTTATTGTCTTATCCTTTAAGCCTAGCACATGGAGGAGGAGGGGAGAAAAATTTTTACCGTTTTAAGGATTTTCTTTAAATCAAGAAAAAAAAAAAAAACACAGGCAGGGCTTGTATAAAAATGATTCGTTTGAATTCCAAGAATTCCCAATTACTTTTTTTTTTATTATTACAATCGAGGGTGGAGTTTTGGTTTTTTTAATGAAACCACAAAAAAAAAAAAAAATGGAACGAAATTTCATAACGTTCATTAGGGATTTCCTTTTTATTAAAAGGATGGGTTTTTGAAGAAATTGATACCGGGAAAAGTCGAATGAATGAAGAAAATTATTTTTTTTTCCGAGTGCCAATGGTAAAAAAAGAATTTTTAATGGAGTTTATTATACTAAACAGTTGAGTCAGATTTTTTTATTTTATATATATTGAACAGGTATTGTTTATTATTTAAAACAGGATTGTTTTATTATTTAAAAATTTTAAAATTATTTCCCAACACAACCAATGGCAGTTTGACTAACACCATCCCTGGGGATTTGTGTCGGAGCTCTTTAAAATCTTTTGGTTTAAGTCTTGATCCATTCTTCTGGTTCAGTCGCCATGTTTTCGAAATTTACAACTTCATGATTTGCTGCTTACAAAGCTCCTACACTTCCGTGACCAGGGGTGTAACAACGTTTTTGGGCCAGGGGGAGACAAAAACTGATTATGAAAACCTGGAAAATTTTGCACCGCCCCCCCCCCCCCCTCTCCAAGCAGTGGCGACTTCAAATTTTTTTTAACCAGAATTATAAGAATAATGCAAAATTTTTTTCTTTGTTACTATGAAACATTTATAGAAAAGGGTGCTGTACAAGAAATTAATTAAAGAATAAAACCGTACTTTTGCCTTAGGGTGCACGATGATGGTTTTGTCGTGCCCGGTTGTCAATTTGGTGTTTGGGACACCGAACATAAAAAAAAACGAATGTTTCAAAAATTTTAGATAAATTTTTCAATAAAATTTTAAAATCCTTGATAATCCTTAAAAAACATTCAAAAATTTTCAATGAAATTTATAATAAAATTTTTTACAAAATATTGTAAATTTTTGACTAATTTTAAGAAAAAAGGGGAAATTTTTAGACAATTTTTTAGATTTTGGGGAATTTTGATAAAATTTTATTGAAAAAGGGGACTACGTAGACTAATATTAGGGCTTGGAGGATTTAGGGGGATCATTAACATTTTTTAAAGCACATTTCTATTATTCGATGATTTTTGATTATCGAAAAAAATGAAAAAAAAAAAAAAAAAATTTTTTTTTTTAAATTGTGTTCTTTTTATAAAATTAATAAATTTAAAAAAATGGAATTTAAGGTATTGCCGAGAAAGACGATGGACCATGTTCCAACATATTTGTGGTGGAGGACGACTGCTGCTGCGTCCTTTCATCATCCTGAAGCTCGTCATTAGAATTGCCTTGTGGACGGCTGATCATCGAACGCGGGCGGCATCGCAATCGATTTGAATTCGCATGCACGAAGAATTTCTTCAGCATGAGTCCTGCCAATTTCAAACATTTCTTTAGATAGCTTTCGCATTCGTATCAAATCCCTTGGTACTTATCGGAATCTTTTCGGTGGAATGGTAGATCCTGATGTGCTCCACCATCCCTTTTCACTTTCATCAAGCACATCCCGCAAGTCTGGCGGTTCGGCAAGTCTTTTGTCCAGCTCTCTAGTAACATCAGCGAGGCCTTTTGCGCCACCCTCTCTTTGTATTTTTCTTTATCACTAGCCAACTTTAGACCCTAACAAAAGTCCATAAACGCCCCACTGAGCATGGGATTTTTGTTTCTCAGTAGGGAAGTGTGACCGTCTGAGAAGTGTGACTTTACCATATAAACGTGTGTGTAGGAAATCCGTTTTTATGCGATCAATACATCATTATCCAGTGTAGATATTCCGACAGAAACGAACATTCAACATGCGTAAATACATAGGTAGTTTAAAATGTAGAAGGTTTAAAAGTAAAAGGTTTAAAAAGTAAAAGGTGTAGTTTAAAATGTAATAGTCACACTTTTCAGACGGTCACACTTCCCTATCTTTACCTTAACATCTTAGAAAAATTTTCATCCCTGAAAAACTCATGTTCCCTTCATTTCCGACCCATGGTCCGCAAGACTTTTGAAAACTCTTGACAAGGAAAATTTAATGGTGACATAAAAAAATTTCGTACCAAATTTTTCTCTTTCTCATTTTTTGCACCGGGAAATTTTTATGGATTTTTCCGATCTTAACATTAGGAAAAAATTTGGCCTATAAAGCCAATAATTATTTTTACACCTTGCACATCCTCACTTATACCGTATCAGGGTGCATCACTTTGTGCACTTTTTGACGTTTTTTCCAAAAACAGATGTAAAATGTAGAAGGAAATTCATATCTGTTTATACCAACATTAAGAGGCGTTTTTCAGATTTAATTTGATACCCTGTGACGTTAAAGAGATATAAGTTTTTAAATATCTGAACTTGTCTTAACACGAATCACCTGATATTGTCGACACATCTGATATTTGTCCTCCTTGTTGGATAAATATCCAACATGGAGTCCGACATTTTGAAATTAAAAAGTAAACAAAGCTAGCACCGATTTAATTCACCGTTATCGTTTGGGCGATTTTGAGATGCCGAAGTTCTTAAGCCGTTTACGGCCTAAGAGAGGCGAAGGCGAGGCCGTAGGCCGAGCCGCGTTTGGGAGCACGAAGGCGACCCTTGTTTTTCTTTTTAATTTTAATGGCATCTAATAGTTTAATTTTGAATGAAATTAGGATGATTGTTTAAGGAACTTTATAGGGCAAGTGTGAAAAGCAATTTAATTTCAATTTGACCGGTGGATGCAGCAGAATGCATCTTAGCGTTTTAGGTTGCGTGATTTCTTCATTATTTTTTTCTCACATAAAACTTAATATTTTCATAATAAAAGAAGTTTAGCCAACTAGGCTTGAACATAAAACTCGAAAATATTAAATGATTTAGAATAAGTTTAATTTTTGAAAAAATTCTTAGCCGTTTTTAAGTATTTTTAAAAAATAAAAGTGTCTGAAGTAGCCCCCTGGAGTACAAAATAACCCCCTGGTACGGTACCGTACATGGCAAGGAAATCGGGTATACGGCTTTAGCTGTGGTAGTCGAGTACTACGCCCCCGTTCCATGATGATGATGATGATAAAGATGATGATGATGAAGATGATGATGATGAAGAAGATGATGATGAATATGATGATGATGAAGATGATGATGATGAAGAAGATGATGATGAAGATGATGATGAAGAAGATGATGATGAATATGATGATGATTCGATCAGTTTGAGTAACTAAATCTTCTACTCGTTACTCGGTTCTAAGTTTTGCAACATGTCGTATCTGATTTTAATCTTGTTTTCAGGCTTAATAGCTTAAGCACCAACTTTCCATATTTCATTTTTAGTCATTATTCCTGCGCCTTTTAACGCTCGAAAACCTTCCATCATAAAAAAAATGGGCACAAAAAAAGCGATATGTGCCGAGGAAAGGATATAAGGCAAACAATAAAGTTCCTAGGTGTCGAGGAGCCTAGAGTATGTAATCCGACTTTACCTTAGTTAAAGCCTATAAGATTACACGTATATATGCGTATAATTTCCTTGCCTTCAAGATAATTACCCGTTGACGTTTTCTCCTCATCCGGGATTTTATAAACTCGTGTTCATCCGGCTAAAGTATAAATAAACAGTACAAACCCGTGGTTAACGCAAAAAAATAAAAAAAAATAAAAATCTCGGGAACTAAAATAGCCGTGTACTAATTTATTTTCCACCCCGAAAAAAAAAAAAAAATTCTTTTAACGAACTCGACGGATATAAAAAAGAAAAACATCAAGATGAGTCTTAAATCAGCTTCAAAAGTTTTCCTAAGTGCTACAGATGAGAAGGAGGAGGGAAAAAAAGTTTACGGAGGAAGAAGAAAAAAGAAAAAAAAGAAAAACCTCCGGATTCTTTTATTTATCATTAACCTTTGCCATGATAATAACATTTGACTTTTCAGACACCGAGAACGGTAATTTAGTTGGTGACTCGACATTTTATTCTTTATCTTTTTTTTAAACTTGTTTTCTTAAAGGGTTATTTTTAACTGAATTTACTCCTGGAGCTACCTTCAGGAAAAAAAATTTAAGCTGATTAATGTTTTAAGAGATTAAAATAAAAAGAAATCAAATAAAATAAAAAACGCAGCCGGAATCCTTTTAAAAAGATTTGGATTTTTAGGAGTTATATTTTCGTTAAAATTTTAAATTTATGAGGCGCCCCCCGAAGGAAATCAATTAACAGAAAGCTTAATTATCGAATAAACGATTTATAACAGAAAATTGAACGGGGTGTGTATGGGTATTCTCTGGTAAAAGAGCTTTGTTATGGGTAGATACGCTTTTGAGTTTAAGCATTAACTGCTTACAGGCATTTATGATTCTGTCGCTAATCTTCGGCGAATTAGTCGGAAAGGGTATAACCGTGACGTTTTTTGAAATCGAAAGCAGAAGGGCAGCAGAGAGGTGTAGGCGTTTTAATTGGAAAATACCGAGAATAACCGCAGGATAATTTTCGATTTAAAAGAAAAAAAAAAAAGAATTCTTTTTGATGAGGGTTTTTTTCCGGAACATGTTTGAACATGTTCCCGCACATGTTTTTACAATGACTTAAGGGTTTCTTATCATTTTTCCCAATCCATTTTTCCAAAAAAAAATTAATTCCTCGTCCATTTTTCCTAAAAAAAATTAATTCCTAATAAGGAATTATTTTTTTGTGTGGGCAAAAATAAGTCGATGTAACAGTGGACGAGTTCGTGTGCCAGTGTGGCCAACAAGCTGAGATAAAAATTGTCTGAAATTTCAGAAATGTTGACTCTGTATAATTTAATGAAGGCCGCCCGTTTATTAGTCTCCTCTTCCTTATTTTTTTAGAAAAAATAATTCCTCATCCATTTTTCCTATAAAAAATTAATTCCTAATCCATTTTTTCTGAAAATGTTGGTTCCTAAAATTGTTTTCCCAACTATTTTTTTTAATTTTTAATTTTCTAAAATTTTTTGATTCCTAATATAAAATTTCTTAAAATCCCTAAAATTAAATTTCCTAAAATCAGTTTAGGGATTTAAAAAATTAGGAGAAATATTCATTTTAGGAAATAATATTTAAGGGATTGAAACAATTTTAGAAAATTGAAAATTAGGAAAAAATAGTTGGGAAATCAATTTTAGGAACCAACATTTTCGGAAAAAATGGAATAGGAATTAACTTTTTATAGGAAAAATGGATTAGGAATTATTTTTTCTAAAAAAAATGGATTAGGAATTATTCTTTTTTTAAAAAAATAATTCCTTATTAGGAATTAATTTTTTTTAGGAAAAATGGACGAGGAATTAATTTCTAATAAGGAATTATTAAAATCCCTAAAATTAAACGCTGCCGGGGGTTCTTCCCAATCGCATAATTACCATTACGAAACTTCCCATAACGTAAGTTCCCACTACGAAAGTTCCCCAAACGAAAATACCCATTCCCAATGGACGAAAGTTCCCAGAAAAAAAAATAATAAAGGAAAAAAAGGGGAAGGCTGTTATTGTTCTATTGAAAAATTGGTTACTATTACAAAAATGAAGTAATAGAATACTGAATGCATTAATGAATGTAATTGTAGCCATTTTTGGACCTTAAAGTTTTAACAAATCGATTTTGTCAACATTATATTCATATGTTGTTTTAAAAACACCGCTAATTGTATTCGTGAGATGTATCTCAGTTTTGGGCTCCATTAGGTGGCCCTGTAGAGGGCCTTCATAAGGCTCTTTGATATTAAAAAGGTAAAATCACTCGTCTTAGATTTAAATCCAAAATAGTCAAATTATTAAGGAAGCTCCATAAGCTAAACATAAAAAAATTGACCATAAGCTAAACACAAGCGGCGCAATCTCCGTAAATGAAATATAGGGACTATTCAAGCGACTTCAGAGCAAGTGAAGTTTTTTCTAATTTCTTAAATAGTAAATAGAAAAATTTTCAGGGAACGTTCATAAGCTAAACACGAGAAAGATGTTTCCATAAGCTAAACATTAGAATTTGTTTCATTAACTCAAGTCGAATAAAGCCCTTGTTTCAAAATAAAGATACCTAAATAAATAGTTATAG
This sequence comes from Liposcelis bostrychophila, assembly GCA_037577465.1. Lineage (NCBI taxonomy): Eukaryota > Metazoa > Arthropoda > Insecta > Psocodea > Liposcelididae > Liposcelis > Liposcelis bostrychophila. The sequence goes on from CM075207.1 coordinate 22,540,192, forward strand.
TGAATTTTAGGATTTCCTATTGCTTGTACAGCAAGAAATTGATCTCCCATAAGCTAAGTATAGGATTTAAAAAATTTTTAAATTTTGAACTTAAAATTTGTTGTATAACCCATTGTAGGTCCTTCCATTACCCACTAAGAAGTCAGGAATTTAAAATATCCCTATGCCGCATATATGCGGTCCCGTCTTTAACAACATAAAACTCCCTAACGCATAAGAAATTATCCGAAATTCACTTTGATTACTAAAGCATTTGTTTTCTGGGAACTTTCGTACATTGGGAATGGGTATTTCCGTTTTGGGAACTTAGGTTATGGGTAGTTTCGTAATGGGAACTTTCGTAATGGTAATTATGCGATTGGGAAGTTCCACTAATATAGCCAAATTAAATTTATTTAATTTATTATTTTTATTATATTTATATTATAAATTATTATTTTATTATTTATTAATTTCTTAAAATCCCTAAAATTAAATTTCCTAAAATCAGTTTAGGGATTTAAAAAATTAGGAAAAATATTCATTTTATTAAGGAATCAAAAAAATTTTAGAAAATTGAAAATTAGGAAAAAAATGGTTACGAAAAAAATTTTAGGAACAAAATATTTTAGGAAAAATGAATTATGGGAATTCATTATTTTTTTTTTTTTTAAGGAAAAAATGGTCGAGAGTGTGACTTGAGAATTCGAAAATACGCCTATTATGCGAAAATTCGCCTTGTGCTAATTATCATGGATAATTAGCTCAAGTTTTCAGTTCCAAATCAATCTTGAAAAATTTTTCTCAATTTCGAAAAAGAAGCGCATAAAAGCCCTCCATCATCCAGTCATTTTGTCAAGTATATCTTGTCAGTTCGATCTTTCGAAATAATTTGCAACGATGATACTCTCATTTCTGCGATAGTGTGACTGCAGCCTGGATGGATACACTGCTGACAATCGATTTTATCTCACTCCTGGAATACTTTTTTTTTTTCGCCTGTTTCCCAATCTAATTTTAAACTCAGTCGAAGGAGTCAACATTTAATTTTAAACGCGACCTTTGGAAATAAATAATTACACTACACGAATTCCCTATTACCGTCAATTATATTATTATACTTTTTTCCCTTGTGGAAATATACAAAACCGGTTTTTGCAGAACTATTTTCTATTATTTTCCGTCCTGAAAATCGATATTCAGATTATTCCGCATGGAATATATCATTCCTGTCAAAAACACAAAATGTTTGACCGATATATTGGTTCGATTCAAATTTCATCATTTTTCTTTTCCAAAACGTTTCGCATATTTCTTTTTTATAACGGGACAGGGAAATACCTGAAAATAATAAAAGCGAAAAAAAAAAGTTTCCCTTTTTTTAAATCCTTGTTCTTCCGCAAGAATCGACAACTTCATTTGTCAAGTCTTATTCCTTAATTTAAATGCAAGACATGTCAGAATTTTTTTTTTCTTTCCTTGAGATTGCTGATTTTCCATCAAGGAGGTGAAAAGGAAATAAAAAAAAATGGAAGAGATTGGATTTTCCCTCATTGCGTTTTATTGGATTCAACATTTTTTTTAACATATCGATATATATATATTTTTTTAACTTATGGGCGATTGTTAAATGCGGAAGGGATGAAATCAAGGAGGCGAAAACCGATAACAACTTCGCCTTCGGACCAAGTTATTTGTGCTAAAGGTTGAAAATTTGAGGTACGGAATATAAAGGGGACGAAAGGGGAAAGGCTTTTGAGCAGTTAAGGAGCGATATCTTAAATTAAATTGCGTTAACGTTTTCAAAGGAAAATAAGACAAGACACTGTTTAACCATGTAAACGGGTTTTGTCATGTTTCACAACCTATTTTGGTACTAAATTATAACGATATCTTCATCGGATTTTTTTAATAGATTGAGCTTCAGTAAATATAGGAAGGAATCACATGTCGAAGCGTAAATCCTTTTTCTGAGTGCATGTATTGTACAATTCCGAAAAAGTAGAAACTTGAAAAAACTTGAAACTTAAAATTTTAAGATTTTTTTCCCCCCTCGTAAATCCGGTATTCACTGAATAAACATTAACGGCAATTTTTGATTTAAAATCCGTTTAAAGTAGGCCTAAGAATGGGAGAATTTCCTTTTATTTTTGTTTTGCTCTTGATCGCTTGGTTTATTTTACAAAAGATGAGAAAATTTTGATAGGAAATAATTTTAGCTTGGAAAAAGGATTTTGTTAAGCTAAACTGCGGTTTTTAATTAGGTAAAGGGTAATTTCAAACCCCTCCTGGTTTTATATACAAAAGTCAGGGGGTGACAAAATGGCGACCGATTGTGCTTTTGACATGGATGCGATTCCCGCCGCCTTTTCCCTTTCATCGTTTTATTGTTGTTTTCTCTCCGTGATTTTGATAAACCCTGGGAAACACCAAAAGATTTTCTCCCATTTGATATTCCTTGACACCGGATCAAACGATACGCTTGAATTCACTTAAAGGGAGCATTTATCTAAATGTAATTCAGACTCCAGAGTTTTCGGAGGGGAAGAAATTCCCGAAGGCTCCGATATCCCAGCTTCCTCGATTCGAGTTTGAAAATCTAAAAATAATTTTCTAATGGATGAGAAAATTAGTGCGAAGGGAAGAATTTATCGGAGAAAAAAAAAAAAAAGATCAATTTCCACGGTAAATGACAAAATATAAAAGAAAATATTGGGAACGGTATCGGTAAGGCATCTTCGATAAGTGGCATTAGTCATTTGATACCGTCTTTTTTTTTTTTTTTTTTTTTTTTCTCTCTTCAAGTTTTGTTCAAACAAAATATTTGAGTTTACATTTTAACGGTCGGTAATTAGCTTTTTTTTTATTCGAGGTACGATTTTTATTAATTTTTTAGCGGATTTTTTTCAAATGATTTTCTTTGCTGTTGCAAAATTTATTTTTTAGCTCATTGGAGGATCTTTTCGTAGAATTTTCATCCCAAGGGCCAGCCAGACTCGGTTTTTAATTTTAATAAAAGCGTATGATTTTTAAAACCGGTATGCGGCTACCGACTTTACCATGGAAACCATTGGTACGCGACTCCGCTGATTTTCGTAAAACATTAACTTTGATCGTATTTTTTTTTAGTATTTAACTCTCTCGAGATTTCGTTCAACTTGATCGCTTCGTTTTTCGAGATATGGAAATCAGGCCGGCAGTTTGAAATGGGACCAAGTCGAATTGTTTCGATTTTTACAGGATTTAATTCGCGTGATTCGGACACGGCCTGCTTCCTGGTGTTGAAAATTGAGGAAAAATGATCTCGTCCTACTATAAATTTCCGGGAATTGATTCTCGATCGAGGTTTCTCAAAAAAGTACTGTATGATCAGGTATAGAGTTGCTAGCTTATACAGTTTTTTATCATTAGCGAGAAACGTTTTTTTTTCTGCAAGATTTTTAGTTTCAAGATATGCTAAAATGCTTAAGAATTATAAAATTTGAAGAAGCAGCGGCCCTATCAGAAAAATCCTGCTATTAGACGTCTAAAAGCCTTCTAAATTTCAGACGGCTAAAGCTATTAGCCTTCTATTTTTGGGCTATATCATGTCTAACTTACAGCTATTTACAAAAATGTCACAGCTAATAGAAAGCTAATAGACGTCTAGGTTTTAGGGCTTCTTCTTCTTCTTTTAAGTGCCAGCTCCGCGACGAAGATTGGCTATCATCTGGCAGATTTTTATTTTGTCGACCGCTGCTCGAAAAAGACCCAAGGAATCGACACCAAACCAGTCTCTTAGATTTTTGAGCCATGAGGTTTTCCTACGACCCTGACCGCGCTTACCCTCGATCTTACCCTCCATCACCAGCTGAAGGAGGCGATATTTTTCATTTCGCATTACGTGGCCGAAATAATCGAGCTTCCGACGCTTGATCTCGTACAAAATTCTACTTCCTTCTTCATACGAGCCAAGACGTCAGTATTTCTCACCCTGTCAGTCCACGAAATTTTTAGCATTCGACGGTATACCCACATCTCAAAAGCCTCCAACTTCTTTTCCAACGTCCTAGTTAACGTCCATCCCTCGTGTCCATACAAAAGCACGGGAATACGTAACATCGGACGATACGGATCCTCGTTTGGAGGCTCAAGTTGCGATTGCACACAGGTCTCTCATTTTGAAGAAAGTCCCCCTGGCTTGCTCTATACGAGCTCGGACTTCCTGGCTACAATCCCACGAATCATTCAAGAGGGTTCCGAGATATTTATACGAGTGCACCCGTTCAACTTCCTCTCCGGCGATAAAAAGTCTAGCATCAACATTTTTCCTGCTGACAACCATAAACTTGTTTTTCGTGTATTTATGGTTAAGCCGTACCTATTACTCACTGCATTTACATGATCGAGCAAGGTTTGCTGATCTTCTGCACTACCTGTAGGTAAGACTGTATCGTCTGCATAACGTAAATTGTTAATGTCCTCGCCGTTGATCACGATCCCTAGATTAAGCCATCTAAAGCTTCCGAAAGAATCATCTCCGAATATAAATTAAATAGTAACGGAGACAATACACAGCCTTGACGAACACCACGCTGTATTTGGACTTCATCCGATAACTCATTTTCGACCCGCACGCTTGCGCTTTGGTTCCAGTAAGGTTCGCAATAAGCCTCACATCTCGACTGTCGAGCCCTATGCGCTGAAGGATTTCTAACATTTTCTGATGTTGAACCCTGTCAAACGCCTTCTCATAGTCGATGAAGCACAAAAAGACATCTTTGTTTACATCCCGGCATCGCTGCACGAGTACTTGTAGGGTAAACAAAGCGTCACGTGTGCCGAAACCTCCACGAAACCCGAACTGAGTATCCGACATAAGTGCCTCGCACTTTCGAAAGACCCTTCCATGGACTATCTTCAGAAAGAGCTTTAGCAGGTGGCTCATGAGACTGATGGTTCGGTATTCTTCACAACGCCTGGCGTTCGTTTTCTTTGGGAGAGGAAGGAATGTAGATTTTAGCCAATCATCAGGGAATCTTCCGCTCCGATATATTTTATTGAAGAGGGATGTGAGGACATCTAGATCTTCATCGTCACTCAGTACCTTAAGCAATTCGGCCCGAACTCCGTCGGGTCCTACAGCCCTGCCCGGTTTCAGCTCTTTTATAACTTTAATCACCTCCCCTCTAAGAATATCCGGACCGGTGTCCCCTTCCCTAACCCATGATCTTCGGGCCTATCATCGTCGAAGAGCCTCGAACGTACCTCTCCCAGACTTTAAGTTTTTCAGAGGTACTGGTGGCTATTTCCCCATTTTCATTCAGCAGTACCCCGAAATGCTGTCTAGGCCGTTCCCCTGTAAATTCTTTAATTTTCTTATGCAGGTTGAACGTATCGTACGGCTTTCTAACTCTTCGATTTCTTTACATTTCTCGGAAGCTTCTGCTTCTACAGCTTCTCGGATCTTATTTCGGATCTTTCTTTGAAGTGCCCTATAACCGTCAGGATCGCGCCCTTTGCATTCTCGTCTCTCCTCCATCAGACCAAGAATCTCATCTGTCATCCAGGATTTATGTTCACCTTTGGATCCGCCTTTAGATGTTCCTCACCCACTGAAACGACAACCTTTTTGACCTTATCCAGTGCTCATCTACGTCCTCTTGACCAGAAATTTCTCTGAACCCTAGACTCAGGTCATGCTGAACTTTGAATCGCAAATCTGCGTCCTTGAGCTTGGTTATGTCAATCCGGGTCCTTGTGAGTCCCCGTTTTATCGACTTCAACCTTACTCTCAGCTTTCCTACAACAGGGTTATGGTCTGACGAAATATCGGCCCCGGATAGGTTCGTACACTTGGAATGCTATTTCTGAATCGCTTATTCACCAAAATGTAATCGATTTGATTTCGAACCACATTTTGGGAATTATCCTGTGGCGATTTCCAGGTATATAGCCTCCTAGGGTGTAGATTAAAAAAGGTGTTCGTCGCAACCATCTCTTCCTCCTGACAGAATTGCACAAGCCTATCGCCTCGTTCATTCCTAACTCCCAGACCAAACATTCCGACAACTCCACCAACGCTACCCCGTCCAATTTTAGCGTTAAAGTCCCCCATTACAATATTGACCTCGTGTGCCTTAGTCAATCGTAATGCATTTTTGACTTCTGCGTAAAACGCTTCAACAGCATCATGCTGTTTTAGGGCTAATAGATGTCTATTTTTTTTTAATAGCGAAAAAAAATGAGCCTCAACATGGAATCGAACCCGTCATCTGTATTTTACTTATTTTTTTTTCGGACAATGCTATCCACTAAGCCACTTCTTTAGTTATCTTACCAAGTGAACAAAAGGGTATTTATGTCTCAGATTACTTTTAAGAACTTAGAATATTTTCGACAGTATAGTAAATCACTTCTTTTCCTTAATTCTTTTTCTTTCCTTCTTTCTTCTTCCTTGTTCTTTCTTCTTCCTTGTTCTTTCTTCTTTCTTCTTCCTTCTTCTTTCTTCTTCCTTCTTTCTTCTTTCTTCTTTCTTCTTCTTTCTTCTTCCTTCTTCTTTCTTCTTCCTTCTTCCTGCTTCTTCCTTCTTCCTTCTTCTTTCTACTTCCTTCTTCCTTCTTCCTTCTTCTTTCTTCTTTCTTCTTCCTTCTTCTTTCTTCTTTCTTCTTTCTTCTTCTTCCTTCTTCCTTCTTCTTTCTTCTTCTTCTTCCTTCTTCTTTCTTCTTCTTCTTCCCTCTTTTTTCTTCTATTTTTCTTTTTCATTCTTCTCTCTTCTTCTTCCTTTTCTAAATCTCCTTCCTTCCTTCTTATCCTTTTTCCTTTTCCTTTAAGAAAAATGTCTATATTCACAGCTAAAAAACATCTAATGGACGTCTAAAAAGTCGGCATTTATTAGACATCTAATAGACGTCTAAGATTTTTAAAAATTAGACCTGATTTTAGATTTCTATTGGACTTCTAAAGGACGTCTAATTTCGTAGCTAAATTTTTAGCTGTAATCTAGACGGCTAAGGCTAATTTGTTCTGATAGGGGGGGAAACAGATTTTAATATTTTTGAAGAAACTCTTACGTTGAAGCCCATAATGTTTTACGGCTAATCCAAGCTTCCGTCTCTTTTTAAAATTTTTTTTTTTTTAAATAACAATTTTTGGACGCAATTTTTAAAAAAAAAGATTTGTTTGTCAGCGAATAGCCTAAAAGATTGGCCGAAATAATGGCTCAAATAGAAACTTGTCCTGTAGCGAGACCGGACCATGTATAATAAGGGAATATAGATGCTGGCAATTGCGGACAGGCAATTGCGGACAATTGCAGACTGGCCGCTTTGCTAGTGTACTATAACACCAATCAATGAGCACTCAGTAAATGTATAATCCCTTAACTCCGTTATCACTCAGTCATCCAAAATTACATCTACCGAAAGATTAACCAATTTCAAGTATAAATTCCGAAGTTTAATTACAAGTCAACTTTTCTCGTCTTCGGCAATAATAATTCACTCGTTGAGAAATCTATTAAAACCGTCGGACAAAAATAGTTTTGCCGATAATTAACAGAGCAGAAAATCTTAAAAGTGATAACTCATTAGCAAAGGAAACAGAGGGATTAAACTTACAGTAAACTCGAAGTTATAAATGAAGATAATTTTATATCGAAATCCCTTTTTGTAATAATAATTTGATATTCATGTTAAGATGAACTCTTTTTCGTTTTCCCTTATTTTAATTCCTTTAAGAAGATTTTCTTCTTAAAATTTTTTCGGAAAGAAAGGTTAAGCTTGAGCAAACCTTTCAGGAATCTGTGTAAGAATCCTTAAAAAATAAACAGAAAAATGATTCGTATAAATGTTTTTCAATTTTTGTCCTTCGGGATCGAATGCGCTTTTTATCTTTTATTTTTTTTTTTTTTTTTTTTTTTTTTTTTTTTTTTTTTAAAGAAAAAAAGAAGAATGATAATAGAATCATCTTGCAAAAATTCCCATCGAGGTTCTTTTTGTTCGAGGGCATACGAGCATCAATCAAAAAATCAAAGGACGTCACAAATCCAAAAGAATAATTTTTCATTTTATTTTTCCGCAATCGTTTTCGACTCTTTTCTCTTGATTAATTCATTTCCTTTGTTCCGAATTAAAATTAATTTTTTTTTTTTTTTTTTTTTTTTTTTGAGAATTATTACCGTCCGAAACGTAAATAATTAAAACGAATCAATGAAAAAGAATAACGACGGATTAAAGAGATCAACGAGGAGTTTAAATTTCAAAAAAAAAAAGAAATGTTAACAACATTTGCTTTTTTTTTTTTTTTTTTTTTCTCGTTGTTTAACTAAATACAAATTAGACTTGAAGTTACCTTTTTTACTTTTTTTTAACAAAAGGAGAAAAACCGAAAAAAAAAAAAAAAAAAAGTTTTGGCGAAGGACAAAAAAGGGAAAATTTTTTTTTGTTTTTTATGTCGCAAAGTTAAAAAAAGAAAAGCTTTTATCTTGAACAAAATGTTCGCGGAAACAATTAAAGAAAAAAAAAAAAAAGAAAAACGTACGTACTATTAATTCAGGGATGCGGAAAGATAATATCAGAATTTTACCCTTTTAGGAATGTTGTTTATCATTATTATTATTATTATTATTATTACTACTACTGGAGTAGGAATTCTGCTCCGAGGGAACGTTTTAGATTATTTTCTAAATGTTATTCGAATAAGAATTTAGTTAGATATGATGATGAAAAGGCATCGCAGTATGAAATATTGACGTCATCGTTTTCAACATCCCATTTATTAATAATTGATTCGAAAAGCTTTGCGGATTTATTTTAATTGGACAAGAATTTTCGAAATGGAGAATATAAGGATTCTCTGCAGATGGCTTTGGAAGAAGAACGCATTTTATTTATTTATTTATTTATTTTTTTAGATTTAATTAAGAATTGTTGAAAGTTTTCAAAGAGTGACACAAAGGAAAATGTAGGAGGCAGTGAGTTTTTAAAGTCGTTTGTCTGTATTCGTTGAAAGGAGGATTTGTTTTGACAGGAAATGAACCTAATAAGAAGGGATGAAGATTGTCCAACTGCTCCCTTGAGTCTCTCTCTCTTGCACGTTAAAAAGTCATCTCTCCAAGTAAGTCCCAGCTTGATGTTTTGGAGTTGTGCCTTTTAATTATTTCGTGCCGTGGGTGGCTCCGATCTTCACCTTTTTCGATATTAGCAGAGGACGGTTAACTCTCGCTGACCTTTGGATTTTTTAATTCCTTTTAGTCACAGATATCCAGCCTTAATATCTTGGGAAGTTCCTGTTTCTGGATCGTCTGGTTCGGTATTGAGTCATTCTGAAAAAAAAAGGGCATCTTTTTAAAACGTTTCTGATTAATTTGTTTGTTTTGATTTCAAAGTTGATTCCATTGTTTACATTTGGAAAGTCGTTTGTCGTGGCATCAGTGTTTACTTGTTGAAACAACATGGCGGGCGGATCGGATAACAACATGGCGGTCGGTTGGGCTACCAACATGACGGGCGTATTGTCCTTTTCGTTTGAGGGTTCCCAATCCAATAAATCTTGCTTACTTTTTCCATCAGATATTACCGGCGGGTCTTGATTTTTGCCCATATCCCTTATGCGAGGAATGGTCATTTCCTCATACCCATATCTTGCGGGCGGAACTCCCTTGGTTGTCCTCTCACTTCTCAGCATTTTCCAATTATCGTTTACGACTTAAAGACTTACTTGATGACTCGAAGGACCATTTTGTTTTAAAATGAGATGTAGAATTAAAACGAAGTACAACTTAAACTAATATTTTGAATAAAAACAACTATTGCGGGTTAACTTCAATGTATTAGCGTTTTTTTACAACAATAAGACGAAAACATCTTTTGTTTTTGTTTCTGTTTAAAAACGTTCTAGAATTCCGAACAATTTCTACATTCTCCTTCACGCTCACCGTCCTCTCATACTAAAAATTTTTGCTTATGCATATGATTTTGTTACTTACCTTTGGTTCAATTGCCACCGGATTGATCATTTTTTTTCTTCGTTTAAGTTGCGTAGCTGCTGTGGCAATGGATTTATTGCTTTTGTGACATTCGTGTTAAAAAACGTTAAAAAACACTTTTTTTAACATGCGTATCTATATATATAAGCCCGTTTGTCCTCACTCACGGACTGACTGACTGACTGACTGACAGACATATAGATCATTGATTACCGTATTTCCCGACTGTCGAAAATTCTGAAAATCGGGGAAAACCTTCCTTTCGGTCCACCAATTGACGAAAAATCGTCCAAATTTTCCGGAAAATTTTTATTTAATTTAACATTTACCGTTACAGACCTTTCTTCCATTTTTTTCTCTTACAATGCTCTTATCATCCATATTTTCCCCCTTTCTTCATCGATGTAAGAAGCCCCTGCTTCCTTTTTTTCTTCCTAAAAGAATGAATCAACCACAGGTATTTCTTTTTCATAACTCATATATGGAAAGTAACATTTTCCGTTCCTTTTATCTGCGCGGAAAATGAAATTTTCCGCACGCTTATTCATTTCCGGTTGGACGGCAAATTTTTTCTGCACCGTGGTGCAGAAAAAAAAAGGTAAACAACAAAAATGGCGGTCGGTATTGACATCGTAAATATCGTCACAGTTATTTTTTTAATTTGAGAAAAAAAAAGAAAAAAAAGTTCATAATTTCAACCTCTAACCCTTAATAGTGTTACAATTAATGAATCTAGTTTCAGAGATGTGATTTTTATCTTCCCTTTTATAATGTAATTGAATTGCCATCGCCAGTGCTGGATGGCTTTTGTTTTGAATTATATTAAACAAAATCACTAACATAAAGAGTCCAAGAAAACTGGATTATTTGGGGTTAGGTACCTTTTCAGGTTAAACTTTGCTCCTATAACCTTGCTGCATAATACGGTCAGTTTAATTGACATTCTTTCTTTTAACGAATCAGTATGTGTCTTTAGACATTGTACAGATAACCTCTCTTTACGCTTGAATGTGGTGTCCCAGAGATTATCCCTGATTATTAAGAGTCAGTTTGATTCCCAGGACATAACTCATCTTTATACAAATAAATTCAAATAGCCATGCAGTATTTCTCTTGCCAAAAACAAGCGAGGTTGTTTTAAACAATCTTATCAGTTTGATTGAAAGACTAATGCATCAACTAATATTAAGTGATATTAATAATCGTTTCACATTTAAAATAATATTAATTCTTAATCTTATACAGATTAAAAAAATCATTTGAAAATGTAAGAAATTCTAATAGTCATAGTCATGTATTTCCTTTCTGATTTTGAAAAAAAAAAAAAAAAAAAATCTCTATACTATATGTCTTCCAATCAAACCAATCAGATTATCGAAAACAACCTATTGTTTTTGCAAAGAGAAATATTACCTGTTTGCTTGCGATAATAAGGGATAATGTCTGAGACATTAGATTGAAGCATAGAAACAGTCCCTCTGAACAACCATACTGACTTGTCGAGCAATGTCTAAAGACACACATTTATTTCTAAAAAAAGAAAAGAATGTCAATTAAGCTAACCATATTAAGCAGCAAGGTTGCAGGAACAACGTTTACTTTGAAAAGCTACCTTATCCTGAATAAGATAGTTTTCTTGGACTCAACCTGAAAAAAAAAATCTCTATACGGTATGTAACCTGAAAAAAAAAAACCTCTATACCAGCACTATATATGTCTCCCAATCAAACCAATTCAAGTATTCAAAACAACCATTGTTTTTGCAAAGAGTAATATACCTGATATAGTGATTTTTTTTTAATAATAAAATTCATAACAAAAACCATCCCAGCACTGGCGTTGGCAATTCACGTTACAATACAAAACGAAGAATAAAAATCACATAATTCAAACTAGATCCATTAGTTTTAACTTAAATAGGGATTGAAGGTTGGAATTATAAACTTAATTTTTATAAAATTTAGAAAAAAAAAAACCGACAATATTCGTTGCTGAAATACCGACCGCCATCTTTTTTGTTTACATTTTTTTTCATGCGGCAAAAAACCGGAAACAGTTAATGCCGCCATTATGGACAAAATAAACACGAATTTTTATATTTTTATAAATATTTCTTTAAAACGGGATATTTCATTCCGCATGATTCGTTATAAAAAGTACCTTGCTATACTAGGGTGGGTAGTGAATTTTTCCGGCCGGTTTCTTGAAAATCCTCGCTTCGCTCGGATTTTCAAGAAACCTTGCCGGAAAAATTCACTTCCCGCCCTAGTATAACAATCTACTATTTCTGAAGCCTTACTCCAGTCAGTCTGTTGACTTAAGATATGTTCGACTTCAGGTGATATAATCTAAAACAAAAGCATTTATTGCAACATTTAGCTTTGGAAACCTTTGGTCACATTTTTTTTACGAGAAGCCAATTCATCGTTCATAGATGATGACTGTACGCCGCGCGATATGCGGGTGTTCGACCGGAAAGTTGCACCCGACTTTGAGCCCCCATTACCCCGTCTTTTATTGTCGGATTTTAATTTTGAAAACACCAAAAATTTCTTTGGGGTTTCCTCTGTCGAATGAGTAAAAAAAAAACATGGGTCGTCACTGAAAAAAAAAAGTTCCCTGCTATCGAACGAAACCCTTACGTTTCTTCTTTTTTTTTTTGCTCGGCCATAAGTTAAAGCTAGGTGATTTGGAATTTTCCGGATTCTCTCGGGTTACAGAATTTTCCGGAAAATTTGGACGATTTTTCGTCAAATGGTAGACCGAAAGGAAGGTTTTCCCCGATTTTCAGAATTTTCGGCAGTCGGGAAATACGGTAACCAGTGATCTATATGTCATTCAGTCAGTCAGTCAGTCAGTCAATGAGGACAAACGCGCTTATATATATATATAGATTTTTTTTTACTTTCGACTTCCTCTTTCATAAAACTACTTTTTTATTCTTGATAAACATACCGCCTACTCAATCTCAAAGAAGAAGATGAGGATTTAGACTTTTAACGACGATAACACAAAAGCCAAAACTTTTTATCATTTGCTCGCTAAATTTAAAAAATAAATTAAAAATAATAATAATAAAGAGTTGATTTTGCTTTGAAAATCTTTGTTCAGATCACTTTTCGTTAGAAAAATAAACCGGAAGTTTTAAGTCTACCTACACTTTGGTTGGGAATTCTTTTCCCGCCGCTATATTAACGATGGAATTTTTCTCATAAAAAATAATTTTCCTTTTTTTTCCCCTCCAAAAAAAAAAAAAAAAAAAAAAAAAAAAATCTTTTATGTAGTACCGCTGCAGTGTCAAAATAATATTGACAGATCTCAAGTGAAAAATCTAGCAGATGTACGTCATTTCGTAATAAAAATGGCAAATTGAAAAGCATTTCAGTCTCTTCCTATTTCCGAAAGAAGTCGCAAACTGTCATGATCTATCAACAAGGTGTTTTTACCAGTCCGAAAAAATAAAATTTATATTCTATAAATTCGGGAGAACGTAAAAGAATTTTCATCCTTTCTAGGGAAATCTCTCACGAGGAGAAGGAAAAAAAATAAAAAAACAATTCCATTCTTTAGTTTATTTTTCGAAGGTCCGCTGTTTCCTCGCCCCCGCCCTTTTTATCCCGAATTCCCATCCGTTTTAATGTTCATATAATATTTTTGTTTATTTATTTATATTCGTCAGCGTCTCTCTCCTTTTAATTTAATTATGAAACTGAAATTATAAATGAATCTTTCAAAAGTTTAGAAAATAAATATCAGCAACCCCCGGGGGTAAGGGGGGGGTTCGGTGGTGTCTCCTATCATGGAAAAATATCTCTTTCAGAAAAGGTATATTAGTATAGAAAATGCGGTCGTCCTTTTCCTAAGAAAATTTATAAATAGATTGTCATTATTTCCGAGCTCAAGGTTTTTTTTTTTGTTGCAGTGCATCAAAGGAGAAATTTGGCTAAAAATAAAAAACGAAAGCATGTTTTTACACTTAGAAAAAAAAAAAAAAAAAAAAAAAAAAAAAAAAAGAGAAAGAAAGATATAACAGGTGGGTGATATTTTATCAAGAAGTTTTTTCTTTCCCTCGTTCCACTTTTTTTTTTCGAATGTCAGGATTTAGGAAAATGGGAATTTTTTGTCGGAAAACAAATTTTTTACTCGGAGAAAAGTCTGAAAAAAAAAATGGCGGGAAAATATCGCTTGGCTGCCGTTCCTTAGAAAAAAAAATAATAATAAAAAAGAAAAAGATCATTTAAAATCGTAGCGTCGTGTGATGATGTTTGAATACGCAGTTTTCCCTCCCCTTGTTTAATTAAAAAAGGAAATGGCTTAGATTCAACATTAAGCTGTTTTTGAAAAACCTCGCTAAGGCAACAAAAACCTTGTTTTCATTTTATCCCTTTTGTCTTTAATAATGTTTCACGTTTAATTCAACACTTAATCTTTTTTACTTTCGAATGGAATTATTTTAATTCTTAAGTATTTCCCTAAATATTATGGCGATGCACCCGCATATTTTATTTTATATTCAGGACTCGGGGAAGTTTCATGTTTTCGTTTGGTTTTTAGGTGATACAACAAGCGAAGAAGAAAGCTGGAAAAGATGGTGAATTTTTCGAAAAATTTACTTTCTTGTAACTGGCGACTTTTGAGAGTATCGATTCCTTGGTTGATTTCCTAGGAGGGAATTCACTTCTTTTCATGAAGAAATAGATGAAATCTATTGATCTATTATAGATATTATAATCTAAAGAAATTTTCCAAGAAATCCCCTCAAATTTTGGTTTTTGATCGATAAGCCAATAAGGATTTCAAATTCAAAATTTCTTGTCCAAGATTCTTGTTCAAGAATTTTTGTGCTGTTTATTGAATTCTTGAATTTCTTGTTTTTCAAATTGCGAATCCTAGCCTTTTGAAAGATAGAAAAAACAAAATTTGAACGATTTCTTGAAAAATGTCTTGTCTTTCCTCGTTTTGTGATTCTTGTCTTGCGATCCATCCCTAATTTGAGATTTTGATTTTAAAATCAAATCTTAACAAGAACTTGCTGATTAGATCATTAATTAATCAAATATTTTTACTCTGTGTCCTCATCTGTTTCAAATATTTCAGGCGAGTTTTCTAAAATGTATTTTTCACAAGAAAAGATTTGATAATTGTCCGGGGAAGTCTTGAACTATTTCTTCTGGGTCATATTTCACTGGGGCGAATCACCCAGGTCTCGCATGCATAGGAAACGACCGGAAAAACTAGGGCATTCACCAGAGCTAGGAGCGTTGCACCCTAGTGCATCCTAAATAAAATGTAGGTATTGGCTGGCTGTAGCTCATATCATTCATAAACTTTCCTAAACTTTCCCTTGATGGAAAAGTTATTTTATCAGCATCGAGGATCCCTTTCGAATTTCTTTAAAAAATTTCAAATAAATATTTTTGAGCCGTAATGGAAATTTGAATTGGAAAATTGGGATCGGCGATAGTCTGTCCATCAATTCATCAATCCATTATTGATAAAATTTTCAATATCGTGTAATGTTGGACCCCAGCAAATCGACCAAAGGTCCAAACTTGGTAGGTGTACATTCCCAAGATTTGATCCAATTCTGTACGTCAGAGCCAAAAGGTTCAATATGCAAATTAAAGATGTCCGCTAAACGTTGTTTACCCATAACAAACAACCATCTTTAATTTGCATATTGAACCTTTTGGCTCGGACGTACAGAATTGGAAATGTACACCAAGGAGTCTGTCTCATTTTAATCGTTATTCCTTTAAAACGCTGTATTTAACTCAAAATACTCTGAACTCCCCAAGTGGGAGTCGAGCTTGATATCCACTGGAGGTTTTAGTGGACGGTCAGCTCGACTATTTTCAAATTTGTAACCCTTCATTCATTTGTAGCGTTTTCAGTATTGATGGTAACAGATGTTGGTCTGACCCGGCTTCCACCCGTCCCATCTCTTTCATTCCCCCCAACAAAAAAAGGAAAGTATTGTAACATTGTTTTCGCGCTAAAACAAAACGAGAACCCGTTTTCCCCCTAGGAAATAAGACAATAAACTTGAGCTACAGAAAAGCTGAAAATCGCTCTGATTCCTTGGGACCGAGGGAACGGAACAACAAAACTTAAAGAAACTCGTAACAAAAAAAACAGCCGCTCTCATCGGTTTCATTTATCACCACGTTAAAATAAACGTTTTTTCCTTTATTTTCTTTTTTTTTCAGGATTGTACTGCAAAGGCACGTTCGACGGCTGGTCTTGTTGGCCTGACACACCTGCAGGGACATCCGCCAACACATCTTGTCCTTCCTTTATATTCGGCTTCGATCCAAAACGTAAGCTTAAAAAAAAAAAAAAAATACCGAAAATTTCGCATGAATAAATCGATTAGTTCACCTTTTGTAAAAGGGGATTTTCCTACGTTTTAGTTTCCCCCTGAAAAGGTTTTAATTCATAAAAGGGATACAAAAGAAAAAGGGAGGGGATTAAAGAGTTTTACTAAACTAATCAGCTCTTATGGAGGAACGAGTTTGATTATACATAGCTTATAATTTCCCGAAAACTCAAAACTTAATACTTTCGTTATTGATATGATTAATACCAAAGATTTTCCGGGTAAAGGTCGGAAAGGCGACGATGAGACCGGGGAAGGGAAAAGAGTGAAAAGCCGGGGAGCATCGGCAGCAGCAGCAGTCGGAAAACTTTTTGATTTTCAAATCTCATCAATATCAATATCACGGTGAGGAAAGGTTTTTCGAGTCGCAAAAGTTTTTTTCACGGAGGCTGGTCCTAGACACAAGAAGGAGGTCGGAAAAACTTTTTACGGTTTGAAAAGAATGACGTTATATCCATCACCCCTAAGGCCTCGAAATAAGTCTTTTATTTTCTCCGGCTTTGTTTTGTCGACACTCTTCCACTTTCCCTTGATTGCTTTTCATTGTTCCATGTCCTTCGCTCCTACGACAAGACGTTACCGGAATCTTAATTCTGCTTACGCTTGGGTTTTGCAAGAGATTACTGATGTTTTTCAATCGGACAAGGAACGTGTCATTGTTTTTTTTTTTTTTTTTTTTTTATCATTCCCAAAGTGTTGACCTTTACTCTTTTTATGCAGGGGGAATTTAAACCTGTTTGGCCCGGAGTTGAACGACTCCCAATTGTCGTGGCGGTTTTTTCTTTTTTTTTTATCTAAAACGATAGGTGAATAACAATGTGAGGTTGAGGTGATTTTCCAGCTCAGTTTCTGCGTGAGACCGCATAATAATATGTGGGATTATATCGTATTTGTACCAATTCCGAGATCTCCTAATATTTTTTACTGAACTACCTTTATCATTGGAATTGTGACATTATTTTTATTTCTTTTTCACGTTGTGTTTTTTTCCCCCTTGGGCTTAGATGTTAATATAAAAAAGAAATGATTTTGGATACAAGTACTATCGTATGGAGGGTTACTTTTTACACTTTTTCACGTTTTTTTTTTCTTAATACTTGCATAAATACCGAGGGGAATTTCAATCTGCCTTCACAAACATTTGGGGAGATCCTTCAGCTTTCAAATGATACCATTTCGTAATCGTTATACTTTTTCTAATTCAATCTGTGGCTCAATTTTCCGAACGCCCTCGACGATCTGAAAGTGGGGTAACTTTGGACATTTTTGTTTCTGCATCCGTAACTCCGTAATTAAAACAACAAAAGGGCAAAAAAATAATCTCAAAACATATTACCGTTAATAAATAAACTATTTTTATTCCGTTAAATAATTTCAAGAAGAGAAAATGATCAAGAAAAATAAATTGGGCGACTATATAAATGAGACAGTAAAAAAATATGGGTAGCTAGGGCAGTTTTTTTTCCCGTAAAATTGGCAGTAGTAAATTTAACATGAGGCAGTTTTTTTAAAAAATTGGCAGTGGATTAATTTTTTTGGGGGCAGTAAATTTTTATATTTTAGGGAAGTTGCAGAGTGGCAGTAATTACTAATCAAAGGGCAGTATATTTTAATAAAGCTAATTTTTTAATATGTATTTATTTGTTTGCACAAATATTGCTTAAAGAACGCAGGACATTATTTACCTGCAGGACAAACATTATTTACTCGCTGGAACAGGCACCATTTTGATCACTTTAAAAACTGAAAAATATATCAAACATACATTGTGTGTCACTTTATTTTAACATATTTTTTAAAAAATGCCTTTAATGCCGAATTATTCACTATACTGCCAAAATATTTTTTTAAATTCCAAATTATTTATTTAACTGTCAGGGAAGGAAGGATGCTAACGGGGCTAGGACGTTTGCCATATGTCATGAACCTGACTCCCTGGAGTATATCATACTAAGATGTAAAAACCTAGAAGATCTAAGGAAAAAAACTCCCTGTTAGATTATCAGAGTTTAATCTATACCACTCTCTGAGGATTAAAGATCTGAAGGCCCTGGCAACACTAGGTCGGTTCGTATACTCGGCTAGAGGGAGGAGAATGGAGGCGGGAGCAAAAATTCAAAATAAATAAATAATGATGAAATAAAATAAAATAAAATAAAATAAAAACAAGGGGAGGGGTGGGTAAAAATTTCTTTCAAAAAATTTTTTGCTTAACTTTAACTTTGAAATTTTCTGTTGTTTTGTGAGTCAGGGTGACTCAATTTTTTGTTAAAAAATTATGTCACGATAAATATATTTAACTGCCAAAATATTTTTTTACTGCCAAAATAATTTTTCTACTGCCCAATCGTGTACTGCCATTAAAAAACTGCCACATTAGATGTTATATTTACTGCCAATCTATGAAAAAGTACTGCCGTTTTTTTTTTTAGTTCTTCTTTTCTGCTCTCAGGAAAATCCCTTTGACATGAAATTTTTTGGGTAGTTAAAGGATTATGTCAAGTGCCGAACGTGTTTGAACCTGAATACGGCTTTCAAATTTCATTAGAGGGACCTTCCCAGGTGCAGCTGTACCAAATCGATATGACCTCAATATAGGGGGCCGTACATAAATTGCGTAAGCATGGGTTAGGCCCTTTTTGCATGCTTTATCCAATTTCGCCTATGCTTAGCTTATGGGTAAGATGTTAAATTTGGACCCCCCCCCCCTAAATGTGCTTACGTAATTTATGTACGACCCCTAGTATGTCATTATGGCTTTATTTGTTTACTTTCTTTATTATACGTTTCACTGTGAGCTATCGGACTCTGTCGGGAATTTTAAAGACTCGAAAGATGCGTTCCCAATACATTAAAAATAGATAACGCGACGGAGTCTTTTTACGATCTCACTCGAATCTGGAATTCGTGACTTCTCGGTATCGTTCGGTATAGTTCGTCTTCGTACACGCAAGGAATCAAACGTCTATTTTCACATGACTTCGGCACCAAGTGTTTACTATAAAATGATATTGTGAATTTAACAATGAATTATCATATACAGAAGCCATGCTTTTTCACGAAAACAAGGGTTTCTGTTGATTGAAACTAAACCCCAGAAAAAAAATTCGGCAGGATTGTGCTTTTTTAGTCATAAAAAAAATATATAAAAAAAATATTTTTTTAAAAAACTTTCTTTATTATTATGTTAAAAAATCGGACTAAAAAGCAAAAAATAAATATAATATAAAAAAAAATTTTTTCAAAAAAACTTTCTTTATTAGGCCTATACAATATAATACGTACATTTAAATAAAAAAAATCGTACTAAAAAGCAAAAAATAAGTCCAAATTGCAATGAATCGATTCACCGATTGGTCCGAAAACGATTTTCATATTTTCCAAGAGCTATGTTTTAAATCTGATTATGGCTTTCTACTCGAATTCTTTTTAAAAAATTTTAATTTCGTAAAATATAAAGAAAGTTGCCAGATCAGATAAAAATCCGTCCCAAATCTGGCAACTTTCTTTATATTTTACGAAATTAAACTTTTTTAAAAAGAATTCGAGTAGAAAGCCAAAAACAGATTCAAAACATAGCTCTTGGAAAATATGAAAATCGTTTTCGGACCAATCGATGAATCGATTCATTGCAATTTGGACTTTTTTTTGGCTTTTTAGTACGATTTTTTTTATTTACGTATTATATTGTATAATAAAGAAAGTTTTTTTGAAAAAAAATTTTATTTATATTATATTTATTAATCATTTTGCTGCCTTTTCAAAGGTATCGTTCTGATTTCAGTGTAATATCACAACGGAATCAATTAAGTGTCTTTCTGATGTTCAAATGGTATACTGAAATTCCTTTACCTGGCATCAGTAAGCCATCGTATAAGTTTTAGTACATTATAATTTTACAATAAATTTGAGCTTTTTTTGCTATTTATTTACTTATTTTTGTTTACACAAATGATAAAACGGCGTGCACTTTCAGTTTTAGCAACAAGGATCATTAATAACTACGATAATATCCCAGGAGCTGGCAAAAATACGTTACACGAATCTTTTTTTTTCTCCCCTTCTAAATTTAACGAAAAGGAAATACGAAAACCCCGAGAGTGCAACAGGTGTATATATATCTCCGAGTTTATTTTCCTTGAAGGTGAAAACTCTAAACTCGGTTTTCCTTATTCATGTAAAATAGAGTCATGCTGCTATTCGATCTTTTAACCATCCGTGTCGTATAAATCTTTTGTAAAATTTCACACCCCTTTCCCTTGTCCCCTCCCTACCCTTTTCAAAAATAATATGTTGGCAAAAGAATATTTTTGTCTTCTTCCCATTGTTTCCTCTTTTTTTGCAGAATAAAAAAAAAAAAAAAAAAAAACTTGTTAGCGCGAGAAAAAAAAACAAACGAAGGTAAAAATAAAACTTTTTAATTATTGTTTAATTTCTTTGGTGAGAGATAAAAAAAAAAAGGAAATTAATTTTTTTTCTTTTAATCCGACTTCAAAGGTGAAATTTTTGAACAAGAATTCGAGGTTTCCTTATTTCTCCTCCCGTTTATTATTCCCGATCGTTTTCTCAACTTTGGTGTCGTGCCCCAAACTATTTGATCTAGATCTGCATTACAAATGATAAAACTTTACTCGAAGTTAACTTGTATTAACTTGTACAATCCGATTAATAAGTATTCAGGGAAGCACCAGTTTCAGGGCGGGGAAAAGTTTCTTTCTATCTTTTTTTTTTTTTTTTTTTCTTCTTTTTAACGGGCTACCGTCACTTGATTAAAGGGGATAATTTGAAAATTTCATTTGATTAGAAAGCAAAAAAAAAAAAAAGGAAAACTTCTTTTGACCTAAATATTCGAAAAAGTAATGGAGCGAAGGGGGTGAAGGGGGAGGGAAAACGTTAGTTGGCAAGTCTTTTTTCATAAAAAGTTGATATTGCTAATTTGTTATAAAAAAGGGGGTTTACGATTTACTTTTTACGAGTAAGCCGTGATATCGTGACGTCATCTACTTTACAGCACAAGAAACTGATCATCCTCCCATCATCATTCATTCCCCGAGATAACCTTTCAGTTAAGGAGAAATAAATCTCGGAGATCGATTTTTTTTCTTCTTTTTTTTTGCACCTCTTTTTTTTTTGTCGTAATCGACGTCTGGCAAAAATTTATCGTTTTATTTCAGGGGAAGAAAAAAAAAAAAAAGTTTTCCTAGAGATTAGCAAAAGAAAAATGATTCCCCATCTTGGTTTTATTTTTGTATCACGATATCCGATAATTAAAGTACAAAAAAAAAAAAAAAAAAAAAATTAGGGTGTCGGAAATCCGTGGAAAGTAACGTCCTTCCTGTTAAAAGGTAAATTGTTTTATGCTCCTGACGTTTTCCTCCCGTGTGTTACCCGGGATTTCAGGATGTCCGGAGATATTTAAAGGGCGCATTACACATACACCCCGAAACTTTTTAACGCCTGAGTTCGTTTCTCTGTTGGGCTTTTAATTCGCGGCACGTAATATAAAATAAATATACATTATTAAATAATATGAAAAGCGTTTAAGGATCGGTATCCCGTAATAAGCGCTTTTTCGGGAAAAACGAAAAAGAAAATAATAAATTTCGGAAAATTGGCTTTATAAGCTTCAGTCACGGTGGGGTCACGTGATCGTTTTCGCCGTCGACGGGCACGGATTTAGTATCGGGAAATTTTTTTTTTCGTGCTTAAATTACGAAATGTATAAAAAAAGAGAAGAAATGGAAATAAAATTAAAATTCGTGATGTACAATGTATTTTTGATGGATGTGGTGACTGGATGAAGTGCACAAAAAAAAAAGAAGAACTTTAATCATAAAAAAAAGAACATGCTGTGTTCTATCAGGAATCTCGTGTTGAAATCAAATCATTTCGGATTTTTTTTAAAGTTAACTGACGTTAGCTGCTTTCGTTTGTATGTTTTGACGTTATCATTTTTGAACGCGGTATAAAAAATAAGCTTATTTCCTATGTTTGGGATCAAATCAAAGGTGTTTAAAAAATATTTGAGAATTCATTTTATTTGATTGATTTTATTGATTGATTTTAATTAGTTGATTTTAATTGATCGATTTCATTGATTGATTTTAATTGATCGATTTTATTTATCGATTTTATTTATCGATTTTATTGATTGATTTTATTGATCGATTTTATTGATTGATTTTAATTGATTGATTAATCGAAAAATTCAGGGTTAATACTCTTTTTACAAAGAAACTTTTCCGATTACAGGAATTTTGAAATTCCAAAAAAGTTGATATTCGAACCACTCTACCCCCCCATCTCCCTTGAAAGCAAACGATTTTCCTAGACGTTCCCCTGATGCGATTTTCCTAATACTCGAATGACCCCTTTACTTTTCACTTTATTAAACCAAAAAAAATCACCTCACGTATCCGAATTTGTATATACTCGTGTATGTCGGACAAAACTTCGAAATAAAAAAAAAAAAAAGGTTGATTTACACTTTCTTTTTCCTACCACTGTTCAGTTTTCCTACGTGAGAAACCTTTCTCGTTCTTTTTCCTTTTACTTTTACTTTATTTTTCTTGAAAAGAGATCTAAACTTACATAAAAGCAAAGTTTTTTTTAAGGTCATAGTGTGTTAGTGTGTGACTCTCCCCCGATGAACGAAATGTATGATTGACGAGTTTTTACCAGTCTTTTTTTTTTTTTTTTTTGACGTAGGACTAAGTCTTAGGGCGCACCATGATGGTTTTGTCGTGTCCGGTTGTCTTGGTGTTTTGGACACCGAACATTAAAAAAAAAAAAAACGAATATTTCAAAAATTTTTTTTAAATTTTCAATGAAATTTATGATAACATTTTTTAAAAAATGCCGTAAATCTTTGACTAATTTTAAGAAGAAAGGGAAAATTTATAAAAAATTTTCTAAAAAAAGGGGGCCACGTGGACTGACATTAGGGTTTAGAGGATTTAGGGGGATTTTTAACATTTTTTGAAACGAAAATTTCAATTATTTTTGATTATTCAAAAAAAAATTCAAAAAAAACATTTTTTGAATTTTATTAAAAATTTCTGATAAAAATTCTTAAAATTTTAATTTTTTATTAAAAGTTTTGATAACGTTTTGTGAATAATAATAATAATAATGCTTTATTGATATCAACAGCCTGGGAGGCCCATTACAGATTCAATTACAATTCAATCACAGAAAGAAAAAAAATTAAATAAATTAAATATCACATAGAATAGAAAATTATTGAGCAAATTTGAAAGTTATCACAGCTTAAAATCGAATAATTGAGTCTAATATGTTTTTAAGAAAAATTGTACTAAGGTGCGTTTAAAGTGGTTTAGCGATGTGCAGTAAAGGTCTAATTCATTTCTTTTGCAGAGGTCGTTAAAAAGCGTTGATAATTTCGAAGCAGGTGATATGAATCGCGATTTATTGAAAGGAATTATAAAAGTTTCTTTTTGTCTCGAATTATGGCGAGGAACACGGAAATTGAACTCTGCTAAATCTCCGGAGAGTCAACAGCATTGTTAAAAATGCGGTATAGAAATAGGGCGTCATTTAAATCTCTCCTGTCTTTTAAGGATAAGATTAAAAATTCTTCTGCATATCGCTAGTGCGCACTGGATGCCGAAGGTAGTGAGGATAAACACCATGTTTTCGATAGTACAAGTAACGAAGAAATTTTTTCTGTACTTTCTCAAGTTTGTTCATCTGATTAACACTTGGTCCATGCCATATGATGGATGCATATTCCAGTTTGGAACGAACCAGAGAATTGTACAGAATAACTAAGGTGTGAAGTTCTCGAAAGGAATGTGATGATCTGATAACAAAACCAAGCGTTCTGTTCGCTTCTGCAATAATCGAGCGAATGTGATTATCAAAAGTTAGATTAGAGTCAAACACAATTCCTAAGTCCCTTACTTCTGCTTGTGGAGTAATTACGGTGTTACCAATCATGTATTGAACACTATCGAAGCGACTTTTATTTCTACAGAAAACCATCAATTTACATTTGATTTCATTAATGGGTAACTGGTTTGTTTTAGACCAAAGCAATACATTATTAATATCCTTTTGGAGTAATTCCATGTCTAAGTGGATGATATACTTCGAAAGATCTTTAAGTCGTCAGCGAAAAGTAGACACAGAACGTAGTTCAGGCAGGCTGGGAGGTCATTTATGAAAAGCAAGAAGAGTAGGGGACCCAGGTTTGCTCCCTGGGGAACTCCACTTAGGATGGAAAAGCAAAAGGACTTGACATCCTGAAACAAGACATAACTTTTACGACCGCTTAAATATGAGCGAAGCAAACGTATCAAGTAGGGAGGAAGATCAAAATTTTGAGTTAATTTTTTTAAAAGTAAGTTATGATCTACTCGATCAAACGCCTTCAAAAAATCGAAGTATACAACATGCACTTCATTATTTTTTTCTAGTTCGGCTGAGACGAAAGTCATGAAAGAAAGAAGATTAGTTACAGTAGATCGTTTTTCCATGAAGCCATGCTGTTCAGGGGCTGTGTTTTTCCTGAAAAAGGTCATCAACATTTTTTGAAACGAAGATTTGGATGATTTTGGATTATTGAAATAATTTATTTAAAATTTTATTGAGATAACATTTTTTGAAACGAACATTTGATCAAATTTTAGATAGATTTTTTCAAACATCTTTGATTTTTCATTCCAAAATGTAGGGGTGCAAATTCACCATGGAATGTTGGACCAACATGTTGGTACAACAATTTGGACCAAAATGTTGTACCTACTTGTTGGACCAACATTCCAAACTAATTTTGGCGTTGAAGCAAATTCTGTAATACTCGATTCATTCTCTTGTCAAACATGTTGGTACAACAAGTTCGTCCAACATCCCATCAAGTTGGTATAACAGGTTGGTCCAGCTTGTTGTACCAACTAGTAGTACCAGCATGTTTGACAAACAAACGAATTGACTTTTGCAAAATTTACTCCTCCGCCGAAATGATTGTGGAATGTTGGTCCAACAAGTTGATGCAATATATTGGTCCAACTTGTTGTACCAACATGTTGGTCCAACATTCCACAGTAAATTTCCACCGTAGGGGTAAATTCTGCAATTAAAGTCGATTCGTTCGTTTGTCAAACATGTTGGTACAACAAGTTGGACCAACATGTTATACCAACTTGTTGCAATGTTGAATACACATGTTATACCAACTTGTTGCAATGTTGAATCAACATGTTGTACTTAGTTGTTGTACCAACATTCCACACAAATTTCGGCATAGAAGTAAATTCTGTAATAGTCAATTTTGTTCGTTTGTCAAACATGTTGGTACAACATGTTTGTCCGACTTGTTGTACCAACATGTGTGTCCAATTTGTTGTATCAACATGTTGGTCCAACATTCCATAGTGAATTTGCACCCTAGGAGTAAATTCTGCAATAGTCGATTTGTTCGTTTGTCAAACATGTTGGTACAACAAGTTGGTACAAAATGTTGGCCCAATATTACATAGTGAATTTGCACCCTAAATATCAGAAAACTTTTAATATAAGTTTAATATACTTTTAATATAAGTTAATATAAAAATTTTAATATACGTTTTATCGAAAATTTTAAATGAGACAATCAAAAATTTTTGGATTTGGATGATTTTTGATAAAATTTTATTGAAAAACGGGCCACATGGACTAATATTAGGGTTTAGAGGATTTGGGGGGAGCACTTAACATTTTTTGAAACAAACATTTCAATAATTTTTAATTATTTGAAAAAACAAATTTTTTAAAACATTTTTTGAATTTTTTAAAAAATTTTTCGGAAAAATTCTTAAAATTTTAATTTTATATTAACAATTTTAATAATGTTTTGTGAAAAAGGTCATCTTCAGCCAAAAATTCTAGACGTATAGTCCTACGTAGGAATATGCGTCATACCCGCTGACTATTTTTTTTTTTTTTGCTGCTTTTTTTTTTTTTTTTTTTTGCTGCTTTTTTTTTCTTAACCGTCTCGCTGCACAAAAATCAGTTTTTCTCCACGGCATTAAAATATCGTCGTTTTTTTCCTCGATTTAAATGTAAAAAAAAAAAAAAATCAAGTATACTAAAAATGATAAAGTTCTGAAGATAACTTCGTTACTACACTTTTTGACGTAACTAATCCTCTTGAAAAATGAAGAGCATTATTTTCATCTTGGGGGAAAATTTTCGTGGGAGTATATAAACAATATTTAAGTTGGAAATACAATATTTTTCGGCAAAAGAACGAAAAGGGAAAAAGAGAAAATCGGCTAAGATGTTGTTTAAACGAAAAAGGGGGGAATAAAAAAGGGTTTGATGTAAAGATGTAAGGCCTCATTAGCGTCGTTAGACGCGTTATATGTGCCGCGCGGAATAAAAAAATATAAAAAAAAAAAAATGATAACCTCTGGAGACTTGATAAACGTTAAAAAACAGGAGCGTCGTCAAGAAAAATAACCGAAGCTTCACTTTATTGTAATATCCAATTACATTTTATTACCCCTTCCCAGATATAAAAAACAACTTAATTCTCTACTTTTGCATAACCGTAAGCCATTACGTTTTATTTCGAACTCAATTTTTTACGCTAAATTTTAACCCTTATAAAAAAAAAAAAAAGAGACATCATGGATCGTATTTTTTTTCTCATTAGGTATCAAGGCTGACCTTTCCCGCTGTGAAAAAAAAAAATTGTAAATAAGGTAAAAATCATGATGCAATTTTTTGTTTTTGTAATTTCCGTTGATAAAAATAGAATCGATGCTCTAGTTGTCACGCCATAAATTTTTAGTTCGAATTAGTTTTGTGAAAAAAAGAAGAAAAAAAATCAGAAAAACAGGGCTAATGTTTTTTGCTATGGACCGCTGTCGTAGTATACGTTTGATAGTTTTTATGTGGTAAAAATTTTCTCATTTTGAATTTAATTAATGTGAACAACGGTTATAATTATCTTCGAGTCAGGAATATGGCGCATGGCGTGCGTTGAAGTTTTCGTTCCGTACGCAAAGGACATGAAATGTTTGTGCGGATTATTTTATAATTAATAAAAATGGTTAAGCATTTTTAATTTGTTTGCCCTTTTTTTTCCCCCAAAAGCAGCGAAAATGGTAGTAATATCTGTAATTTGTAAAGTTAATCGTATGAAATGTTATCAGATTTTCATCGATTTCGATGTTTTTTTTTTCGAAATTTAACTACTTAAGTCATGCTTTTTCGATTCTTATTTTCGAAAAGAGGTCATTTAGATTTTTTTTTTTAATTTTATGCTTTAATGGCGGCTCGTAATTCATTTGATGCCATTAAGTGCTTTCGATGTATCTCACCTCTAGTGTCATTTTGAGAATTTAGATGTCGAAACACACTTTATTTTCAAAACGTTTTCGAGCCTCAATGGACCGTCCACATGTTACGTAAGCATAATATTGGCGGATTTAGACTCCCCCCCCCCTTTACCCCATCATAAGCTAAAGTTAGTTTTTTGAAAACCCCACCCCCTACATTACTTACTACTAGCTGTCCGTGCTCGCTTTGCTTCGAGCTTTGCAGCTAATGCCCGAAATGTTTCGCTTAAAGTAAATTTTCTATAAAAAAATCGACATTTTTCTGTAGAAAAAATATTTAAACTTTTTTCCTTTACAAATTTTTTTTTCAGAAAACATTTTCTTAAAAAATTCAACATTTTCCACATCCGAAATATTTCTTCTGTCGGACACTTAGCCCCGCACAGCGGTCCAGAAAAAAAAATGGCCAAAACTCATTCCCACGTCTGTTTGAAACTTAGAAAGACCATGACGGTGTCTAAAGCTTCGGTATTTTGTTCAATTAAAAACTTGCTGTCCGTGCCCTAAAATTCAAAATGGCGGGCATAATATGGAAGCCAAAATTTTTAATTATGAATGAAATTTTATGAATATTAATTTTTAGCTATTTTTGTGGCTGCTGATTTCATATCTGGAACAATTATTTTGAAATTCAAGATGGCGAACTTAGTATGGCGACAAATGTAAAAAAAAAGTTAAAGTTGTTAAATTTTCATAAAAAATTGTACTAAGGTGTTTTCGAGGTCGCTGATCTCGAATCCGCCAATTGTTTTCTAAAATTTTTTTAAGGGACTCAATAAATCGAAAAAAATTAATTTACTCGTTATATGTTCGAAATTCAGAAAAACGGTTTATGGATTCGAGATCAGTGACCTCGAAAACCCGAAAAAGAAATTTTCATGAAAATTTAACAACTTTAACTTTTTTTTACATTTGTCGCCATACTAAGTCCGCCATCTTGAATTTTGAAATAATTGTTCCAAATATGAAATCAGCAGCCACAAAAATACCTGAAAATAAATATTCATGAAATTTCATTAATAATTAAAAATTTTGGCTTCCATATTGTGCTCGCCATTTTGAATTTTGAGGCACGGGCAGCAAATTTTTAACTGCACAAAATATCGAAGCTTTTGACACCTTCACCTTCTTTTTAAGTTTCACAAAGACTTGGGACTTAGTTTCGTCAAATTATTTTTTTTCCGGACCACTATACCCCGACCCCATTTTCTCTGGCATATAGTCCGAATAATTTTTTTAAAAAAATTTTCTTCCCTGAAAATTTTTCAAAGAAAGCTTCTAAATCTGGGAAATTTTTCGTGAAAAACCATTGTTATGTACTAGAAATATACCTTATGTACATCAGTTTTTGTGACAATTTTTTTTCCCGCTCGAATTTCAAATTTGGGAGGTTTTTTCCTCTTAGAATCACGATTCCGACCACTGTGCGCCGTTAATTTAAAAAATAAAGTCAGTTTTAAAGTAGTTGGAGCCATTTTTTTATATGAGCCGAAAAAGGTATAGGGAGTTTAATAATAGCCTTTTTTTGCTCAAAAATAAAAAATGGCTTCAATTTCTGTAAAACTTTCTTCATTTTTGAAATTTCCGAAAATTTTCCTATAGGAAATGAACTCTTTCGCGCCAAAATACGGCTCTAATTTTTTCGGCCCTTATGAGACTTTGAAAATTTTAGGCCTCGGGGGGCAGCCGAAATCGGTTTTAAAAAATATGAAAAAAATTATGGTTAATACGGAGGCTAAAATGAAACGTTTCCGCGCTGTGGCATTTTCAAATTCACAAATTCGTGTTTTTCGATCCACCCTAATGGCCACTTGAACTTCTTGATAACAATTTAGAATGTTTGACTTATTAACTTTTCTAGATTGGTTTGGAAAAAAAAAAAAAAAAATCAAGGAAAAACACTTCAGCACAAACTTAACAAAAATAACTTTTCCCGAAAGAAAAAAAAAAATCTTAATAAAAACAAAGACTCAAAAATCATTATCAAATTTTAATCTCAGCTCTCGTAAAACATTTTTTTTCTGAAAATCTAACTCATTCCCAAATATTTTTTATTGCCGCAGAAAAAAAAAAGTGTATAAAACTTTTTTAATATATATAATTCGTATTTCAAAATAATATATGAGAAAGACAGAAAGAGAGAAAAAAAAAGGCTTCTCCAAAGAATCCCTTGATCTCCGCGATTTATTTCCCTTTTGCCAGGTGAACAATGTAAATAATTTTATGTCGCCACATCCCGTGGCTTCCTCCTTTTAAAACATCCCTTTGAAAATTTCGCGGGGGAATTGATCTGATATTACAATCCTTGTTGTGCATTTTTATTAGTTCATAGTTCCTTACATAATATTTTCTAGCTCTTTTGCCCTTCCTGTGCAGCTATTTCTTTTTCCTTTTTTTTTTTTTTTTTTTTTTTTTTTTCTTCTCCTTTACTCCCTCTACTCCTTAACTTGCATGTCTGTCCTTAATTGAATTTTTTATGTCTTTACTTTTATATCTGTTATTTTTATGGAATGGATTACACGCTGACAGCAGTTCCTCCGGAGCAACTTATCTATCGATTCATATCAGTTGAAATGTTTTTTAGTGTAGTATAAAAATCCGGCTTTTCCGCAGATCAAAAAGATAGGACAAGGAAATATTTTTTTTTTTTTTTTTGTTCGTTTCTTGAGACAGGAAAAAAATTATTTTTTGATATATTTATAAATATTCAACACCTTTTCCTTTTTTTTATTATTATTAAAAAAGAAACATGAGATAGCACTCTCGGCTTATCTTTGTCCACCTTTTTTTTTTTTAAATAATAATAAAAAAAAGAAAAAGAAAAAAAAAGAAAAAAAAAAAAAAAGGATCGAATGTTGGCTCGACCCATATTTTAAAGGGAAAAGAAAGGGTTTTGTATACGGTGTGAAATCGATAAAATCGGAAAAATTGACTCGGTTTTTCCTAACAAATGGGGAAGGTTTCTTTTTTAAAAAAAAAGTTGAGTGACATAAACACAATTATAAGAGGGAAAATACAGAGTTGAGTTAGCTATTAAAAAGTTTAACGTTGTATGCGCTTGGGTTTGAAATGAGTAAGGCTTGGGCTAATTTTTTTTTTTCTTCTTTTCTTTTGACGTTAAATTATAAAAAGTTTTCGGAAAAAATTGACGTTTCGATAATCATAATTTGCTTTCATTTTCTAAAGTTGGCACGTTTTTCGCGTGTAAGAATGAGTTGTTAAAACCGATGAAAAATTCATCTGAAGAAGAAAATTGGGAGGTTGTATTTTTTTTTTAACTGCCGCGAACTCCTGCGAAAAAATCAGACTTGGATATGGGGATATATCCCTACGTAGGACTACGTCTTTGGTGTACTGTACTAATATTGCTAAAATTTAAATAATGAAACGAATTAAAACATTTTACGGCATTTTTTTTGCTTGTTTTTGGTCCAAAAATTCTAATTTTTTGATAAGAAAGAGTAGTGAGTCTAGCTACGCAAACTCACTGAAGAAGGGAAGTGAAACTTCTATACACTACTCGAGGTGAATTTTTATTGATCGATCTACTGATAGATGTGTCTGTATTGAGCAACAAATTTGTTGCTCACGTTTTGCACATTTTTTGTTGCTCAAAAATTTTACTCCCAACGATCTTAAAGAAGTTTCACTAAACTTTTTGACTTTTTATAAATTGTTGAGCAACTTTTGACCTAAATTGTTGCGCACCTTTTGACCTAAATTGTTATGCACTTTTTGTACATTTTGTGTTGCGCACATTTTGTACTTTTTATGTTGTTGCGCAAAAAATTTACTCTCAACGATCCCAAAGAAGTTTCACTTCAAAAAATATAAATTTTTTTCCTGGCACGAAAAAAACTTAAAATTTTTGATAAAAAAGGTCGAAATTTGAAAAAAATTGGTTAAAATTTTAATTGAAGTCTTCAAAGTTTAAATGTTAATATTAAACCTTTGCTTTAGCACATATTCTTGGCAAAAGGAAAAAGGAAAATTTTTAAGTTCTTGTTTTTGTTCATATAGTCTAATTTTAATATTAAAAAAAAGATATTTTAAAAGAAACTGCGAGAATTTAAAAAGAAGTTAAGTAAAATGTCAGGAACTTTATAAGTTCTTGCTTTAGCAACTTCAAGTTTCTTGTAAAAGTTAAGTTTCTTGAAAATTTACAAGAAATTTTTGAAGTCCTTGCTTTCGTTCATGTCGCCTAATTTTACTATTAAAAAAGGCCAAAAGTTACAAAAAATAGTCAAAATATTATTTAAAATTTTCAATGTTAAAATTTTAATATTAAAATGATTAAATATTAATTTTTGGTGCGAACGGTCCCCAGCCAAACAGATTTCGGACAGACAGATTTCCCAGGACCGAGCCCCAAGACATAGTCTTACGTCAAAACGATTTAAAACTTTTAATGCATTTTTTTTTGCACGTTTTTGGTCTGAAAATTCGAATTTTTTGATAAAGATATAATTTTTTTTTCCTGGCACGAAAAAAACTTAAAATTTCTGATAAAACATGTTAAAACACTCAGAAAACAAAATAACTTAGCATAAGCTGTTATTATGCTTTAAACGCTTTTGTTTTGTGGGAAGACATTTTCTGACTTGTCGCAAGTCATTCAGTCGGCTGTCGGCAAGTCATATATTGTAAACAAACAAAATGGCGGCTTACGTAGAATTTATACATTATGTTATGATAATACTGCTCATGCGCGTATTAATAAATATGCATGCAAAACCATCATAATATAAGTGATATAACTTTTAAGATTTTTCATTTGATTTTTAAATCTTCTTTTCATAATTTTATATGAATAGTAATAACATAACCTAAATATAACCCGTATCGTCTGCCCTGGACAATGGTAGATTTCAATTCAATTTTTTTAAAGAGAATATTTAAGTTACGTGAATATAAAAATTCTGAATATCCATCTTGGTTAATCCCGATGTCCACTTAGGTACACGTTTTTAAAATAAAAATTAAAATGACATTAAGTTTTTATTTCATTAAATAATAATCATTGTTATCGCTAGCCGCCATTTTGATTCTAATAGCATAGCATAAGAAATGTCCGCTAGTGTCGCCTATTGTTTTGTGGCAAGACATTTTATCTCAAGGCGAACCGAAATGACTTATCACAAGACATTTTTTTGTTGATAATTGGATGGCGTTCCTTTGAGTAATTGTAGGTTATAGGCGGAACGATTGATAAACTTCATTAAAGTTGCATAAATAATTTAATTGTTGCCCGACGTTTCGAAATCATTTGATTTCTTCATCAGGGGCTATAAAAAAAGTAAAGTAACAAGCTAATGAACAATACGGAAATTACAAAGACAAAGATCATTATAAACCAGGTTGAAGCTTACCATAATTTCTAAATTAAATGCAACACTGTATCGATGGTTAACGGATACATATTAAAAGTTCAAACGTTAAAAATATTAAATTGATTGACATCAGGTGCTTCATCGAGTATGGAAAATAATATTGAAATTATACCTGAGAAATAAAGCAAAACAAAACTTGGTCAATACTACGATAAAATTCAAGATGACAAGGCAATGTTGGCGAACACGAGGAAAACAACTTACATTCATTTAAATGCGGTAAAATTAATTTAATTAATTAATTACATTTTTTTGTTTTCGCACGGTTTTTACGAAAAATGTCTTGTCTCAATGCACTTTTGCGTTCGCATTAGTCATTTTCTTTCCTGAGTGAAGATGAAAAAAATTAGTCGAAATTTTAATTAAAGTCTTCGAAGTTAAAATTTTAATATTAAAACATTTCTTTAGCTCATATTCTTGGCTAAAGAAAAAAAAAATTGAAATAAAAAATGTAGTGAACATTTTATTTAAAATTTCTAAGACCTTGCTTTCGTTCAAGTTGTCCAATTTTAAAATAACTTTAAAAGCTACCACCGGGTTACCATATGGTTTGTGCCCCAAAACTAAATTTTTTTCGGACTTTCACCCATCGATAGTACCTAAAAAATTTCGGCCAAGGATTTTCCGATTTTCCACTGGCAAATCTCGGTCATACTTATATGCCGTCAGTTTTTGTCCCACCGCTTATTTTTATTTTAGCACCCTGTACAAGACAAAGAAAATTAATCGTAACGCATTGGAGACTTAGGCGTTGGTTACATTGCACGAAACCTTTTTTTCGATAAGAATAATCCGCCGCTGATACAGGTATCCCCTCTCATTACTTAAAAAATATAATAAAACTCCGAAAATAACGTAGAATATCTTCAAAAATCGAACATGATCGAAAATTTTCGAAGATGTTCCAAAACAAATGTAGGACAGCTTTTTTTGCGAAAATATTTTCGAAATGTTTCGAACAAAAATTTTCCTGCAATGTAACCATCGCCTTAAGCGTAAAACAAAATTTAATAAAAGACCTTCAAGATTGAAATAAAAGAATATTTAAAGATATAAAACTTGAGCGTAACACATAAAACTGCATAAGGCTCCGAAAAAAAGTAAAAAAAAAATGCGAAAAAGGCGGGAAAAAAAAGAGGAAAGTGGTGTTAACAATCTAAAAAGGAAATATAATAGGATTATTAATGCATGAATTAAGTGAAATAAAGGTTAATATTCCAGACGTAAAAGTCTCTTATGAGGGCAGTTATATCCCCTTTAAAAACTATCCGTTTTAATCCATCCAAAGAGACCTCGGTCACTTCAGCTAACAGCAACTTTAGGTCTTAAAAAGCACTTGTAATAAATTTCGGGAAGGTTTCGCATCCAAAACCCAAAAGTTCTCGATGGCGATTTATTTGAACTAAGGGCAAGCTCAAACCGATAATGTTTTGACTTTATTTAAATAAAAGCAAAGGTTCAAGCGCAAAGCAAACCAAAAATTCCCGAGAGAATGAAAAAGTCGCAAGACTTCCCTCGTGAACGGAAAGACGCAAGACATAAGACATGAGACATCAAATTTAAACAGAAAATCCAACGGGAAGAAAAAGAAAAAAAATAAATAATAAAAACATACCTAAGGTGTAAAATTTAAGCACATAGCAAAAGTAAACCCACTCGTTTAAGATTGTTTTAAGGTTATAGTTCCTTTACATAACCGGCCGGTCAGCCGGGCGGTGAAAATTTTTTAAAAATAAAAAAAGTTTAATTTTTTTTCTTTGATTCGGTATTTTACACATAAAAAAAGAGATCGGATCGCACCGAAACCATGCCAAAACGTTTTATTATGGCAAAAGGTAAAGAATTGAAAATGTATGAAAAAGGCTTTATGGTGCCTAAATTTGATAATTTTTTTTAATGTTTTCGAAATAAAAAAATAAGACGCCATTTTTCTTTTTGTTGTTGAAATAGTTTGCGGTTTCACCGCTAGAGCGCTGTACTAGTCACTCGGAAATAAACTTTTTAAAATCGAAAACAATTAAAAATTATCAAATATTATATCAAGTTGAAAATTATTGAAAATTATTGAAAATTATTTGAAAATTAATTTGAAAATTAATTAAAATTCTCAGTTGAAAAATATTTTTTTTGGGCCATTTTTTCTACGAGGAATTCGAATCTGTGTTGGCCTGTACAGAAAACGCAAGCAGAATACTCGGCCTGGGTGTTCGAAACGTATTTTCGAAAAAGCTCTAGCTTTCCGGTGTGACAGCTCTGTGGAAAATCTTTTTTTTTTTTTTTTTTTTTTTTTTTTTTTTTTTTTTTGCTCTTATTTTTAACGAGGAATCCGAATCCGGGTTGGCCTGTGCAGAAAAAGCAAGTGGAATACTCGGCCTGGGTGGTTAAAATTTTTTTTTCCAAAAGCTCTATTTTTTCGGTGTGAAAGCTCCGTTGAAAATAATCTTTGTAGGCTTCTTTTTTTCAGAGGAATCCGAATTCGAGTTGGCCTGTGCAAATAAATCATGGGAAATGCTCGGCCTGGGTGGTTGAAATGTTTTTTCCAAAAGCTCAAGCTTTCCGGTGTGAAAGCTCTGTAGAAAAAAAATTTTTTTAGGCTCTTTTTTTACGAGGAATCCGAATTTGGGCTGGCCTGTACAGAAAACGGAAGTGGAATACTTGGCCTGGGGGCTTGAAATATAATGTCCCAGAAGCTCAAGCTTTCCGGTGTGAAAGCTCGGTTCAAAATATCTTTTCTGGAATCTTTTTTTAACAAGGAATCTGAATCCGCGTTGGCTTGTACAATTTAATCATGGGTAATACTGGGCCTGAGTGGTTGAAATGTGTTGTTACAAAAGCTCAAGCTTTCCGGTGTGAAAGCTCTGTTGAAAATTATTTTTTTAGGCTCTTTTTTTACGAGGAATCCGAATCCGAGTTGGCCTGAACAAAATAATCATGGGGAACACTCGGCCTGTGTGCTTGAAATATATTTTCCTAAAAGCTCGAGCTTTCCGGTGTGAAAGCTCGGTGTAAAACTATTCATTTAGACTCTTTTTTTTAAAGAGGAATCGAATTCCGCCGTCACTTGCGCGAAAATTCGCTTTGTTCTCGTCGGCCTGTAAGGGTGTCAGTCAAAAGCTCATCAATGAAAGCTCATGTGCGAAAGCTCATGCGCAAGGATTGGTCAGGAAGGTTGGCAGGTTCCAAAACCGGTCTGGTCTGTATTGATTTCCGATCGGAAATGGGTGGCCTGTAATTCCTCGCACGGGTCTGCAAATTATAACGACGCAAAAATAAATTGTTAACATACTTTTTTATCGTTAAAATGTGTGCACCGCCCGGCTAACCGAAACGAACTAGAACCTTAAGACTTAATTTTTGAATGTAAAAAGTTTTATTATAAAGCGTAAGGCTTAACATTTAATTATGATGTGGAAAACACCCGCGAAGGAGAATAAGATTTCAGACTATATGGTCAAAATATAAATAAACAAAACGTAAAAACAAGAACGTTTGTTTATTTACATTTGGCCATAGTCGGAAATCCTATTCTCCTTCCAGAGGGGCTCTTTTAACATTTTTTTTTAAAAAATGAGAAGGCGGATAAAAAGTGTGGATGTACTGCACATTTTAATTCATAGTTCCATCCACTTTTTTCTAAACTTTTCTTTTTTTCATAAACGTTTAAATTTTGCTTTTCCATTTCCATCACCTGCAAATCCTTTATTTATTTTTCCGTGAAATTCGACCTATTTTGAAAAATTAGATTTTGAATTACGCATTAAGCTTTTTTTTTTTTTTTTTTTTTTAATGATTAAATTTGCTCTCCGTCTTTTTTTTTCTATCGGCACTGGTTAACAATGAAGAGGTGTTAAATTCTAAACTTTGTTTTTGTTTTCGAAATAACAAAAGAAGAAAAAAAACTTTTTTTCTGTAATTTTTTTTTTTTTTTTTTTTTTTTTTTTTTTTTTTTACAAATTCGGATTTTGTGTAAAGACGGTTTTTCCCCCCTAGTACATTTTAATTTACTTTTAAGACTGAATTAATGGAGCATTTTGATGAATTAAACGGAGGAGGGAAGAAGGTGGCAATTGAAGGGGAGGGGGAAGGGTCTCATTTTGAAATGAGGAAGTACACCTCCCTTTCGGGAAAATCGTGGGAAAGAGATCACCAACCGAGAAAGACAAATAAAATCGAGCTTCATGTTGGTTAAGAGTAAATCGTTTCGTGGGAATGGCTCAATCTGGGGCCCTCATTTTGTAATTAGTGGGCGCCTTCATTGTTTGCTCAACCTTTTATTTATGTAACTTTTTTCTTTTTTTTTCTTTTTTTAGTTTATGCACATAAGGAATGCGAGCTGAACGGTAGCTGGTATAAACATCCGGAAACACAAAAGCCTTGGTCGAATTACACGTCTTGCATCGATCAAGCCGACCTGTCGGTAAGTAGTGGTCTAATTTGTCTGAAAATCACGTTTTTCCACACTTTGTAATCAGTTAAAAGCTGAGCTAATTTTTTTTTTGACGTAGGGCTGAGACATAGACTAAGACTGAGCTTTTTTTTTCGTTTTGACATCTTAAGGCACCCCATGATGGTTTTGTCGTGTTTTGGACACCGAACATAAATGAAAAACCGAACATTAAAAAAAAAAAAAAAAAAAAAAAACGAATATTAAAAATTTTAGATAAATTTTTCAATAAAATTTTGTCAAAAATCTTTGGATCCTAAAAAATTTTTTTAAATTTTCAATGAAATTTGTAATAAATTTTTTACAAAATATTGTAAATTTTTGACTAATTTTAAGAAAAGAGAAAATTTTTAAAAAAATTTTTTACATTTTGATGATTTTTGATCAATTTTATTGAAAAAAGGGGGCCACGAACACCCCAACCGTGGTTAACTCCCTATGGCCACAAGGGGCCCCAAGGAGAGTTACGTAGTTGCTTTGGGCTTGTGTATCAAATATAGGCCCGTTGTAAATGCTCTCGAATTAGATCTTGAGGAGATCTGTATCTCTTATAGGTGTGTTGATATTAACATTCAAAAAGTCAATTTTGCCCAGTTTTGCCCAATTTGTTTTTTGCAACTTTTTAATAATTTAAATGCCTATATCTTCAGGACTCATAAAGTCAGCAGTACAGTAAGAAGCTCAAATTATAATATTTATACCACGATTTGGAGCTTTTTTTGAGCTTTCAGAAAAACCGAATTTCAGAATGGGAGCTTTTAAAACAAAAACGTTATTTGTATTATCAACTTTGCACTGCTAACTTCCCCGACAATACAGTGAGAATCTCAAATTTAAAATAGACTCCGTTCTATGCCCTCAAATTTGAACTATCAAAAAATCATGTTCCCAAATTTCTAGCTACAAAACAAAAAACGTTTTGCGTTGTAATTTCAAAGTTATATTATAGGGACAGTATATTTTTCCTTGAAGCTCTAATTATTCCGTTGAAGCTCAAATTTGGGGACATGGTTTTTCTAAAAGCTCAAAAAAATCTCAAAATATTTGACTTTGTCGCAAAATTTGAGCTAAAAAATTCATCGGCTTGAAGCTGGCGGCACTCCGAATTTGGCTAGCGACGATTCCCGTGAAGTTCCAATTATTCCTTTGAAGCTCAAATTTGGAGACTTGGTTTTTTAGAAAGCTCAAAAAAAGCTCTAAATCTTGGTAATAGTCAGAAAATTGGAGCTCAAAATTGTACCGCTAACTTAACTGACTCCTTTCTCCTGTGAAATTTGAAAAATTGATTTATTCATTGATATCATTGACAGGAAATCATTCAGTTCAGATCAGATTCATTTGCTTTTTTTTTTATTATTGAAAACTGCTGACTGCTGACGTCAAAAATTTTAAGTCTATAAAGACTACCTTATTCCCCAAATGAATTTTTAATCAGAACTTTAAACAAAAGGTTCAACGCAAAACAAACAAAAATAAAACTGTACAAAATCCCTTCCCAAGAGAAACAAAAAAAAAAAAAAATGCGCTTTTTTTTGTTGTTTTCAAAAATAAAAAGTAAATGCAAGGCGGCAGCGTATCGGTTTTAGCTGTAAATGTTAACTTTTTCTCCCCGTGAATTATTTAATGCCTCTTGAATATTTAACATTGTGGACTTTTTCCTCCTTTTTTTTTTTTTTTTTATTTTGATAAATGGCTGCTTTTTGAAGTTGAGAACTTCTTTTTGATTTTTTTTTTCCCTAACTCATTTTTTATTTTATTTTATTTTATTTATTTTTCAGGTGCGTATGACAGTTACATCGATATACGAAACGGGTTATCTGATTTCACTCATAGCCCTATTAGCTTCATTAGGAATTTACACTTATTTTAAGTAAGTAAAAGTTTTGTGTAAGGCTTTTAGAAGAAAATACAAAGCGGGAGTTGGAGCTTCGAAGGTTGTGGAATTCGAGTACATAACAAAATATTTTTGTTTACAAGCTAAACCATTCAAGTTACTTTTCGGAGATACTGTGCGCTGGAGATTTTCTGACGTGTCTTAAATTGGAGATAATTGGTTTTGACTATTTTTGAAAATCATCTCAGCGAAATATGTGACTTACTTTAAACGTCAAAAAGACGTCATCAGACATGGTCACATACTTGGGCGAATTTAAGAGTTGAAATGACATCAAAATGATGCCTTTAAGGATGACCGATAATAAAATTTGTCAGTGGGCGACGTCAAAAAGACGTCCTATGGTGTCTAAAAGAGTAGACATTAGGATTTTGAAATAGGACATGAATAAGACGACAATAAGACGTCATTCGCTAGCAGTAAGACGTCATTAAGGCGTCACGTACCAGCATTGTTTTAATTATTGACGAAATTAAAACGTCACGCGCTGGCATAAGACGTCATTAATACGTCACCTACTAGCATAAGACGACATTAAGACGCCCCTACTAGCATAAGACGTCATCAAGACGCTACCTACCAGCATAAGACGTCATTAACACGCCACCTACTAGCATAAGACGTCATTAAGACGTCATCAAGACGTTACTTACCAGCATAAGACGTCATCTACTAGCATTGTTTTATTTATTGACGCCAATAGGACGCCAATAAGATGACAATAAGACTTCATCCGCCAGCATAAGATGTCACTTACCAGAATTGTTTTAATTACTGACGACAATAAGAAGACAATAAAACGTCACCTACTAGCATAAGACATCATTAAGACGTCACCTACTAGCATAAGACGTCAGTAAGACGTCATCTGCTAGCATTGTTTTATTTATTGACGCCAATAGGACGTTAATAAGATGACAATAAGACTTCATCCGCCAGCATAAGACGTCACTTACCAGCATTGTTTTAATTATTGACGACAATAAGAAGACAATAAAACGTCACCTACTAGCATAAGACATCATTAAGACGTCACCTACTAGCATAAGACGTCAGTAGGACGTCATCTACTAGCATTGTTTAATTTATTGACGCCAATAGGACGTCTATAAGATGATAATAAGACTTCACCTGCTAGCATAAGACGTCATTAAGACGTCACCTACTAGCATAAGACGTCATTAAGACGTCATCTTCTAGCATAAGACGTCATTTTGACGTCGACAATCTCGTAATAAAAGTCCCGGAAAATGATCGTGTCTGATGACTAAAATGTGAGGCGCCTTTATGACGTCATCTTTTCCGACAACCTTTTTGACGTCTTCTCCGACGTCATCTTTTTCTTAAACAATCAAAACAAACTATCTCCAGCCTTATTCATGACGGACTTACGTTAGTTCAGCGCACGGTACCTTTTCTAAAAGACGTTGACATTTATCTTTATCTTTATCATGTATCTTCCTCCACCTCCTCCCCCCCCCCCTGCTTCTTCCCTCTCTCATTGAGAAAAAGACCGTCCGTATTTTTGTATTCCAGGGGCCTGCTGGAAGTTCATATCCAAAGATATTGAATTTCGTTGAAAAATAACGAGATTGCGTCATGTTTCTCAATGGTTTCCGTGACTTTTTCTTTTATACATGTTTTTCTTTCTTTTTTTTTACAAGTGGCGACGCTTTGAAATTTAATTCGTATTAAAAATAAAAATAAGAAAAAAGATAATAACTTGTTTTTTTCTCCTTTCGCAGGTCTCTCAGGTGTTCCAGGACCACACTCCATATTCATTTATTCGTTAGTTTTGCTGTGAACAACGCTCTTTGGTTAATATGGTACAGGTTTATTTTGAAACCGGAGATTATTTTAGAGAACGGGGTAAGTTCGAGAAAAAGAAATGGGGGAAAATGAAAGGGGACCCCCGGAATATCGATAATATAAACTCGAGCGTAAACAAACAACATTTTTCAATTTCGCATTCTGATTTTCCGTGGACGGAATATTAATTATTCCGATTCGAAAATTTTCCTCTCCTTCAAGCTTCCGTTCGGGAAAAAGGAGAAAGCGGGAAATAATAAGTAAGGAGTCGATGATGGTCGTCTGTGTAGACTCTCTCTCTAGCCTCGACGACCGATGAGAGGTAATCAATAAACTTGGGGGGGGGGGAGGGGGGTTTCCATAAAATTCCGTGCATAACTTCTTAAGAGTCAAGTCGACCGATAATTAAACATTTTCAGTGATTGATTTATTATGTCCAAATGGTCGTTTCCAGGAAGGAAAGGAGGTAGCTTTGACCTTCATGATTGTCTTTTATTAGTCTAATTCGTCAATCAGGACTGTAATAGTTGTATCATTGCCTTGTATTAGTGTTATTGGAAATCGTATAAGATGTAAAAAAAAAAAAAAAAATACCCCTTCCCCCTTTCTCTGAAAAATCGGAAATTGAAGGTATCTAACTGGCATGATGTCAGTAAGATACCTTCAAGGGAAAAGTGTCAAATACTTTTCTATATTTTTTAAATATTTTTGAAATATTTTGAAATATTTTTGAAGCGAAGCTTCTTTTCCTGCTTATTTTCCTTGAAATAATATAAGTTTAAAATAAAAAGTTAAATTAAATAAAAAATAGAAAACAAATACCGATGTGACTCGTTTGAAAATCAGAGCCACAATGACGGTAGGAACCTGAATTAAGAGAGCTCTTGGATACGTCATGCGCAGACAGCCCCGCTAAATCCAACATGGTGGTTCAAAAATTTTAGCTGTAAAGAACCCCGCACAAAATAATAGGAATTTGGCTATCGGATAAAATTCCATTTGTTTTTGTTTTTCTTTTGTTTGTTTTAAATGTAAACTTTATTCGACACCCGAATTCCTATTATTTTGTGTGGGGTTCTTTTTGTGGATCTAAGGTCGTGTCTTCACATCCGATCGCAATAGTGAAATGTCACCGTTCGCTATTGTCAATGGTCACCAAAGTACCGGAAACTGAATCAATGAAAGTCCGTAAAAGAAATTTGAATTTGAATTCATCACTGCCTTCTATACTTTTTAAAAAGTTTTGCTGCAACAATAAAAACAAAAAAAAGTTCTTTTTGTGTTGAGAATGTTGCAAGAAATATATTTTGTATTTTTTAAAATCGCAAATTTGTTTATAGTGCTTTTAAAATATGGCAGCTCATTACAGCAACGAGGAAACTTGTCAAGTGATAGTGGTATGGTTGATTCAGTTTCCGGTACTTTGGTGACCATTGGCAATAGCGAACGGTGACATTTCACTATTGCGATCGGATGTGAAGACACGACCTAACATTTAATTCAAATAAATGTTAGATTTAGTTGCATTGTAATTAAAATTAATTGATTGCAACATTCCGAAATTCTAATTTAAATCTACAGCTCTAAAGAAAGAACTTAATTGACGGAAAAAAAAAAAAAATCTGGTGGAAATGCTATTTTGAATTTTGTAAACAAACCGCCATGTTGGCAGCATTGTTTCGTTTCCTGAACGTTCTCTAAATAGTCATTCAATATGGCGGCCGGTCAGTTTTGTTTTGATTCAGTGAATCGATCTTTTTCGTCCTATTTATTATTCTAATTTCGATATTTTAAGTATTCAGTCGCGTTTGGAAATATAAAACGTTCATTTAATTGAAATGCAATGAAACATTTATTTGGTAAATTCGTAAAGTTAGTATTTGTTTACTGGGTTTTTTTTTCGATTTTACTGTTGAGCAGTAAGCATTGTGTAATCATGTTTTTGATACCAAAGTGAAAGTCTTTAGCAATTACCGTTCAAGTTTTTTGGTTAATTATGTTAATTATTATTTGGTTAAACAATTTGTAAATGTGTATGAAGAAATAAATGCTGATGGATTGTGTTCTGTACCTTATGGTTTATGGATATATCTTTATTGGTTCTGATTACTTACGACTTGGGTGCATGTTGATTCTGTGTAATCGTTAAAGGTGATTCTTTTGCACAAATTCAGGTACTTAAAAACTCATCGAATTATCAAAATTGATTAAGTCATATTATCCTGATAGCAATTCATAATTGGAAACTACAGTATCACTCAATGCTGCTGCTGATTGTTCTCGAGTACTTGCAGCTGAGAGACCAGCTGGTTGAGTCTGTATTCCTTGTAATGGAGGGATTGATAACACTTTGTTAATCATTTTTTATTGGCATCTGAGATATGTAAGTCAGTTTTTATAAATACCTGCTGTATTATCGTTCACATTACTGTAATCTAGTTTTAAATATGAAATTTTATAATATTATTGCAACATATACATAGTAAATAATGTTTACATTCATTATTCTGCAGTTTTTAGTTGTGGGCTGTTGTGAAGCAGTAAACGGTCAAATTAATCATCTCAAATCAGGGATATCAGTCGAAATGTAAAAGTTGTTATTGTCCCTTGTTGGCATTCCTTTTTATA
Organism: Liposcelis bostrychophila; assembly: GCA_037577465.1. NCBI lineage: Eukaryota > Metazoa > Arthropoda > Insecta > Psocodea > Liposcelididae > Liposcelis > Liposcelis bostrychophila. The sequence continues at coordinate 22,584,027 of CM075207.1, forward strand.
ATTTTGACAAGGGGTGTTAAATATTAAGCAGAGTAAGAAAATGTTTGGTACTTGAAGGGAATGAAGGAAATCGGCTTCAGGGTATTTAGTAGAAGAGGAAAAAAATTATGTGGACGGTTTTCAAGAAATCATTATTAAAACTCTATTGTATCTGGTTCTAGATTTCTCGAGTGAAATCTTCTTAGAAGATCCTAAAGCCTAGAGGGGACTTTCAGGAGCACTTGTGGTTGTATTTTTATAAAATTTTAAAACTAAAAACTAGGATGGGTTCTTTTAACAACGGAATGCCAATAGTGCTCCATTTGTTGTATTGCAATACTTTTTACATTATTCAGGCCTTTTCCATGGGCTTTCCTTTAATTTTTTTTTTTTAAATGATCCGGGAATAGGTATATCTGACCTCTGCAGTGGCCTGATTTTTGAATTTTTGATTTCCAAAGGATTTCCAAATTTTCGGACTTTTTTTTTTAAGTTTAATTAAAATCTGGTTTTGGGATAAAAAATTTAGAAAAATTAGTTTTAGGAAGTTGTATTTCGGGATAAAGGGTTTTAGAAGAAACAATTATAATTTTCGGAAAAACCATCTTTAGGAAAAATATATTAGGAAAATGTTTTTTGGTAAAACTGTAGGTGATCATTTACTGAGTGGGCTGCGACCAACTTATTTGCGCAGATGAGACAGATCACAAACGGTAATATTGTCCGACCAAGGACAACCAACCAATGGTAATTGAGTGTTCCTTACAGAGTAACGTGAACGGTATAGAACATAAAAGGTCATTTTTCGAAATAAGATATTTGGTCGTGACTTTATGAATTCCGAGATTAGGGCAGAAGAATAGGTATGAGAATATCCCAAGACTCTATCTCACCAACAAATGAAATCGATTTCGGGTTTTAGATGAAAAGCACAAAAGAAAATTTCTCCTGTTTTTTTTTCTTTTCGTGTAATGAAAAATACGGAGATAAAAGGTAAAAATTTTTCCTTGTTTTCTTTTGAAGAAAAGAGGAAATGGAAGGGAAAAAAAAATGTGGATTACAGATTCGTGCTGTAGCGCTTTTGTGTTTTTATAGGGGTGCAAAACTGGAAAAAGGCTTATTTAAAAAAAAAAAAAAAAAAAAAAAAATTGGTCTGTAGTTTAATTTTTGATGTTTCTAAAAAACCCAACTCCAAGTCAAAACTTGGTTGGACTTAAACCGGAATCGGAATTGCAGCTTTGAAATGCTAGCAGCAGAAATGATGACTTTAGAAGTTTTACAGACACCCAGAGTAGGGAATACGGAACAGAAATGAGAAAACATACTTCACTGCATTTTTTTTTTTTTTTTTTTTGTGAAATTTAAAACCAGAAAACCCTGAATTTCTTACTAATCGGGAAACCCTTATATCAGGAGCCAAAAAAAAACAGTAAATGGTCATAAGGAAAATTTTTGGAATCGGTTATGTATAAACGGGAAATATTTTCGATGGGAATTGAAATTTTTAGATGCCCCATAAAGTTTTATTGCTTTTATGAAAAAAAAGGTCAGTTTTTGTTTGTATTTTTTTTTTCTTTTTTTCGGAAACCTAATATGGAAATATTACGAAACATTTTTCCTGGAAGGAGCTACGACGTTTTCTGTCATTTTCAGGGGAGAAAACACCGGTAAATATAATTTATTATATAATTTAATAAATAAATTTTTAAGAGTAAAAACGAAAACGGATTCCAGAATAAGATTTCTGTTAAAATTATTATTTCTAACGAAAAAGTTTCTCTCGACATTCTTCTTTGCTGCGGAAAAATTTCTTTGAATTTTTTTTTTTTTTATCCCACTGTTTTTCTTCAATTAAATTAGATTTAAATTTATGACTGGGACCTCCTTGTGGGCGGAGGTGACGTCCTGTTGGTTCCGTCACTGAACTTTTTAGCCCTTAAAAAAAAGGTTCGCAGGATTAGAAAAAAAGAAAATGTCTGAAAAAGCGATTAGAAATGATTTTTAATTACTTTAATTACGTCAATTAATTATACTTTAATGTTCTACCGTATATATTAAAATGGGTAATAGCCAATAATTTCTTTTTAAACGAGAGAGTTTTTCAAAAGCAATAAAAACACGGACGGAGTTGTCGCTATTTCGTCCCATTTAAATGATGTTTTCCTTTCTTTGAAAAAAAAAAATTGTATTTTCTTACCTCTTTTTTCTGCAAATTGAGAAATTTAGGGTGTCCCTTATTTTGAAAACTTTTGAATTTGAAAACTTTCAAATTATTTAATCGACCGGAAAGCGTGCCCAATTGAGCTTTTCTCAATTTTCCAGGATCCGAAGTTTGAAAATTTTGGCCGATCCTGATGATAGCATCGGCATCGGATTTTTTTTAATATCCGAAATCGGCATCGGCATGAGCATCGAGTGTCGGTGCCGGAATCGGGATCGGGAGTTAAATAAATTATATGGAATCGGCATCGGCACCGACCCGAGATTTCAGCCAGCCGCGGCCGGCACCGGCATCGGCATCGGCACTGCCATCGGATTCGTGCCCCTGCAGTTTTCTTGAACTTTTCTCAATCCCATTTTGAGAAATTCTCTTAAGAACCGAAAAATCAATTTTTTTAATGAAAAAAACGGTCATTCTTTATCAAAAATTTTGCATGGATTAAGAATCTGAAGTACTTTTTTTTTACCTGCCCCGGTTTTCGAAGTGGGGGCCAAAATATTTGCAATTTCAAAAATTAAAATCGCAAAAACATGCGATGGAAACACGAAAAGGAAAAAAAATAAATAAATAAAGAACACAAACAAACAATCAAAAGCAAAAGTTTTGCGGTCAGCAAAGATAAAGCCTCCCGGTTACAAAATCAATCCTTCTTGATTTTCTGAGAAGTTCCCTTTAAATAATGATAACAAAACTTTTGCCATAACAAAGTTTTAATTGCAAAAGGACCTGTAAAGTAATTACAGTAATATTTTGCCTGTCGGAAAATTTCCGTATTTCCCAGGCTTCGGCTACCCGATAGCGTACTGTACATATATATATTTATATTCCCGAATTACAAAAAGGGCCGGGTGCTGACATTTAAATGATGGAACGGCAAAGTCGACCCCTCGAGCGAAAACGATGGGAAAGAACCGATAAAAATTTTCCGGAATCCCAAAAAAGAAAAAAAAAGGAAAAAAAAAATCGAAAAGGTTGAGGGAGAACGGAAACTGACAACAACGCCCATTTTAAACGATTACAGCACTTGTTAACCAAAAAACTCCACCCTTTGGACGGGAATGAAAAACTCGGACTAATGATTTTCGCACGTGGCCTTCGACTTCTTCACTTCAAAAGAGAAAAAAAAAAAAAAAAAGCAGATGTTACTTGATCCAGATCTATAATGTAGGTTCGGGATAAGGAAAAAGGGAAAAAGCAAAAAAAAAAAAAAAAAAAAAAAGATATTTCCTTTTTCTCTAGAGGGAACTATCATCATTCTTCGACTGAAAAGAACAGTCTCTCCTTAAAAAAAAAAAAAAAAAGTAATAATAAAAATATCGGCGGAACTTTTTATGTCGGAGAAAGTTTATCCAAAATAACATTAATTAATTTTATCGGGGATTGATAAGTATATTTTAATCGTAAAGTTTATTTTTATAAATATAGCTCGTAAAAAGTGTCAGCCATTTTTTTTTTTTTTAAATTTTTGCATAATAAAAAAGGTTGATTTTCCGCGATAGGTTCGCGTATGATATGAGTAAATTACTCTTTTGTCCCCCTAGGGTACCAAAAACTTTCCCGTTTTTTTTTCTTTTTAAGGAATTTTCCCATTTCTCGAATTTTAAAAAGGAAATTCTTCCAACTTTTTTTTTTTTTTTTTTTTTTTTTTTTTTTGTTATATCCTCCTTGGCTTCCTCTTTTTCTTTTTCCCTTTTTAAATTAACATCGATAAGAAGAAAAAAAAAATCCTATAAAAGAGAATGATCTGAAAATCGGCTTTTCGTTTAGATAGCGATTGTTTGAAGTATGCTTTTTCATGAGTGAAATTACTCCTTGGGAAAAATATAAAAAATGAAGAAGAAAAAAAAAAATAGGTTTGGAAAAATTTTGACCCTTGCAAATATTTATTTTGTCGCAGAAATTTTTTTTTTTTCTTCTTTTCTTTTCTTGCTCCCCCTGATTCTGAGAAGTAGACGATTGTCCTTTAACCGTTCCTTTTTTTTCCCTACACAATGAGTTTAGGGAAAAAAAAAGGAAAATGGAAGAGGAAAAAGATACGGAAGAAAATGAATAAATATTGGATTGCCTCTGAATGTTTTGAAAATGGCTTGTTAGGGGATGAAATATTCAGCATAACATGTTGATATGATGGGATGAAATAGACGGAAAACGTGATCTTTTCATCTAATGCAGATCGTCTAAACGGAACTGCATGAAAAAGAAAAATTATGACGATTATTTCGAGAAGATTTGATGCTCAACGGAGTGAGTCAAGTCGCTGGCGGATGTCCTAAAAAAAGTTTGAAGTGATTATTGGAGGAGTTATAGGGGGGTTTGATTCGGAATCGATTTTCGATGCATCGATCCTTGCTAAAAATTCTGTCAGGGTTTTACCGTTTCGGGAATACCTAGGGCCCCGAAAAAAATTTACATTTGCTATAAATAGGGTGGATCGAAAAACGCAATTTTTGAATTTGAAAATGCTATAGCGCGGAAAAGTTGCACTTTAGCCTCCGTATTAACCCTAATTTTTTCTGATTTTTTGGGGGCCGATTTCTGCTGCCCCCAGAGGAAGGAAGTTTTTCAAATTCTCGTAAGGGCCGAAAAAATTAGGGCCATATTTTGGTAAAAAAGAGTTCATTTCCTATCGGAAATTTTCCGGAAAATTCAAAAATAAAGTCAGTTTTACAGTAATTGGAGCCACTTTTTATATATGAGCCGAAAAGAGGTATAGGGAGTTTAATAACCGCCATTTTCTGCTCACAAATAAAAAATGGCTTCAATTTCTGTAGAACCGTCTTCATTTTTGAAATTTCCGGAAAATTTCCGATAGAAAATGAACGCTTTCGCACCAAAATACGGCTGTAATTTTTTCGGCCTTTAAGAGACTTTGAAAAACTTTAGGTGCGGCAGAAATCGGCCTCCATACATCTGAAAAATATGAGGGTTAATATAGAGGCTAAAATGCAACTTTTTTGCGCTGTGGCATCTTCAAATATCAAAATTCGTGTTTTTCGATCCGCCCTAGCCATCGAGTTTGAATTGTCAGAGTCAGTTTGTTTGATTTGGAAAGTTTAATTCATTTAATAGGTAAACGGAGTGGTCCAAGTTATCACAGTTCATACGATGATGAATCACCTCACCGGTTTTTAGTGCTCTTTTAGGGGAGAAGAAAATTTACGTTCTCGATTCCCGGAATTAAAAATTTTAGGCCTTTTCAGGACTTTGTCCTGAAAAAAATTTCGTCGGAGCGGGTTCTTGAAGTCAGCAGTACAAGTATAAGCTCAAATTATAAAAACTGTACAAGTATTTTGAGCTTTTTCCGAGCTTTTGGGAAAATCGAATTTCAGAATTGGTGCTTTTGAAACAAAAAAGTTATTGCCATTATCAAGTTTTCACTGCTAACTTCCCGGGCAGTACAATGAAAAGCTCAAATTTTAAAGTAGACGCCCTTTTGGCAAAAGCTCAAATTCTGGAATTCGATTTTCCTGAAAGCTCTGGTAAAGCTCAAGATCTTGGTATAGTTTTTTATAATTTGAACTTATTATTGTACTGCTAACTTCTCGGATCCTCTCCGATGAAATTTTTAGTAATGGCTGCCGCTTTTTGAATGAATCCCTAATTAATTTTACGTTTTATTTCGTTTGTTCACAGATTGGTTGCAGAATATTCCACGTAGTCTTACATTATTTTTTAGTGACAAATTACTGCTGGATGTTATGCGAAGGCCTTTATCTACATACTCTATTAGTTAATGCTTTCCTGAGCGAAGAGCGTCTCGTCAAATGGCTTTTCGCCTTAGGTTGGGCCATTCCTGCCATTGCCCTTATCATATATACCAGCCTGCGAGCTCAGGGCGAGGGAGATGATATAAAACAGTGAGTTTTTTTTTCTTTCATTTCAAAATTCTTGAAGTTTTATTTCGAAAGTTCTCAAATTCTACATTTTACCTTTTTTTCTTTTTCTTTTCATTTTGTCCTTTTTGGTCGCATGACTGTGACAATAAAGCCTCTTAAAGAGAAAACGTCAAGCTCCTTATACTTTTTTTTTTTTTTATCGTACTACGAGAATAATTTGAAATGCAAACATGATGACTAGTCATAAATTTCATGTAGAATGTCGGGGTATTTATAACTTTTTTTTTTTGCGTCCATATCTTTTGGGAGGAAAACGTCGGCGCCTTACATCCGATTTGTCTTTATTTTTCTTTTTATTTTTTTATTATTTTTTTTTTCTTTTTCAGTTGTTGGATGAACGAAAGCAAATACACCAACGTGCTTATCGTACCTGTTTGCGTATCCATGGTATTAAATTTGGTGTTCCTCTGTAATATAGTTAGAGTACTCATGACTAAATTGCGAGCTGGGCCACACGTCGGATCTCAACGACCGTCCAGGACTTTATTGCAAGCGCTCCGGGCCACCTTACTCCTGGTACCTTTGTTAGGGTTGCATTACCTTCTCACGCCTTTCAGGCCGGATAAAGGACATCCATGGGAATTTTTTTATGAAGTATTATCCGCCATTACTGCCAGTCTACAGGTAATGACGATTTTTTGAAAGGAAATCGTTACCAGACTTGATTTAATTTAGTAATTTTGACCTTGAAACGATTTGGATTGATTTGTCTGTATTTTGGATCAAATACCGATAGAAAATTATTATATTCGAAGCCTGGAACTTGATCTCCAGGAGTAGTAAAAGATTTTTAATTTGAATGTTTAGAAAAAATTTTCTTAAAAAATTGTAAAAACCATGAGTCGTGTTTTAAAAACAAGCTTTTGCTTAGGTTCTTTTAAATAAACTTAATTAAGTTAAAACAAGGTAAATTAAGTTTTACAAAACTCATTTAAACTTTATTACTTATAAATAATTTTGACAAGCAAAAAGGTAAAAGCTTTTGCTCTTTTTTAAAATACGTCCCCATGTAACTAAAGGTATTTTGACATGCTGAAACCGAATATGAAGTCAAAACTAAAAACAACTAGAACAAAAAAAAAAAAAATATAATTCAAGATGGCGGATGGTTGGTAAAATCTTATTTAAAATATTACAGATTTTTTATATTCGAATTTTGTAAACGCCTTATTTATTGCTCTTTTTATTCTATGAACATAAAATTGCAAGTAAATAACGGATGGACAGTTACTTATGCAATATTTAACAAGAATACTTCACCTATGTTTAGCTTATGGGCAAAACAGCTTTTTCTGTGCAGAGGCGTTCACAAGTTTCAAAATAATAAAAACTAAATATTTTGGGGGTTTTTTGAACTGCTAGTTCTGAATCTGAAGTCCAAATTTTGAAAAAAATTGAAATTAAAGACGGCCGACTATTAACTTTTAAAATTTTCAGTCTTCTTAATTATTGTTACTCGAAAAATAATAGCTTTTTGAAAAGTAAAGACAAATTAATTTTTCGGGAAGTTTATTTTCCGTTTAATTTAAAACAAAAAAAAAGTTAAAATTAAAAATTAAAAATAAAATATTTTAAAAAATTAACTTCTTGATTTTCTGGGCGGCCATTAGTGCTCCCCACGTAAAAACTAATTTTAGATTCGGAATCGGTGACCCCTAAAACCTTGTAATTCATACAAAAAATATTAAAAGATTTTCGGAAAAAGGGTTTAATAAATTTAAATTGAGTTTGCATCACCGGTTGCATAAATGAACAATAAGGGGCGCATCACTTTTTTTATGTCCCTTTGCCCTAGGACTTTACCAGGGCTGCTAATCGAAATTCGCTTGAATTTTGATTAATTTCAGTTATGATTTAATTTATTTTTTAAATAAGAATTTTAATTTTGATTTATGGTTACTGAACTCAAAATCTTGACAGCTGATTACGATTTTGATTTTAATTATTAACTTTGCTCAATATACGATTAATTTCGGTTTTTCATATCAGATTTTCGTTACGTTTATTGATTCGATTTTGATTTCAGTTACGTTTATTGGCTCTTCAGTTTGTAAATTTTCGATCTTGATTTCAGTTTTTCGGTTGCATTAAAAATTTAATTTTAGTTTCAGTTACCATTTCCACTGACTCTTTTGTTAATTTCAATTACGATTATGATTACGATTTTTAGTTATAATTTTTTGTTTTCTTTTCCATTCTTTGTTCTAAATTTTGAGAAAATTATCCCTTCTTTACAGCCAGTACCAGAAGAAGCACACCATAGGGAAAAAATGGGAAAAAAATTCAAATTGTTTAATTCTTTTTAATTCAGAATAAAAAATTTAGGAAAATAAAAAATTCACAACTGGCAGTAAATGACTTGTCGGCCCGAAATAAAACTTCAAAAAAAAGGCGTAAAAATATATGAAGATAGAAATTGCCAATGCAATAAAACTTGACTGAACTAAAAGCCCAGTACAAAGATCAATTTTACTTGAGATCAAATTTGAGACCGCGCACTCCTAGAATTTTTAAATTATTTTCGGTTTATTATTTTTTTACAGTTGTTTTTGATTATGATTTTTATTAAAAGTATTTTAAAAAATTATTTTTAATTACAGTTTTTAGCAAATTCTTATTTCAATTTCGATTTTCGATTTTTTTATTTCGAATTCAATTTCGGTTATGATTTTGATTTCAATTCCGTTTCTTAACCTCTAATTTCAGTTACGGATATTCAATGATTTCTCTTCTTTTTTGATTGGTTTCAGTTTTTGTTTTTTTGGAGTCAGAAATATTCGATTAATCGCTATTTATGATTATGATTATGATTATGATTATGATTTGATTAACAGCCTTGGTTAGGGCCCCTAACCCATGCTTTTCTCTGAAAAATTAAGAAAAACTGAAAGCTCTTTCAGATTTACATGCTGTTCTGATGTGGCTAGTTTTGGTCCGCCTGAGGAATTAATCCTCATACTCTCTGATTTTCGAGAGCGTTCCCCTATCCGCCACCTGGGGAGGCGCCCGATGGGGGACTAGCCAAAAACCCCACACGGGTTGGTGGGACAACCCTGTCCCCAGCCACCGAAAAAGATGCCATCCTCCCAACGGCACAAAGTCACCCACCTCGTACGGGTCCACATAAAAATGACGTCCTTTTCATATCGATCCGCACGAGATGGGTGCCGTATGACGTAAGGAGGATTTTATCCCTCTAGATGGCTGACTTAAAACTAATTTAAAACTACCCTAAAAACTAACTTAACTTAAATCTAGACTTAAAACTACTTAAAATACTTAACTTATTTATACTAGTTACTAAGCTTAGCTTAAACTTAAATTAAGGTTGTACAAATGTACAATGTACGGCATTGGACATTCATACAATTTACAATATTAGATATTAGAGACAAGATTGTCTGTACTTTTCGACAATCTTTTGCGCGAAAAATGAACTCGATTCTGTTTTTTTTTTTTTTTTTTATGTCGTTTAACCGCTTTAAAAAAATGTGCTAATCGACAGCTTTTAAAAATTATAGGCTGTCTTTTAAAATCCCGTTTTATTTATTATTATTATTTTTTTTTTTTATTAATAAAAAGATGTGAGGGAGAAACAGAAATAAGAAAAAGATGAAAAGGTAAAAACTCCATAACCCAATACCGAGTATAAAACACCTATGCCCATGCCCATGACCATACCCATTACCATACCATGCCTGTACCAAACTCAAACCTCCTTGATGAAGCTTTTGGACTGCGTTGGCGGCTGCGACGACTCCTCTGGCTGCGACGATTCCTTGGCTGCTCCTGTAAAAACAAAAACAAAAAAAAAGACAATTAAAAAAGGGGGGGGCTTGGAGACCCTCACAATGGAGTTTATCTCCCGCGGTATGATTGTAATAAAAAAATTAATTATTTTAAACTGTAATGTTATTATTATTATTACTATTTTTTTTTAAATTAATATTTTGAGATTATAAAAAAAAAAAAAAAAAAAAAAATGCAAAAATGCAAAAAAATTTCGGATTTCCAGGCGTAAAAGGTTAAGACCTTCCGCATTGGACCGGCCGTCAGGGGAACCATGCCATTAGAGCGAGCCGGAGCCTATCGGCTTTAACTGTGCATATATGTACAGCTAAGGCTTGCGGTGCGCCAATAACCTCGGACACCCAGTCATCCGAAATGAAATCCTGGAGACTCTCACTATGGAGCTTATCTCCCGCGTAATCCATGATCGAATCGAATAGAATACACAGCCTAATGAAACTCTGCAGCTCCAAGAGAGGGGCTGACTCCTAACTTAACGTTTCGGGGGAACTTAACACTAAACACTTAAAACTAATACCACAAGGCCAGTCGCTGGGTCGATACCTAGGCCTTCTACGATGGGAGACTAAACCTCCTGGTTTATCTCCAAGCCGGGCCGAAAATAATTATTTAAAAAAAAAAAAATTAAATCCCGTGATTTAAAAAAAAAAATAAAATAAAGCCCGCACTAAAAATATTTATAAATAAAAAAAAAATAAAAAAATTACGATGCGACTCCTCCGAGAGTCAAAACCCGAATGACGCTAGGAACCTGAATCAAGATGGCGCTTGGATACGTCATGCGCAGACAGGCACGCCCTCTGTAATCCAAAATGGCGCCTCAAACATTTTAACTGTAAATATCTGTGAATCCAAAACTTATTTATTTATTTATTTATTTATTTATTTATTTATTTATTTATTTAATTGGTTCGAAAGGCCCTTCTGTCGTTAAGTACAAATCTTGTTTTTAAAAAAAAAAAGTTGTAATAACTTTTCTTGAAAAACTTCTGCGATTCGCCGCTAGAGTGCTCTTTTGTTAAGTCTTCGGCTAAACGCACAACTTAATTTATTTTGATAATTTTCGTTTTTTTTATGCATTATTCGGCTGTTTAAATTCAATAAACGTCGATTTTACGTATTTTATTACAAAAAACGCGTCATTTTTAAAAAATGGTTTTTCTAAAGGAAAATGTGGTTTGAAAAAAAAAAAAAAAAAAGTTATAATTTCAGGTTTTTCAACTTTTTTTTAAAAAAACAAGATTTGTACTTAACAACAGAAGGGCCTTTCGAACTAAATAAATATATTTATTTAGTTAGTATATTAATCTTGTTTTTTTAAAAAAAAGTTGAAAAACCTGAAATTATAACTTTTTTTTTTTTTTTTCAAACCACATTTTCCTTTAGAAAAACCATTTTTTAAAAATGACGCGTTTTTTGTAATAAAATACGTAAAATCGACGTTTATTGAATTTAAACAGCCGAATAATGCATAAAAAAAACGAAAATTATCAAAATAAATTAAGTTGTGCGTTTAGCCGAAGACTTAACAAAAGAGCACTCTAGCGGCAAATCGCAGAAGTTTTTCAAGAAAAGTTATTACAACTTTTTTTTTTTTAAAAACAAGATTTGTACTTAACGACAGAAGGGCCTTTCGAACCAATTAAATAAATAATTAAATAAATAAATAAATAAATAAATAAATAAATAAGTTTTGGATTCACAGATATTTACAGTTAAAATGTTTGAGGCGCCATTTTGGATTACAGAGGGCGTGCCTGTCTGCGCATGACGTATCCAAGCGCCATCTTGATTCAGGTTCCTAGCGTCATTCGGGTTTTGACTCTCGGAGGAGTCGCATCGTAATTTTTTTATTTTTTTTTATTATAATATTTTTAGTGCGGGCTTTATTTTATTTTTTTTTTAAATCACGGGATTTAATTTTTTTTTTTTTTAAATAATTATTTTCGGCCCGGCTTGGAGATAAACCAGGAGGTTTAGTCTCCCATCGTAGAAGGCCTAGGTATCGACCCAGCGACTGGCCTTGTGGTATTAGTTTTAAGTGTTTAGTGTTAGTTCCCCCGAAACGTTAAGTTAGGAGTCAGCCCCTCTCTTGGAGCTGCAGAGTTTCATTAGGCTGTGTATTCTATTCGATTCGATCATGGATTACGCGGGAGATAAGCTCCATAGTGAGAGTCTCCAGGATTTCATTCGGATGACTGGGTGTCCGAGGTTATTGCGCACCGCAAGCCTTAGCTGTACATATATGCACAGTTAAAGCCGATAGGCTCCCGGCTCGCTCTAATGGCATGGTTCCCCTGACGGCCGGTCAATGCGGAAGTCTTAACCTTTTACGCCTGGAAATCCGAAATTTTTTTGCATTTTTGCATTTTTTTTTTTTTTTTTTTTTTATAATCTCAAAAATTAATTTAAAAAAAAAAAAATAAATAATAATAACATTACAGTTTAAAATAATTAATTTTTTTATTACAATCATACCGCGGGAGATAAACTCCATTGTGAGGGTCTCCAAGCCCCCCCCTTTTTTTAATTGTCTTTTTTTTTTTTTTTTTGTTTTTGTTTTACAGGAGCAGCCAAGGAATCGTCGCAGCCAGAGGAGTCGTCGCAGCCGCCAACGCAGTCCAAAAGCTTCATCAAGGAGGTTTGAGTTTGGTACAGGCATGGTATGGTAATGGGTTGGTCATGGGCATGGGCATAGGTGTTTTATACTCGGTATTGGGTTATGGAGTTTTTACCTTTTCATCTTTTTCTTATTTCTGTTTCTCCCTCACATCTTTTATTAATAAAAAAAAAAAAATATAAAAAAAAAAAAATTAAAACGGGATTTTAAAAGACAGCCTATATTTTTAAAAGCTGTCGATTAGCACATTTTTTTAAAGCGGTTAAACGACATAAAAAAAAAAAAAAAAAAAAACAGAATCGAGTTCATTTTTCGCGCAAAAGATTGTCGAAAAGTACAGACAATCTTGTCTCTAATATCTAATATTGTAAATTGTATGAATGTCCAATGCCGTACATTGTACATTTGTACAACCTTAATTTAAGTTTAAGCTAAGCTTAGTAACTAGTATAAATAAGTTAAGTATTTTAAGTAGTTTTAAGTCTAGATTTAAGGTAGTTTAGTTTTTAGGGTAGTTTTAAATTAGTTTTAAGTCAGCCATCTAGAGGGATAAAATCCTCCTTACGTCATACGGCACCCATCTCGTGCGGATCGATATGAAAAGGACGTCATTTTTATGTGGACCCGTACGAGGTGGGTGACTTTGTGCCGTTGGGAGGATGGCATCTTTTTCGGTGGCTGGGGACAGGGTTGTCCCACCAACCCGTGTGGGGTTTTTGGCTAGTCCCCCATCGGGCGCCTCCCCAGGTGGCGGATAGGGGAACGCTCTCGAAAATCAGAGAGTATGAGGATTAATTCCTCAGGCGGACCAAAACTAGCCACATCAGAACAGCATGTGAATCTGGAAGAGCTTTCAGTTTTCTTAATTTTTCAGATGAAAGCATGGGTTAGGGGCAGGGCTGCTAATCGAAAATCGCTTGAATTTTGATTAATTTCAGTTATGATTTTTTTTAAATAAGAATTTTGATTTTGATTATGGTTACTGCACTCAAAATCTTGACAGCTGATTACGATTTTGATTTTAATTATTAACTTTGCTCAATATACGATTAATTTCGGTTTTTCATATCAGATTTTCGTTACGTTTATTGATTCGATTTTGATTTCAGTTACGTTTATTGGCTTTTCAGTTTGTAAATTTTCGATCTTGATTTCAGTTTTTCGGTTGCATTAAAAATTTAATTTTAGTTTCAGTTACCATTTCCACTGACTCTTTTGTTAATTTCAATTACGATTATGATTACGATTTTTATATTTCAACATAAAAATGATTTCTTTTGGTGACTCCTAGGCAGGGAAACCCCTTTTAATTTTATTCCGCCATTTTTAATTTTTTTTTTTTTTTTTTTTTACACACTACCCCGTGTTTAGCGCAGGAAATTTAAGTAACCTTAAGAAAAAATTTTTTAATTTATTGAGTTTTTTATTTTTATTTTCAGGGTCTGTGCGTTGCAACTCTTTTCTGTTTCTGCAACGGAGAAGTAAGTATTTTAAAAATTTTAATCAATAATAATTTTTTTTTTTTTCCTAAAAAAAAAAAGGAAGGGAAAAAAATCAAATAAAAACTGACATTCGGGAAAAATTGTTCTGAGACTTTTTAATTAAATATTAAATTCTTTCCCCTTTTCATTTTTTTTTTCCCGAATATAATTCCCATCGGGGTTTGAATGTATCATGAGCAACATAGGTGAGTTCATTATATCAATTAACTTCTCCGTTTCTTTCTGTATAGGTCCATGCTCAAATGAAACGACATTTTACCAATTGGAAAGAGTAAGTTTAGCCCTAACTGCCTTGAATAATTTTTTTTGATCGTTTTTTTTTTCGGCACAATTTTGTTTTTTGTTTTTTTTTTTCAACATTTTGCATGCGATTTTTTCGGAAGGAGGTGGAAGCGGGTTTTTCCAAAAAATAAAAGAAAAAAAAATCGTACGTCGATAAAACGAATCCCCTATTTAAGGGCACGTTTTACGGATGATCTTCTTCCTTTTTTTATTATTTTCCTTTCCATTCTTTTCGTTTCTTTTATTGCGCCATAATGTTTGTTGAAATCAGTCAATCGAAATCCGCGTGACGGAAAAAAAAAGAATCCTTTTTTTTTAAAGGCTATCCTTGCATCTTGTTTTTATCGGAATCCTTTTTTGCATGTTTGTTTTTTGAAAAAACTTTTTTATTAGATGGTTTTTTAATTAATTTTTTTGATGGTGGGGATGGGGGGGGGGATTCTTTATTTTTATTTTTAGGGCAGTTAGGTCTAAATCTACTACTTAGAACAGTTTTTTTTTTAAATTTATTTGTTTAATTATTTTGTTATTTTTTTAAATATTTATTTTGTGGTTTTGGATTGTTAAACTACAAAATTAATTTTTTTGGAAACTAATAGTGTATTTTTTTTAAAAAAGAAATGCTTTTATTTTTCAGGTAATCGCCCAAATTAAAAGACGGTACCAATTTACCGTTTTCCGGAACAGAGCCAATTCCTGCACAGCAACTACGGTTTCGGTACGTCAGG
This sequence comes from Liposcelis bostrychophila, assembly GCA_037577465.1. Taxonomy (NCBI): domain Eukaryota; kingdom Metazoa; phylum Arthropoda; class Insecta; order Psocodea; family Liposcelididae; genus Liposcelis; species Liposcelis bostrychophila. Next base: position 22,599,065 of record CM075207.1, read on the forward strand.
TACAAACTAACATTTACTAATTCTTCAGTGTGCAACGTAGAAGAATTTTTGTTTTTTTTAATTTTTAATTTCATTTCCGCTTCTTTCATAAACTTTTTTTTTACCTTTTATGAATAAAAAGCATAATAAAAAAGAGCCGTTTTATTTTAAAAAAATTAATTGCACGAAACTGCATAACGTACACCAAACATTAACCAGGTTTTTTTATATTGTAAAAAGAAAATATTCTGTAACAAAAATTTAATTAAAATGATTTTTTTTTATATATATTCGGAGATGGATTTTTTTTTTTTTCGCTTTTTAGTGCCAAGGGGGACTTTTGCTGCGGTTCAGTGATAATAATCTGACTTTAAAAAAAAAATTCCTGTTTTTTTTTTCTTTTATCTAATTCAATTTTTTTGTTTTAGTATGTTCGATCCACACCTCCGATGGCTGGCGAAGAAAAAGTTTAACAGAGAAGGGAACCGGATTCTACAGAAATGGTGGAACTGGGGAACATCACCTAGCATAAGGAGGATGAGGAGGAGGAGGAAAATGAAACTACTCATTCTGTAAATACTCATCACAAAGCCTTGAAAGTCGGGTTTTCGGATGGATTATGAAGAATTTTTAAAAAAATTAGAAGACAATCAAGAATTTAAAAAAAAATATTGAATGGTACTGCTATTTATACGTAGATTTGTAAAAAAAAAAATGAAAAATTAAATTTAATCGGGCAGTGTGCTGTTTACTTAAATGTATCGTAATATAGAAGGGAAAGAAAACAGAAAAACATGGTTTTAAAGCAAAAAATAAAAGTGCCTGTTTTTTGTTGCAGGACGTAAAACATTTTAATGATATTTTTTAAAACCAAATGACAAAAAAAAATTTGTTCAATCTTTGGACCAAAAAATTTAAAATAGGCCTACTTATCAAATTATGTGCGGTATGTAGCTTGTTAAAAGTATACGATAATGTTGTGCCAAATTGTATTTTAAAATGAAAAATATTTTATGTTTAACAAGTTTTTTTTTTAAAAAATGAGAAAGCCTCGAAAGTACAAATTAAATTGCATTTCATTCGGTAATTATTTAATTAATTCACTTTTTTTTTTTTTTTTTTTTTTTTGGAGCACGTTAAATTAATATTCTGCAATTTGTTCAGCTTTTAAGAGATGTTTTATAAAAATGAAAGTAAATGTATGTTTTTATTAAAAGAAAAAAAAAATGAACGCAGTATAGTAATGCATTTATCGATTTTATGTTACGTATGAAGATTATATATTTTTTGTTACAAAATGGTTTCATTTTATTTCATTTTTGAAATAGGCAACAAACATGATTTTAAATACTAGTAGTAATCAAGTGACCCCAACTGACCAAAAAAAAATTAATACACCCCCACCTGCCTTAAGGCAGTTTTTGGTTTGTTGGAAAAATTAAAAAAATTAATGTTCGAATACATTTTTGTCACTTGGGCCCCGCCATGTTGGTGCTAGTATATAACCATGTAGCGTATTTTGTAGTTTAAAAAACTACAAAAATTAATATAAGTATAACTACTTTAAACAAACTGACCATTTGCAAAAAACTTTCTTATTAATTACAGTTTCCCGTTGCTAATCATCAGATTGGAAACTTTATGGTATCCCAACTTGGAGAGCCCCCCCCCCCCCAAAAAAAAAAAAAAAAAAAAAAAAATCTGAATATAATTTCAATAAAAATGACTGGAAAAAAAATTTTCTGAAGAGTAACCCCAGTGAAAGTTTGGAAAAGCAATTTAAGCAATAAATACTCTAATTTATCTTTAGCATATTACTCTATTTACCAAAAGTGTCCCATGAATTCTTATTCTATTGTCTGATAATAAAAATGAAAATCTGTCTCTTATTTTGGTTGAAGAAAATCTCTGCATTTTAGTTCAATTCGACCTATACAATATATAGAATCTCTATGTAAACAAATAACAAGGTGCTCATGGGTAATAAAATGCTCATTAATTTAGTTTTTTAATTATAATATTTTTTCGTCCATATAACAAGTTGCTTTAGTTGGACAAGTTAAAAAGCTCGTTCGTTGTGACTTTAACGTGGAGTCACGTGATAACAAACGTCAGCTTTTCTAATTCCACGACGACGTGTTCTTATTTGTTTACAGAGACCTGTTTTTTTTTAACCAATTGATAATGAGTTTTTGTATTTCATCTTCTACTTCTAATATTTTACGAAATGAGTAATTCACTCCTAGAGAATGATCCAGAGGCTGTAGATTCTGTAAGTGTAAAAACATGAAATAACTTGGTTGTTTAATTTTTTTCTTTTATTAAATTTTTATGATTAATGTTTTCAGCACTTTAGCCCCGTTGAAAATGAAAGGAATTTAGAAGGAGCAAATATTAGTATTCACGCAGATGCTGAGAGCTCTTTAGTCTTTGAAAAGCAAAAATTGAAAGGCAAGGTATCTACTTAAAGAAGGATCTTATGGATGAAAAACTGAAAAATTACAACAAACCTACAAAATGTCTTCATTTATCAGCAAACTATAAAGATTTTAAAGGTATGAATTGTAAAGAATTTAAAAATATGAATTACTGAACTGTAATGTTTCAATTTTTTTATCTGATTTTGAACTTTTACTATTACAATCAGAAAATGATCTCCACTACGAAAACCTCTTGTCATCAGCCAAACTTGAACAGCAAGTTTGAACATGCTTATTTAATTTATTTATTTTCGGGACGAATCTATTGGCGATTTACAAGTTCGTTTTCATTCCAACAAAACAAAAATTTATAAACCGAGATAACGACATCGGGATTTTTTACGCGGCTTTTTTCTTCAATTTCATTGGCTCCGCCATTTTTATTCTATTTCCACTTCATAAAATGGCCAGTAGTTAGAATTCCTAGAAGTAGAGTAAAATCGCCACCGGCAAAATGTAAGTGATGTTTTTAATTTTATGTTTGAAATCGTGATATAAAATAACGTGTACATAATTTATAATAAACAAGGAGTTTAAAGTCATGCGTTTTTAAGTGAAAAAGTGGTTAGATTATTGAGAAAAATAGGAAAAAAAATTCCTTGAATCAGAAGGCCCCATTGTGTTTTATTGTTCTCGTATTCCGCGGTAATTACGGATACTTGTTGATTCCAATTTTTTTATTTTTTATTTTTTATTAATTTTTGCTGTAATCTTTCTGCATAATACCTAAATATTGTGACACCTTCGCTATCCGATTAGTCATTCTTTAAGAGGTCGGCGATCTACTTCAAGATCAGGTTTAAGCCTGTTTAGCTCATTGACCCTATTTAAAAAATGGTACGACCAGGAATGGTTTATTGCGTCACTTGGAAACGTCGTATTTTGTCGAAATTGTCATTAGGTCACATGAACCTGTCCTAATTTTTTCGTGCTATGGTTTAGCAATCTTGTAATGTGGAGAATTTGAAAGTTGATTTTTTGATTCTGACTGGAAATTTCAGTTTTCCATATCATTGGTTTTGGGTATGTGATCATTTTTTTTTAAAGTCAATTTTTTATGAAAAAAAAAAAAAAAAAAATAGCTTTTGTTTGGGTAAAAATAAAGTCAAGTTCAATGACTGATTTGTCCTGAATTCATTTAGGTTAAACTGTAGGAAAAAGAGAAAATAAGTTAACCCTTATCAGATAAGATAGCTAGCTAACATTGTTTATGTTTTTCTGCAGGGAAAAAAAAAAAAAAAAAATCAAGTTTATTCAGACAATGAAAAAATTGTGCTTTATTCACCATTATTTTAATTTAACTAAAAAAATTTTATTAGAAAACAACGGATGTTGATTACATGAGTCCTTGAAGTGATATAATAACATTTAATACATTACATTAAAAGAGATCTAAATTTTTTATCCCTAGTATACAGGAGATTTTGTAAGGGTTTTTTTATAAGAGGTTTTTTTTTTTTTTTTTCTATTTTACAGATTAGATGTAGATATCAAAATGGCAGCATCAACTTCAACCAATTGTAACTCCCCAGAGCTTGCAAAAGTATCTCAGTTACCTGAGTACTTAAAATTAAGTAGGAATTTACATGGTATCGCACCGAGTAAGTTTAGATTAAAGTAATTTTTTTTCGAAAAGGAAAATTTACATCTGAAAGACCGAATTATTTTTTGATGAATTGTGATCCAATTTTCTTATTGGATATTTTTCTTTCTCTCCAAAAATGCAATTGTTTTTCACCTGTTTAAAACACTCTTTGTTTTTCACAAAAAAAGAAAAAAAAAATTAGTAATAATTGTGATAATGTTGCATTAATGGAGATGTACGGAACTACATTGTTGATCTGCAATCAATTAAAGATTTCTATTCTTGTAAGCAAAGGAATTGTCATGACTCATTGCATAGTATCTGATATATAAAACACCTTATGCACTTTTTTTTTCACTAAGGAGTTTTGCTTAAAGATTTTGATCATGTATATATATTTTAAAAATTCTTTTCAAGAAAGAGAATTATTAGAATGGGAATTATTTATTTATACGCAGAATGTTTCTTCTTCCCTCTTCTTTGTGTTGAAAAGTTTTTTATCCTTTATTTGGGTTGCTTTTCTAATTTGGGTTTTTTTTTTTTTTTTTTTTTAGCTGATGTATTAAATATCGATCATACCCCAAGATCTCGAGTGAAAGTCACATTGTCCAGGAACATAAAAGAAAATAATGGGATATCACGATTAGAGTATTATAAGATGACGTCAAAGCCGAGAGGGTACGCTTTGATTGTGAATAACATAAATTTTGAAGACGAAGAACATTACCCTACTAGAAAAGGAGCTGAGAACGACGAAATAGCCATGCAAGAAATGCTCAGACAATTTTATTTTATTGTTGAAACACATCGTAACAAAAAATATAGTGTAAGTACCTTAACATTTAAAGAAATATGATTGTGAATGTGAAAAATGACTTATTTATTTATTTTTTATAGGAAATGAGGAACATTGTGAATATCTTCTCTCAAAAACAAGAATTTTCCAATGTAGATTGCTTGTTTGTTGTTTTCATGAGCCATGGAGCAGAAGGCCAATCTGAGAACGACACCGAGGTTATGGGCACTGATGGTATCGGTCTGAAAACCAACGACATAGTTTCTTGCTTCCTGTCGGACAATTGCCCTCTTTTAGTTCACAAACCGAAAATATTTTTGTTCCAGTCCTGTAGGTAAGTTTTACGAAAATGGAGAGCCTGGGATTGATAAAGCGTGTGCAATTGATATGAAGTTATTACTAATTTATAATTTCGGACCAGATCAGGTTATTTTTGATGGGGTACTTTCACTTTAAAATAAAATTTAAGAATGGTTTTTGTTTCATCAGGTCAAATTGCTGGCTGGAATTTTTTTTTTTTTTTTTAAATATATTTTTATCATTATTATTATTATTTAGAAAATTGAAATGCAATTAACAGCTTCCCCAGAGGGCAAGTTTGGCCCTGCGTGGAGGAAGCTGAGAAAAAAATCAGCAAAAAAAAATCAAAAATAATTTTCAATCTTAGAATAGAACATGGCCAACATGATTACGAAAGAGAAAATAATAAAATAAACAAAATCAAAAATTAAAATAAAGTGCAACAAAAATAAAATGTACATAATAATATATATTTTTTTTTTTTTTACAATATTACAAGAAAAGAGAAAAATGAAAACAAAATAAAAGAAGATACGAAGGACAGTTTTGAGAAAGGCTGGCAGGCTGGGATCTAGCAGGACATGAACGATATAAAGTAACCTTTGGCTTTAAAAAACAAATGCAAGGCTAGAAATTTAAAAATTCCTGGAGATGAAAGTAAAAGAAAAATTTCAGAGAAAAAGTTCTATATCGAGGTTCGAGGAATCTTTTGTTTTTCTAAATTTCTAGTCAAAAATTTCTCCCTAAAAAATTTTGTGCTGTTGTGTCTGATTTTTTTTTTATTAATTTTTATTAATTTATTTATTTACTTATTTTTTTTACAGAGGAAATTTAACCGATCCTGGCGTCACAGTTGACCATCTATACCATCACAGGACAGAAACAGACGGCAAAAGGATGAACAATTATCAAATCTTCGACGCCAAAGTGAGAACAACTTCGGATATTTTAATTGCTCATCCTGTTGCTCCGGGTCGGAAAGCCAATAGGGATATTTACAATGGAGCCTGGTTTATCCAGTCCATTGTGAAAGTCTTCAGTGAGCATGCTCATGCTCACAATATTGAAGATTTATTCAAATTGGTAGGTTTTTAGGTTGCTTTTTAATTTCTAGTTTTTTTTTAACTTGCTATTTACCTCTTCATGGACTGATCCATAAAAAGGATGGAAAGTATTCGATTGAAAGGAATTTATTCGAGATTAATTTTTTCACCAGGATGGCCGGAAGGTAGATACGAACAGAGGGTTTATTAGTCTTCTCGACTCGTGGCTCTGCCACTAATCCAGTTCCGGTCTATACGAAAAAGAACGATTGTCATTACTTTAAATGATTGAATTTTTTTTTTTTTTTTTAGGTCGACAAGGATATTAAAAAAATGAATAATTATTTGGAAGCTAATTTCCAAGCTGTCACGATAACGACAATGGGTTGGAATAAACTGCTGTTTTTTAATCCCGGCTTGTACAAAGTTAACGGAAGAGTTATTAAGGAATCGTCTTTAACTGAATCGAATTCCGTCCCAGTGAGAGGAGAAGGTATTGTAAAATAAATGGAAAATGTGATTTCCGTGATTTTATTTAAATGGTAAAATCTAACTTATAGGGAGGAGGCTGCACGAGGCTTTATGTTGAGGGAATGCTATAAAAAGGGGATGTTTATGTCGGTGGAGTTTACATCAGTGTAGTGTTCTTGAGAATTTTCCAAGTTCTAATTTTATTTTTGCACACTGAAAAATTCTTGAAAGAACTTACATATGCATTTTAATCAAAAACCTGTAACTCAAAGCCAAAAGAGTCGAATTTGAAATAATCTTTCATTTCGTGATCCACCTGACAGGGAACCTGGCAAACCCCTGACGTTTGGGTTTTGATTTCGGTTTTTTTTTTTTTTTAATTAAATAATTTTAAATTAATTTAAATTTCGTGGTTTTGAAAATAAAACGAAATTATTTGTTATTGCAATTTTCAAAATCTCAAAAAAATCAGGGATTTGCAAATTTTAATTTTAATTTTTTTTAAATTATTAAAAAAATTACTTTTTATCTTGAAAATCTACGAAAAGTTCGGGAATTTAGAAAATAATTTTCTAGATTAAAGTTCTTCATTCAAAAATTAAAATTTTCAAATCCCCGGTTTCTTCAAAATTTTAAAAATTGCAATAATTCATAGTTTCGCTTCATTTTCAAAACCACGAAATTTAAATTAATTTAAAATTATTTAATTTTTAAAAAAAAAAACCGAAATCATAAAAGTTTTGAAAGGTCATGGTTTTGAAATAGAGTCACTTGACAAGTTTTAACTTTTTCATTTTGGCTCTGAAATTCAGAATTATCGTTAATGACATGAGGGCCTGTCCAGCAAGCAATACTCTTCTTGCTTAAAACGAATAAAAACAATGAACCTGTGCTTAAATATTTTTCTTCTTGTTTTTTTTAGGAACGGACACAGTGGATGTCGTCAGACCGAAGTGTAAAAAAAATAAAAAGTACGACAGATTAAAGGACAATCATCGGAATGGGGAAGATGATGAAGAGGATGTCGGCTGCTGTGGCACAATGTTTTCAAACTGCCGAATACGTAAACGAACTACCTCTTTACCTTAAGATTTCAACGTGCCTTTAATTCAGGGTCATTTCAAAATATATATATAAAAAAAAAATAAGTAATAAATAAATAAATAGGTCCAAAATAAAGTAATAAAAATAAGTAATAATAATATTTTTTATAAAAATCTTATATTAAGAGAAATAAAATTACCGAAAGTAATATTTTCGCGTTGTGAAAGAGTCAGGATTAATATAAAAATGTAGAATGCGTAGTAAGTTTAAGTCGAGTTGCGATCTCATTATTTTTGAAATAAATTATGATCTTTTTTTTTCTGAAATGGCCCTGACGACCAAAAAAATCCTTCGTTTTTTTTTTAACTAACATCGAAGTTAAAAATTTATTACCTCTTTTGCACAAAGCCGAAGTGTTCAAAACGTTTTTTTACGGTAACGAAGGTTGTTGTTTTTTTTTAAGCGACTTAATTTTTATTCGTAGTAAAATTTTGCAAGAGAAAAAGAATTTAAAAAAAAAAAAGAAGACTGATTTTTTTTTACTTAAGTGTCTTCTGAATTCTCTGTAGGTTGTACCTATGCGATACGAGATTCTTTTTTTAAGTAATTGTATATTTAATTGGTTTCCCGAACGTACGATTATTGACAAATTAATTTCGTTACGTTCTTAGATCGATTTAGAGACTTTTGTAGAGAATTTTTTTTTTTTTAGAATAGAGTAGTCCTTCGTTTTCTATTCTGGGAAAAGAACTGACATGGTCTTCGAACCTTTTTTTTTATGTTTGTATGTTTGTATGTTTTTTTTTTAATCGGTTATGTTTGGTCTGTGATAAAATGTGTCATTTTTAGGTGAATTACTCACAGTGTGCTATGCTTTTAAAAAACTTGTGCAAAGCTCTCGTTTAAGGGCTGGTAAAATCCATATTTATTATCATAAAATTAAATGTTTGTCACTATGCTGCAAAATCGCAAGTTGCATCTGCTTCATTAAAATCCGCCATTTTGAATCAGATATTTTTTGACACGCTCGTCTTGCTTGTAGGTTTTACCAGCGCTAAAACAAGAACTTGTTTAATTTTTTTGAAACCTAGTTTACTGTAATTACTCAAATTATAGAAAAGGTTGTTTGTAAAATTAGGGAGATCTAAAAAAAATCGAGATTTTCCGATTTTTATATCATTTTAAGTTTTTGAAATTCGGCTCTTCCATTTCTTTTAAGGTGCGGAAAAATGAAAGAGAGCTTTCGAAGACCCCAGAAATAGAAAATAAGAAAATTCGAAAAGAATAGAGAAAAAAAGAGGAAAATTCGATTTTTATTAGACCACTCTTATTATACTGTTTAAAATAATTTTTTTTTTTTTTTTGGTCACTTGTTAAGAAAAATTCACTAAATGTGCAATGCATCGCAGTTAAAATCTATATAACCAGTGTAGAGAAAATCAGATATTTAAAAAAAAAATTATTTAAAAAAAAAGAAAGAAAAAACGAAATCTATTTATAAAAAATATAAAATGAAATAATTATTTATTAAAAAAAAAATTGTAATAAGATAGACGTGCTGCTTTTCGACGTTGATTAACTAAATCGAATCGATGTCAGGTTTAACTTTAAATGTCGATTATTGGCACGGTTATCTTGCTTTCCTGGTAGCACAAATAATTATCAGTGTACGCAAAATTGGATGTTACTAGTTATGTGTTATTTTTATCACATTGCTTACTGTTGATGCTGTCAATGTTTCCTTATATATTCTGAATGCTAATTTTCCGAGTATGTGCTATGCCCTGTTTTAGAAATGCATTTTTAATTTTTTTTTTTTTTGTGCTACTTAGGTAAAGCGTCATCTCATCTCTCTTATTTATATTCTATCATGCATTTAGTTTTTCGTTATCATTTTAGAGTGTAATATCATAAATCAAATGGATAAATCGTGTTCCGTCAGCTGTCCATAAATCCATTTTTAGCCGCTATTTTACATCTCCGTGTTTGATTTGCTGAAAAAAGGCGAAATGGAGCCTTTGGACGTCCGAATAAATACTATTTCTAGTTATAATTGTGGCAAAACTGTAAACATTTTGCTCAAAATTTTTGTACTTTTATTATTTTTTTTTTTTTTTTCGTATTTATTTGTAATTCATTATTATGATGGTGGTTAGTTATCATTGAAGGAGCTGTGTCTTGCCTGAGGGGGCGCTCAAAATGGTGCTCAATCGCCTTCTGTTGAGTACTTCGTTGTTACACGTAAAACAAAAGTTAATTCAAAAAAATTACAATCGAAATGCCTTTATAGTAGGTTTAATCGAATTTTTGTATTACTCTCTTTTAAATCATATATTCAGTCATTTTGCTGTTAAAGTAATATAATCGTTAGGCCTAATTATGTGAGTAGGGGGAAATTAAGGTGAACCATGGATCTTAATAAATTGACTGATTTTAAAATTCCAAGTCGTGGGAGGTGGAGATAAATCAATCAAATTTAAAAAATTTAGACCGTTTCAAAAGAATTTTTTTTTCCTTTTTTGCTGGAAGAAGGGAAAAAGCAATCAATTTTAAAATTTTTATAATTTTAAGATACCATTTATACAAATCAAATTATATCAGTATGTGTTGCTTAATGTGTCGTATTTTATATTATGAAAAAGAAATATAAGTATTGAAATAAATATTGATTGGATTTTTTTTATTAATAAATATTTTAAATAAAAGAAGTCCTGAAGTGCGGATGCGTCCAAATATACCTTTTTTTTTTGGACGATGTGGAAAAATTGATGACGTCACCAATTTTTTTTTCTTTGAAAAAACTTTTGAAAACTTTAACCCTGAATATCTTGGAAAAGATGGGGTCTCGAAGGCGCGTCCATTGGAAAGGTTGTTCGTCTCGACGAGACGAATCGAATGGCGCAATCGAAAATGTTTTTGAACGATGTGAAAAAATTGATGACGTCACCAAATTTTTTCCCTTTAAAATTTTTTTTTGAAAACTTTAACCCTAAATATCTTGGAATGGGTTCGGTTCTCGGGGTCGTCCCCATTGGAAAAATTTATCGTCTGGACGAGACGAATCGAATGAGCCTATCTTCAAGTCTCTACAACGAAGTAAAAAAAGTGATGACGTCACCAAATTTTTTCTTTTTTAAAAAATGTTTGAAAACTTTAACCTTGAATATCTCGGGAAGGGTTGGTTTCTCGGGGTCGTGCCCATTGGAAAAATTGTTCGTCTTGACGAGGAGAATCGAATGAGCCTAACCGCATGTACGAAATCCCTGGGGCTTGAAATACCCTTAAAGCACAATAATTCGACTCAATATCATTTTCACAACAAATATTTGAAAACTCACACGAAACTTTGTGCCAGTGGTAAAAGAACCGCCGAACCGAAAAAGAGGACCACAAACGTGAGACAAGTTGCAAAAGTTTGGTGATCGTTGTAAAAGATGTATTTTGACAGTTGAAAAAGATTGTTACATATTTTATTTCTCTTAATTTGATTTCAACTTGATTTTCGGATTAACTGGTTTTCCTCTCAAGACTCGATGATTTATTTGAAAATTCGGGTGGAAAGGAAGCCATGTTATTCCGATATTTTAAAACTGGTGGAAATATAATATATGCTTCATGTTAGTTTCAGTACACTTTTAAATGGAAGAATTTACTTCGTTGTAACAAAAATTCAGAAACCTTATCTTACTTCTTAAGTAGAGAAAATTGAGAACGATTAGGTATCTTTATTTTTAACCTTTTAACCTCTCGTTTATTCCAGGACCAGAAAAATGTTTAAAAATCATAGTTTTGCGCTTAACGAAATCTCGAACAGCCGGAAGTACATTCGCAACTTAAATGAACTATAGATGGCAGCACCACTTGGAGTTTCTTATGGACTTTTAACATGGAAATATTTTTTGTCGCGCATTAAAGAAATTTTATCGAAAATAAAATCTTTAAGCAGCCCTGAACCACCTCTAATAATTGGTTTTGCATGCGGTGATGGCTGAAAAAAGTTTAAAGCAGTTAAAAATACACTGGCTCTTTTGGGAAAAAAGTTTAAAACTCCAATGTAGTGTATCACTAGAGGTCGCGTCAGTCTATTTAAGTTGCGAATATGGGTGGCAGTGGTTGTGAGCAACATGGCGTCGGGAAATAGCATAGACTTATATACTAGACCGGGCATCCTAATAAGAGCAGTTTCCCTAGAATGTCTTTTGTTTTTTTTAAATCAAGAGGAAAACAGAAGGCTAAAATGGCGTACAGTAAACGGAAAAATGGTAAACAAAGAAAATAATTTTGCCTAATAAACGAGATTTCCGTTACATTATGACTCCTTTAAGAGTAGTAAACCAATTTTGTTTAATTGATCCTTTTTTAGAATCGTAAAAACGAGTATAAAATTAAGGAATAGCTTACAGTTTGCCCACGGGGAAAAAATAACTTAAAAATGAAATGAAATGTCATGGTGTTTACCCTGATAGTCACCACAAATGCAGCAAGATTTCACCATTTATTTATGGATTATTGAAAAAATTAAGATTTACTATTTTAAAACCATTTTTAAAATCAAAATCATTCCATTGTTTGCATTTTAACTAATGACACTTTGCATTATTATCGTTCTGTTTGCCTCTTGTTTTAAAAAAAACAAAGGACATTCTAGGGACACTGTTTTGTACAGGATGCCCGGTCTATTATATAAGTCTATGGGAAATAGCAATGGGAAATAGTGAGTGGTGTTTCGTAGGAAGTTTTTTTAATCCGATATCATCCTTTTCCACCTTCAGTAGGAACGTAAATAATCAACACCTTTCAGTTAAGAAGCTTTTCCGGAATACATTTAACATAAATTTGAGAACGTAAGTAAATTAATATCGAGGATTTTCAGTCATCGTTGTCTGTCGGTCTGAATTTTTCTCTGTCGAAGTACCTTTACGTCGACCTTATTTTTTTTACTATCGTTAAGTTATTTTCAAGCAACGCATTCTTAAAGATATACATATGTAGAATTGAAAATGAATGGTAATCTCATCTCGATGATTAAATCATAATTGAACTTTTGTAGTCATAATGCCGGCCTATCTTTGTCGAAGTGACCTTGGATCATCCACATTTTATTTTATTTAAGGTACCGGTTAATTCTTTTCTTATAACGATTTAGAGATGCAAGTGTAGTGTTACCATTTAACAATCAGCTTCTTGAGACTATTACCAGATCATAATAGTGTGAAAGGTAACACCTGCTTATATTTAGGCAACGTCTGGGCATTTTAAGAAGATCCATACTAACGTTTCAAAAACTGATATTTTCCCAAAATTTAAATTACTTTGCCTGAAGGTTTTTTTTCTTCTTTCTCTTTAGAAATTTATTTTTTCTTCAGCTTTTAAACGTGGCCTGAAAAATTATGTTTACGATTGGAAAACATTCAGAGAATTCTCGACTGTTTCAGTACCCTTTGTAGTAAAAAAACAAAAGTCATTGAACATTTAAGATGAAAGGTGTTTAAGTTGGCTTTATCAACTGACCATTTATTTGAAAAAGTTTAATCCATTTTAAAATTTGGATGAATGATTGAGCAAGAACTGAAAATAATAACTGATAATAATCTTTAAATTTAATTTCGCTTTTTTAAATTAAAAGGTTTTTAATGCTTTTTTTTTTTTTTTTTTACGACAGGTGTGAGCAAGCTCATAGCTAATAGGAATGGCATGCTTTGGAAATGGGCTGTGAGGATTGGGATTCATCTGGATTGTTTTCCTTTTGGTTTCTGGTGAGTTAAAAATTATAATAATCTCCATTTTTAATTAGCTCCATAAATAATTATGGCTACATCAGAAAGTACTCAGCGGAATTTCATATTTAAATATAGAAACTATGTTTGCTGGTTTGATATCAGCTTACTGATTTTCTTAACGAAGAATCAATTTTCATCACTATTTCCCGCCAAATTCAAGGTTAAATAAAAATGACTGAAATTGAGGTTTAAGGGATAGCGGTCGAATTTATAGTATGAAAAAGAAAATATAAGAATGAAGAAGTATTATATTTCTTGATGAGATCATAGTCTTTTTAACTAGGTATGTAATTCTATTCAACAAAAAGCATGGTTGTCATAAGATTAACGTAGAAAGAACATGAGGGGAAAGGGGAATTTTTTTTTTAAAGCGGCAGGGTAAAGGGTGGGTAGTGGTTTGACAATTTGTTTTGTTAGTAGCAATTCAGCTGGCCTGTGTGATTATAGTGATCGTTTTATGTTTTGCTTGGAAACTTTGAGTATTTGTTAATTATATGGTCATTTATTCTGTAAGTTTTTACTTTTATTACTTTTAGAACTTCATTTTTTCGTATCACATAGGCCTGTTTTATTGTGGAAAGCGCCAAAAATTTTAGGGAATCGCACGGTGGGATGTGTCCTTTATTTTTAATTTTTATTAATCAGTTCAGACTTTAGACTATTTTGGGCGATGTTCGCACCAACGTTCAGATTTAATATAAAATTTATCGTTAAAAAAGTAAAACGTGATGAAGTTTTACATCACTCATCACTTGTTTTTTTTTTCTGGTAAAATTAGGTTGTTAAAATGTGAGAAAATAAAATGGCCGCAATTTTTTTTAAAAATTAAAGCGTTATTGAAACGGTTAAAAAGAATACAATGAAAAATTCTGGTGCGGTATGTTTAACTTATTAGAGAATAGATTTTATCATCGACCATGGATAAGTTATACATAGGCGTTACAAGATATAACACGCACGGCGCCGTCCGGCTACGGTCGGTGTTTAAAGCATTTAGTAAACGAAGGTCAAGGTCGAAAGGCATGGTTCGTGGTTTATTACTTATGAATTAAATTGTTTAATATAAAATGAAGGAATTGTTATTAATCGTTGCAGATCAGGTTAGTAAATTTTTCATGAGAAGAAGAAATAATTGTATATTTCGCAACGTTTTAATTTCAATGCAATAGGCAATCACCACGTGAGGAAAAAAAGAAGATAGCGGCCATCTTTTTTTGAAATGTAATGTAATAGACACATCAATTTTTGCTTTGCTAATTGCGTATAAAAATAATTGCGGGAGTGAATTTAATCATTTTAAAAGAGCTAAAGAGTACAGTTTGATATTTTCACGTTTTTTGTTAAAAAATGTTTGAGTGAATCCGGTCATACATGGGACCTAAATATTGATATCATTGATATCGAAGGACACATGGGTAATTTTTGAAGAATGTTTTTGTGTTCGTTTAGATATATTATTTGGCTTTTCAAGTTTTGGAATTTAGAAATTAAGGGAGTTTGGGATCAGTATGTACAAATTTAATGTCAAAATAAAATTTTTTGGATCGAGAAGATCTGATAGGTTCATCTAAAAACTTTTTACTGATATTTACTAAAAAAAGGGGTTACTGAAAATTATCAACAGTTCAGTATTTTAAGAAAAAGAAAAAGAAAGTAGATGCTATTAAAAATTTGAAGGGGAAAGCTGTTGAAGTTGACTTTATTGACTGAAGATACATTGTTTCTTATTGGGGGTATCGTTGAACAAGAACCTGGAACATAATTACTGAGAGAATTGTGAATTATTTCTTATGTGTTAAAATTGTAAAATCCTTTAAGAAATTTTAAGATTTTAAAAATATTTTCTTCCCCACAGGTATGATTAAGCTGATTGTGCGATCAATGGCATCAGTTGGAAATGGACATGGTTACGATTCTACTGGTATTATGGTGGCCCTTTAAATGATGGTGAGTTACAAATTTTCATTAGTTATATACAAAGGCAGTAGATTTCCAAAAAGTTTAAGGATTAAGATGATTTATATAAAACTGTAACCTCACATGCCCCGTCAGAAATTGATTGAGGCAAAAGTTGACTTCTCTGTGTTTCCTGTTTCTCCAAGTCAGCTTGTCCGGTATTAGCCTTTTTGTCCAAAGCGCTGAACCATGGAGCGAAGAAGCTAGATCCTACGGTTCTATACAATTTTTTTTTTCTTTTAAAATAATTAATGAGTAAAGAGGTAAAGTTTGGAGCTGGCCATTGTTGGGCATTAAATTTATTTTGAGTTTAGCCATTTCCAGACCACTTGAAATAGTCTTCCATCCCGGGAGAAACAATTGAGAGCAAGATAAATAAATTCCTTTAACTTTTTACTGGATTTCATATTTTTAAATAAAAAATTTAATAGAAATTGTTTTACTAAAAAGGTACATTAATTATTAGGATATGTTCCATTGAGAAATCGATTGTTTGATTGTTGAATATGTTCCATTATATTGGTTAATAAATTTTTTTTTTCTTTTGTTAAGGATTCGAAGATACAATTTAAAATGTACGAGACAACTTTATGCAAGAACCACAGCTACAGAATTAATCGTCAAAGTGCTACTACAGCTAGTACAGCTGAGATCATCAAAATGACTGTGTTTTTGTAAGTTGCTTTTCTTTATGAATAATTAGTTTTATTAAACCTCAGAAAATTTTTAAAGTATTTTAATGTTTCAAGTTAAAGCTAAGTCTAATTCATGGTTTAAAAATACAGTTGCTAGGATTTTAGTTTAGATTTTATAAGATTGGTTTAGCTGTTTGAATCCTAGGTTTAGGCTTTCATGTATTTTTTTGGAGGAAAGTGATATCTCCAGTGCTTGAATAAGCACAAAAACATGCTTTCGTCAAAATCTGAGGTCCATTTTTGTTCATAATAATAAAGTTGTAAAAATTTTTGCAAATAATTTTTAAAAAGGTAACGTCTTACCCTTGATATCAATGTTGTTAATAATTAAGTTGTTTTTAAGATTTTTTTCCTTGAAAGAAATGAAGTAGTTTATTAAAATTCAATAAGAATTTTAAAAGATTTTTAATTTCTCAGATCAGTTGTTAGCATTAAGTCTTAGAACTTTTTATCACCATGAAAATAGTTTGTCAGTAATAAAATGATTTTTAAAAAAAATTTCAAGTAAAAATATTAACAGTGTATTTTTTTCTATACTTGGCAGGCTCCAAGCTCAAAAAGTACTCAGCTGATGAAGCCTTTCTTGCTCTTAAAGTCCGGCCTTCTTTAAACCACCTGAGTATGTCATGAAGCATGTTTGGAGGAATATCAAAGATGGGATCACATTCGTTAACCTGCTTCAGTTTTGCAATAGAGTACTTTTCGACTTTAGATATTTATTGGGAACATCTGGGCCTTAGAACTGTAGTGCACTGAGCCTGACAAATGCTTTTTATTATTCATAGTTCAATGTAAGTAGAAATTATTTTAATGTGTATTAGGGTGTTCCGATGAATTCAGACTGTTTCAGAATGCAAAGCTATAACGAATATCATTAAAAATTACCAAATTGTAAAACTTAAAACAAGGACGGGTTGAACTATTCCTAGACAGACCATAACCAATTGAGTTTGATTTATGGCCTGAGTTGCTGCAATTGACAAATGTTTTGATTGAAAATAATGGAACATGTCGAAAAGTTTGAGATTTCTTAAAAATCAAATTGTAAGAACTGAAGAGCCTACAAGTAGAGAGCCATCGTAACATAATTCTGGTTTGACCAACACAAGAATTCATTCTGAACCTATTATTTGAAAATTAATTGATGAACATTTTTCAAAATATTTTAAAATTGCTTGCCAAGAAGCAGCTATAATTTTAAATCAATCATCTTCAACAATCAATGATCTTGTTCTTTTTCTTCGTCAAATTGATTATTGGGCAAATTAAAAAAGTTTGACCCACCCGCTTATATTTAGGCAATGTCTGGGATGTCGAGTATATTTTTCATTGGATTATATGAAATTAATTGAAACATGATTAGTAATCGTGAAGATGTTTGATTGTCTCTCAGTTTGAATATTTAATTATACTCGAATGGCTTTAACATGAATTGTCATGTCAAACATTTTTTGCCATTTGGGAAATAATTTTTTTTTTTTTTTTACAATTCTAAGCTGATGTTTCTTTGTTCTTTCTTTAAGGATCTTCATAAAGATGGAGTTTTTGAAGAAACAATCCTATAAGAGCATGCAGTTTACTTGAGTGGATACAAAGTTGAGAACTCATTGCAAAGGTCATAGCAACTAAACAAAATTTTTGAATTATTGATGAAGTACTAGTGCAGCCAAGGTCGTCAGAATAATTGCGTGGTAAGTTTCTTTTTTTTTTTTAAATAAATCAGTTTTAGTTAAATCTCAAAAATGTTTTAAAATGGAATATCTAGTGTTCCGAGCAAAAGGTAAAAACATGCTATGAGTTGAATTTCACAAATAGCAATTTATCTACTTGTAACTTTAAAAAGCAAATTTCATTATTTAGCTTTGATTGTTAATCGGTATAATCCATTTATTGTTATGCTACAACCTCATGGTGCAGCACTTAGCAAAGATTTTGATCTGTGTATTTCTTGTTTGACCTAAAAGGATAAGTCTTACAATTGATTCTCTGAACAAGCATGTAGTAAAACTGCTTTTACACTGATAATTAAAAAAAATTGATTAATCTAAACTTGTTTAATCTTAAATTGAAAAATGAATCAGAAAATTATTTTGTTTTTTCCTCCTCGAATTAATTTTTATGCAAAATTTTAAATTTTGTTTATGTAATTTCTTTTTTCTTTTTTCAGTTTTTGGTGAAGATTTACTTAAGTTGCCATCGATCAAGTAATAATTCCATTTATATGTCGAAGTTGGATGTAATGGACTGTCCACCACAGCCAAACCATCAGGTATGGATTTAGTCAAAATCATTTTTATGTTAACTAAAATTAAGGTTTTTGTTGCTATTAATTTGGATTAATTATTTAAAGAAAGCATGTGTTCAATTGTGAAGAGTAGGATCAGAGGTCATTCATTTTGAAAGCTAAAATAGTCACAGTAAAGTTTCAGAATTTAGCGATTAGTTCTTATCTACTACTAGTTTTTATCTACTACTTCAGCCGAAAATGGCTGAAGTAATTTATTCAAAATCTTCAAAATAAAAGTAGCTTCCTTTTTTTTAAAAAAAAAAAAATCTAAAGTAAAAAATTAATAATCACAAGCCTAATTCGTTATTTTTTTCATTTATTTTACAGAGTCATGCTCCGCAACTTTGGTTCGCCTGTTGGATGGAAAAAATTTTGTATTTCCAATCCTTTAACTTCAGATATCAACACCGCGAACATTGGAATTGATATCTAAAATGGATTCTTTCTGTTTCAATGTAAGTAGGTAACGGATTTTAAATGCATATTGTTTACGGCTGGAAAGCAATAAATACTTATAATTCAAATTTTAATTTTAGCCGTAATCGTAAAAGTAATTAAAAAATATAACTGGTTATTTTGTTTATTAATAGTTTTGCAAAAATCTTAACGGAAGAACAATTTCATGAACTAACCTTAAAAAAAATTTTATATGCGCCCTTAGCTGTAGCTTACTGTATTGTAAAATGGTGTGTTATTGTAAAGAAAAATTTTTGAAGAGGTAAAATTTGATTGTATAAAAAAACTTGATTTGACTAAAAAACTTATGTTACCGCAAAGGTTTAGTTTAAACTTGTATCAAAGTTGCTAAAATAGTTTAGGCGAAGAAATTTGCTTAAATAAAGCACAAGTTATCATTTTTTATTAATTTTAAAAATTGCTTAAAAGTTAATTAATTAATTCTTTTATTTGCTTTTGAATTAAGTTCTTTGAATTTTTAACTAATGACAATTTTTTTTTCCATTTTTCAGAGCTTCAAGAGTACGAGATTCAGCGCTTCAAGATTTCAACGAGGGATTTTGTTAGGGATCAGTCATACACAACGTCAGGCGTTCCGCGGCGGTTTTTTTCTCTTCGGTCGTTTTTGACCGATTTTTTTTCGTTTGACAGCCTGGTCGTCGCTGGTGAGGCTGTCACACGTTAAGTTTTTTTTTTTTTTTTTTTTTTTTTTTTTTTTTTTTTTTTTTTTTAAGGGGTTTGTGTGTCGCGTTGGGAGGGGGGAGGGAGCGAGGATCTGCTTGTCGCTGGTGAGGGGATCCGAGCGTCTCGCGTTCGACGTCGTGGTTAAGCCGTCGGGGCGGCCAATATCATCCCTGACGCGAGGGGAGGGATGGAGCTTTAGAGCCAGCTAGTTACAGAGCTCCTAGCCCACGTACAGGGGACCTCTGGTATGGAGACTCGATGTGGTGGTCAGTCGTGCGGGGCGTGAATGTGTGGCTGACCGTAGGAGAGGGGAACATTCCTTAACCGGAATGTAGCGAACCGATTCGTGTCATGGGGCCTTTGTCTAATGACGCGGTTTAGACATGCTTCACGCACTCATACAGACATGTGGCCGGGTAGGCGTAACTAGGGCTTCCTATCCTGTTAGGTTTTCTAATTACCGGCGCTGTATGAGGTCCGGACGGGGACTTGTTGATCTGCATGTGGGATTGGGGAGCTATAATGCTGAGAACCGATCCCGTGGAACGACTCCCGTACAAGATGACCACCACCGTGGGGGCGACCTAGCGATAGGGACTTTTGAGGTCGCTTTAAAGAGTTAGGCGAAAAGGGGCCGAATGGGGTAAAAGAACGCTCTGTTGTCTGTGACTCTTGACCGAGAGGGCATGCCGAAAAAATTTTCCTTGTTTTTTCTTTCTGTGTGCTCTCGAAGTCTCTAGGCCATCATCATCAGGAATTCGCATCCAGTGGGACATCGATTATTATATTCCGCCTTCTTGACATGGAAGTTAACCCTTCAGAAGAAAGAAAACCATCCGATGAACGTTTTTGCTGCCAAGACACCGAAGACATTCCAAATCGCAAGACAAGGATAGTTCACCTATCAACGACGTTTAGATAATTTTTTTTTCTAAAATCATTGTAATACAGGGTGTCTACCGACCTTGAAAACCTTTAAATCTTAAATTAGCCTTGAATTGAAATTGAACCTTGAAAACCTCGAAAAACCTTGAATTTCAAACATAATTTTCAGTAAATACTGAATTTAGAATTTACACGGTTTTTCTGGAAGCCAATTTTCTGAACTATTAATATCTTTTTTTTTTCGTCGCTTTTTTTTTTTTTTATTAAAATCAGACCCATTCTGGAATTTTCTTTTGAAATTTAAAAAACGTTATTTTTTACCATAGCTGAAAAGATTTACTTTTTTTTTTTACTATTACTTTCCTAAACTAGAGCATGTACTTAAAAAAAACCTTTTCTTCTAAAAATGAAAACTTTGAATTTCACAAATGATTTTCAGTAGACACCCTGTAGTATGTAAATAGGGTAGGGGCACCTATTATATCGGACGAGCCAGCCAGCTAGCTTTCATTTTCCAGTTTTAAAGCATTGCTTTGGGTAATGAGGGTTTATTTGTTTTTTAATTATTTTTGCAAGGTTAACTAAAGCCTGATTTTGTAGAGAGGAAAAAAATTAGTTTCGGCTTTTATATGCCAGCGTGGCATTGGAATTTATGAACCTTTGAAGCAAGTTTAATTTATTACGTAACTATTTTCATTAGACGATTCCGTTAATATTCCTGCTCATTTGAGAAAAAAAAATTGCTCTGAACAATCAGAATATTATGCTACAACTCAATTACTGAGTAAACTAATTGAATGCAGTATGCAGTCGAACAGTTTTCGAAGGCTCAAAATTGTTTTTCAATATTTATGAGCTCATCTGCTTTTGTAAATTGGAGGTATAACGAGCAATGTTAAAAAAAAGTAATATCCTTTGGAAATTACTTAATTACGTAATTGATTCATTTATTGAAAACAAAACATTAGTCCCAGGCTGTCCGATATATAGGTAAACCTCTCTTTTTTTGATAAACTTGACGCTGAACTCAAAAATTACAAAGAAGTAGATGATCGACTGTTTTTTTTTTTTTAATGTTTTTTTTAATGATCTCGTGATTTTGTCATTTTTTTCCATGAGTCGAGAAGCTTCTGCCTTAAACTCAGCTTTAAATAATAATATTAAGATTCGATATTTTTTTTGTAAAAAACAATTGCAATATGGAAAAAAAAAAATCAAAGTTCGAAAATTTTTTTAGCTTTTTGGCGAGGCGCGCTTAAACTTTTTAAGCTATCGTAAGAACTCGTAGGCTTTTTTAAAAATGTTTTTACTCTGAAAAAATTCGGACCAGCAATTTTTAATTAAAAGAAAAAAAATTTTGAGTCAGAATTTAGTCGAGGCATTCCAGTAGTGGCCAGATATTCCAATTTTTACGTTCTATCTAATTTGATTAATTTGCGAGTATCTAAAAGAATTTTAAACTTACAATTGTGCTGATATCTGATATCAAATATTAATTACTGATCAATTTTTTATTTGCTAGAGTCGTTTACTAGAATTTCGATAGTTTGTTTTGAGTTCAGTGTTATAGTATATCACCTGTATATATTTACTGTTATGTTATAAAATCGAGTGATAGGGATTTTTTACGATTTTTTGATGGTTTTAAAAGGCCATTCAAAATTAAGGTTAATTCGATGCGTATTAGGTTTGCAAAAATCTTTTATTGCTAAGATCATATTTTTAACAGGAAAACTTTCTGTAGAGTGCTTCTGTTCGTTCGAATTATCCTAATTCTGCGTTTCGTGGAGTTTGAATAACACGAACGAGCGGGTAGCACCATCATAAATGACTCAAAGTTTCCTGTTAAAATAAGATTTTAGCAAAGAAAGACTTGCAGCCAACATACGCATCGAATAAACAGCATTTTTGAATTGCCATTTAAAACCATTAAAAAATCGTAGAGAATCCCAAACCATTCTACTTTACAAGAAAAAAAAGAAAAAAAAAACGATTGTAATTGTACTAATAAAATATATTTGAAATAAAAATACATGAAACGAAATATAATGTATATTTATTCAAACCCATATATGACGTCATAGGTCACGTGACCAAAATGATAAAAAAAGAGCGTGCGGTTCAGTTTAGAGGGTCTTCTTAATTCTTCTTCATTTTTTTTAACGGGGTCCAGTGCTGCCATCTCCCCTTCCTACCCCGGAGGACCCTTGCTAAGCTCCAATCGAGACAACCCATTACTACTCGCACCAATCCAATCGTAAACGTTGCCATGTTCTAATAACTTCTTGTAAAGGCAACCAAGTTTAAATGTAAAGAGTCACCCCGACTGAAGCTCTTAGCTCAAGTCCTGCGAAGTAGGAAGGGGAGATGTTAGTATGCCTTATAAGGTATTAAACAAGCTATGCTTGTTTAATGCCTTATGCTATAGCATACCCAAAGGTGGTTGTCAGCGCACATGTGCTACTCCAACTCGTCAGGTGAGAAATGAAAGGTCAGGATGTGTTCGCCACATTACCTCATACTACCCTACTGGGACAGTGGACCGGTTCGCTCCAGACAGATCTCTAGGATGTATAATCAAAATGCGAAGAGTGCAAAAAGCTACCTGCGATCAGAGAGTGTAAAAAGTATTTTATAAGACCGACTTGACAAAATAACTACTAAGAGTTACCCTGACAAACGGGGAAAAATAGAGCCCTAGGGTGAGTAAGGGGGGGATGGCAGCACTGGACGAGAAATATTGGACTCACCCGCAAGCTCTATTGAAAACTATCTCTCGAATAACGAATAACCTAATGCTAAGATAATTCCTAAAAATTACCTACACATTGGTTGGAAAATTTAAGTGGAAATAACCAAAATGCCAAGGTAATTATTCAAAATTACTCTAACATTTGGTAAGGATTTAGAATAAGAGAGCCATGCAACTAAAAATAACAGTCAAGATAATAATAATAAAAAAAAAAGAAGAGAAAATGAAATAAAATAAATTTTTAAAAAAACGAAATATAAAGGTAATAATAATAATAAAAAATTAATAAACATAAAAAAACGAAAAAATAAGATGATAAAAAAAAGAAATAATAATAATAAGTACCCCGTAAAAGGGAGAAAAAATAATAATAATAATAATAGAGATAAAGTACAATAAAAGCATATAGAAAAAGTAATTAGGTAAAAGTTTCCTAACATTTCCCTAACATTTCGAGATAGGAAAGGAAAAGATCAGCGAAAAAAGAAGTCCTGATCGCAGGTCTCTGCTTGGAAAAGTCAAAAAAGAAAAAATGGAGTCAGTGCATTTTGTATTAAAATGCACTGTTGAACTTTTCGTTTTGCTTTTCCACAGCAGTAAAAAAAAAGAAAGTCGTCCGACATAAAACCTAACAGTTGACATCCAATGAGAAGTGTCTATTGGCCACGAACCTGGGGGTTTTAAGCTAGACACACAGGTTCTTAAATTGTAAGAAGTCCCTAACCGCGATGCCCTAGGAAGGGGAAAAAATATTTTCTTCCAAAATATTCAGAGGCTTTTAAACCTCCTCCTAGCTTGCAAAAAAGAAACTACCAATATTAAAATATAAAATCGGTAACTTCTCCTTCGCCACCTTGACATGAACGAAAAAAAAAAAAAAATCGCCTAACACCTGTGACTTGGCTCAAAACCAAAAAAAGATCAGGTAGTACTACCTCATGTGGTTACTTACCCATCACGATACAGATCGCCTAACTCGTTTCGGAGAGTAGCCCGCTTCGACCACCTGTGAGAGGAGCTTTCACGTTAACATTTATAAAAAAAAAAAGTAATACAATTTTCCTAGAAAATTAAATTCTTAGAAAATTGGAAAAAAAAAAAAAAAAAAAAAAAAAAAAAAAAAATGTTAACGCAACAGCCCCCTCGATGGGGACGTTTCATCATTTTAAGTTCTGAAACGTCACCCTCCCAAGTGAAAACGTCCATAAGTATGAACATTTACGACTTGGGGCAGGAAATTGCCCACCCAACCTCAATTTCCTGCGCCCGTCCCACATTAAAAAATATTTTTTTTTAAAATTTAAAATAAAATAAGCGATAATTGTGGGTGGTCATATCAGAAGGCTTTACATTAATTACAATAAATTCTATTTTTATTCGTTTTTTTCGAAATAGTATAAGCTTTTTAGATCCTGTCACCTCATGAAATTAAGTATCCTAACTAAACGCTAAAATGAAAAATTTTCTTACACAATAAAAAAACAAAAAAAAAGTACTACAGTCGGAAAATTTTTAAACGGAAACTTTTCTACAAAACGATAAATCCTTTCATCAAAATGGTCTAGTAGTTTCTCTAAGACAAGATGGGATGATATCGCTCATGTCCGGTATAGTTTTGTTGCTCGTTTCTTCCTCAGCTCTTCCAACTTTTTGAAGCAAAGCTGAAGGCCATTAATGGTCATCGAAGAATGGAATTCTTCGGTTTGACTCCTAAAAAAATAAAACAAAACAAAACATTAGTATCATAATATCGACTAGGATCTTAAGATAACAAGATAAAGGGGAGAGTGTCCAACAAAAGCTTGAATCGATAAAGTCGGGTTTTAATTAGATGAGTTGCAATGAGCAGTAAATAAAAAAAAAATAATAAATTTCGAGAGAATCGAAAAATGGCTCCCCTGGCTCGGAAACTGCTCAGATCGAAAAACGGACTTCATATTCGGATTCAGCGACCTCGAAAACCCCTTAAGAGCCAAAAAAATCGACACCTAAAATTTTCGCCAAAATCGACAAAAATGCAAAGCCTATATAGTCTTACCATTTTTTTCGACGAAAAAAAAAATTTGGACTTTTCCAGGGTTTTTCAGTGGTTCCGGGGGTTTTCGATCCTCCTGAATCCAGTGGTGAAGTCGGTTTTTCGATCGGATCAGTTCCTGAGCGGGAAATAGAGAAAAACCGTTTTTGGGTAAATCAGAAAATGGCTCCCACGTCTCAGAAAATGCTCGGATCGAAAAACGGACTTCATATTCGAATTCAGCGACCTCGAAAACCCCTTAAGAGCCAAAAAAATCGACACCTAAAATTTTCGCCAAAATCGACAAAAATGCAAAGACTAGTCTTTCCTTTTTTTTTCGACGAAAAAAAAAAATTTGGACTTTTCGAGGGTTTCTCGGTGGTTCTAGGAGTTTTTGACCCTCCTAAATCCAATGGTGAAGTCGGTTTTTCGATCGGATCAGTTCCTGAGCGGAAAATCGAGAAAAACCTTTTTCGCGTGAATCAAAAATTGGCTCCCATGGCTCGAAAAATACTCGGATTGAAAAACGGATTTCATATTCGGATTCAGCGACCACGATAACGCCTTATAAGCCAAAAAAATCGACACCTAAAATTTTTGCCAAAATCGATAAAAATGCAGACTATATTTTTTCCATTTTCGACGAAAAAATCGACTTTTTTAAATTCGGGTTTTCCGACCCTCCTAAATCCATTGGTGAAGTCAATTTTTCAATCCGATGCGTTGCTGGGCGGGAAATCGAGGAAAATGGAGGAATACCATTTGTGGCTGAATCAAAAAGACCGATTTATTTTCAACTACTGAAGGATATCACACCAAGTGTAAGCAGTTTATGCAACGATTCAAGCTAAAGTCACTCCATTACAGAACCGTTTAAAAGCTCAACAAGTTTATTTAAGTTTGACTCACAAATGCAGTGCAATACATTGTCTGTAGAAAAATATTTTGAAACTATTCCCATAATCTCAGAATTTTTAAGAGTGGAATCCCCAAATTCTTGTTGGCATAATGAGTTTTGCATTTCTTAACAATGAACAAAAGCAAAGAAAATGCTGAAAAATTTGTAAATTTTTACTTACCATAAAACCAAGGGACGACAAACGCTTAAGACACACAGTGTTCGTTTACTCATAATACATCATCAAGTTCCTTTACTCATCATTATTCAACAACGCAAGGCCCAGATCCATTACGATGACTGTAAGGAACCCCAAAAACAACTGCAAAGGATGTAGGCTTTGAAATTTCCATCATATGTAAAAGGTTTACATATGTTAATATACTGAAACAAATAAAAAGAAAAAAAATTAAAATTTCTATTAAAACTTTAAAAAAAGCTAAATGAGATGAAGGCAAAATGCACCTAAAAAGTAAAAAAAACATTTTCAAATCCAATCTAAAAGCTCCTGACTGTTTAATAAACTGGAATTGGACTGTTTGTTACAGCTGAATCATTCCTTTCTGCTTTTAATAAAAAATTTTCAACATCTTATTCTTAAAGTTTCCCAATCAATAAGCATCAGGGTTTTTTGTACATAGATTGCTGATAATAACCCCACAGAATTTGTCTTTAAATTAAGAAAAAAAAAAAAGTTGATTCTTGCATTTTAAAGGCTAAAGAAATTTACCTTAAAAATGAGAATTTCATCATTTTTCTTCAAAGTCGCAACACCTTTTATCAAGCCAGGCAGGTCTCAGGTTTGACTCTTCTACTCTCCCCATCAGTAGCTTGCTTTTAACTTGCTTATTGCAAGATTACATCTTTCTTGGCCTCGTTATCCATGCATATATCCTGTCTTCAACAAATCAGCAAACCTGCAAAAATAACAAACACATTTCATAAAACATCAATTGACATAAAGGTGGTCACATCCATCAAAAAGGCAAAGTCAAACGATAAAATTCAAAAACATCAGATTTTTAGCACAGTCAAGTAAGTAAACTACATGTAAATTCAACATGAATTTGTAATTTTAGGACTCTCGGCTCTTTTTAAAACACTCTAAATACAAAGTACAAATCTAAAGACGAGGCAATAATATTTCATTGTGTTCCATTCTATTTCTATTGCCATCCTCATAAGTAAGAAGTAATGAAAATTACAATACCTGTTTCATTCTTGCTGCTTCCAAAAGAATCACAGTGACCACAACGATCAATCAGCAATTTCATTTGAATTGCTACAAGCCAGGCTCCAATATGAATCGTAAGCTCTTTTTAAGTAATTAACATTACAAAACATATTCAGTTATCCTAATAAATAATGTTTCCCTTTTAGTAAATCACAATTTCTACTAAATTTTTAAATTAAAAACTTGAAAATATGAAATTCAGTCAAAAATTAAAGAAATTTGTTGATCTTGCTCTCACTTGTTTCTCCAGTGATGGAAAACTATTTCGTATGGTATTAAAAATAATGGCTAAAATCAAAATACATTTATAGTATTCGCGATTTACATCAAATGACGCGACCTCTAGCGGATGAATTTAGGAAACATCCTTGGTAGTATTGCATTTTGGCGGTTCCTTTCTCCATATTGAAATCAATTAAACTTCAATTCAATGTTTCAGCGTTTTCAATTAAAACAAAGATATGTTTTGTTTCTCAAAAGGTAGAAAAACCCCTAAAACATTATTTAAAACTGCATTATCTTTTGTCAATAAAGAAAATAGGATTTTTAATGGGATAAATGTTGCAGGTTATTTAATGTTAATGTTATGTTTACTTGAATTCTTTTTTTTTTTTCTAGGTCCCGTAATTAACTATTTGAAAATGAGCAGGAATTTTCCAATTATCTTTTGCCGTACGGGGATTATACCCCAGATTGATAAAAATTTAAGTAAGGAGAGAAAGTTATAATACAGGCAACATTGCAGTTATAGGGAAAAAGGGCCTTCCTTAAAAAGGCGGATCCACGGAATCTTACGGAATCACGGAATTTCCAGACCGAGTAAATAAGGTCCATGCGATCATTTTTCTTCCTCTGAGCTTTCCTCTAAAAGCTCTGGAAAAGTTCTAGGGACTTTCTACTAGTATAAACGGGATACACGGACCTGAGAAATTTCACTAACCAACTGTATTGTTTTTTGGTTCGTGTATTCCGTTTGTACTAGCGCAAAGTCCCGAGAACTTTTCCACAGCTCTTACATGGAAGCTCTGGGGAAGAAAAATGGTTGCATAAACCTGAAGAATCAGATATTTTAATTCGTCAGTGAAAATTCTGTGATTCCGTAAGTTTCCGCGTGGTCCGCGCAGCCCCGTTGCTAGAAGTGAGCTCCAGGTCACGGAAACAGAGTCCCGAGAGGCAAAAGGCCATTTTCTCCTATTCTAGTAATGTTTAACCATTCACCGCTAGGGGCCCGCCCCTCCGGTGCCCCGCCCCCTCCGGCTCAGGCCCTGCTGCGCTTTGCGGCTGCGGGTTCTATGGTTACAGTGCCCCCTGGTGCCCCCGGTTGCAGGACTGGGTATTCGCTCTCTAAGGATAAGAAGCTTTTGGCGAGATTTCGAGGAAAAGCCAGTAAATAGAGACACTCCTGCGTGTGAGGAATCGAAACATGTACATGGTCCTTGGAATTTCAGTGATTCCGTAAGATTCTGTAGGATCCGTGGTATAAGGAATATCCCTTTCCCTACTACAACATGACCTGCATTTTTAACTTTTTCTCCTTTCTTAAAATTTCGACTAACTGGGTACAATGCCCGTATCTGCAAATTTCTTTTACGGCAAAAGATAATTGGAAACACCTGCTCATTTTCAATAATTATTTACGAGACCTGAGACCTGTAAAAAAAAAAGAACTTGTCAAGTAAACATAGCATAATATAACATAACCTGGAACAGTTATCCCGTTTAAATCCTATTTTTTTCATTGAGAAGAAAACGCAGTTTTAATATGTTTTAAGGACATTTTCTACCTTTTTGAGAAACAAACGTATCTTTGTTTGTTTGAAAATACTAAAACATTTGAATTGATTTTAATTGATTTTAATATGGAGAAACGACCCGCCAAAATGCAATACTACCATCGGCGGACATATTGAACGACAGACCTGCCCTCTGTAATCAATGTAAAACGCGAATGGCCGACAGTGGCCAGGTCCAAACTTTAACCTCTTATTCTTTAAATATTTAAAAAAAGAGAAAAAAAAAACTGTATAAAACCATAGTATTTACCTTTTTGTTCCACAGGTCAGCTCTTTGAACAAGACTGATAACCATAATATCAGTAGAATCTTACCAATGTGCATTTCCAAATGATGTTATTGACCACACAAAAGATACCTGTGAGGATTAAAAAACATTATTAAAATCTTAAAATTTATTGTAGAATTTTACAACTTCAATAATACATAAGAAACTCTCTCAGTTAGATGCAAGTTAAAGTCACTCCATTATAGAACCGTTGAAAAGCTCAACAAGTTTATTAAAGTTTCAATGACAAATGCTACAATACATTGTCTCTAGAAACCTATTTTGCAACTATTCCAAAAATCTCAGAATTTTTAAGGGTGGAATTTCCAAATTCTTGTTGGTATAATGAGTTTTGGATTTATCAACAATAAACAAAAGCAAAGCAAATGCTGAAAAACTTGTAAATTTTTACTTACCATAAAAACCTTGACAACAAACTCTTAAGATACCCAGTGTTTATCCACTCAATACATCTTCAAGTTCCTTTACTCATCATTCAACAACGCATAAGGCCCAGATCCATTACGATGACTAAGGAACGCCAAAAACAACTGAAAAGGATGTAGGCTTTGAAGTTTCCAAAACGTTTACACATGTTAATATACTGAAACGAATAAAAATTAAAAAAATTAAAATTTCTATTGAAACTTTAAAAAAAGCTGAATGAGATGAAAGCAAAATGCACCTAAAAAGTAAAAAAATGGTTTTCTAATCCAATCTAAAAGCGCCTGACTGTTTAATGAACTGGAATTGGACTGTTCATTAAAGCAGGAACATTCCTTTCTGCTTTTAGTAAAAATTTTCAACATCTTATTCTTAAAGTTTGCCAATCAAGCATCAGGGTTTTTTTTATATAAATTACTGGTATTACCACACAGAATTTGTCTTTTAATGAGAAAAAAAAAAAAAGGTTGATTCTTACATTAAAGGTTAAAGAAATTTACCTTATGAAAAAGAATTTCATAATTTTTCTTCAAAGTCGCAACATCTTTCATCAAGCCAGGCAGGCCTCAGGTTTGACTCTTCTTCTCTCTCCATCAGTAGCTTGCTTTTAACTTGCTTATTGCAAGATTACATCTATCTTTCTTGTCTATCATTCTTGACCTTGTTACCCAAACATGTATCCAGCCTTCAACAAATAAACAAACCTGCAAAAATAAGAAACACATTTTATAAAACACAAATTGACATAAAGGTCATCACATCCATCAAATAGGCCAAGTAAAATGATATAATTAAAAAATATCAGATTTTTAGCACAGTCAAGTAAGTAAACTACATGTAAATTCAACAAACGTTTCGCGACCATCTAATCGAGATTTAAAAATTCGCCCCCTTGGTCGGACCCTCGACATATTTAATTTTTTTGGGGGGTTGCGACAAATGAAAAAAAATTTCTCATGGGGGATTCTTGTTTAGGGTAATGTACTCTCTCATTTCCGACCGCTTTCAAATTTTTCGCTTTCGTTTCTGAACCGGGGCGAAAATAATAGAAATTGTTAATTTTTTCCATTTTTTCGGTAATTTATTTCTCAAAGGGGGGACCCCTGGGGCGGATGGGGGGGTGGTGTGAAATAGTGCTTGGGTGGGTGGGTAAAGTGGTACAAACAGTTCCGGCAAAAATCGAAAGCTTGCGAAATGGGAAATAAAAATGAGAAACACACAAAGTATTTTGGGACAGAGGGAGTAAATACAGAATCGAGTTTCGCAGAAATGACAAAAAAAAAAAGCAACCTTAAAAATCAGTGGAGGGAAAATAATCAGATCATTGACATTGAATGAATATGATTAGCGCTGTACCTGAATTCTATCCCTCATCCCTTAAAATGCATTTTATATGCAATTAAATTGTGACTTTTATTATTTATTTAGGTTTAATGCAAATCATTTGGTAAATCTTACTTCTTGCTGATTTAAAGTTATAAAACATTTTTTTGAATCGAGATGAAGACATCATATGTCAGAATAGGCTGCATGTATTTTTGTAAGAACGGGGTGAAAGGATTTTAACGGAAAATTCATCTTTATTGACAAAATAAAAACATTTTCTAATTACTGGAAGACAGCTTCAATTTGGGTTATTTAAGGAAAATTTTATGGGGTTTTTATCAGCACTAAGCGAAGATTACAATGCCGAGTAATTTATATTGAAAAACTCAATTAAAAAAAAAAAGTCATTTCGTAATCGGTTAAAAAGCAATTAAAATGAGCAGGTAATAATGAAACGCGCGTGTCGTCTGAACAGCTCCATAAGACTCAATGGCCACACGCACACGCGAAACGCAGGGCTCAGCGTGTGACTCTCGGCGTGTCGACCAAACGCGACACGCCGGCGTGTCGTCTGAACAGTCCCATATACCCCAATGGCCCTAAGCGTGTAGAGCAATAAAAACGCGCGTGTCACACGCTTCGTCTGAACGGGGTCTAACAATGCAGGCGATTTAGATTTACAGCAGGTACAGTCTTTGTATGAAAAAAAATAAAAATCATTTATGCAACAACGTTTCTAGAAACTGTTAAGAAATGAAAAAACAGCCTTGCCATCACATATCCGCGGCTCCTCAAGGACGTGCGGCCCACTAAAAACGAGCGGTCCAAGTCCGTTGCCTATTTTGCCTAGTGAAAAGTTCGGCCCTGGCTCCGTTTCATTCGACAGTGACGACCGGATCGTAAGAACTTTCTCACAATTTAAATTAAGAATAATTCCATATTCTTTGCAGCAAAAAGACAAAAAATATTCTTTGCAACAAAAAAACCCTACTCAACTCCACAGCTCTCCAAAACTCGTCTGCTCTGTATTAAGCTTATCCCGAACAAAATCTATACAATTTTCGAAATTAAAGTCAAGTTTTCACCAAAATTAAATCTAAATTTATTTTTACTTGAAAGAATTCAAAAAAGAACAGGAAAAATGCAGTTAATGTTAAATTCACACAAAAATACACTAAAAATGCTTTGATCGCCATTTTGGAAAACTGTTCACGTCATCATGACGCATGCGCAGACCAGTCGGCGCCAAGTGTTTTTCGGGATCAGCGCAGTACGGTCATTCCGAGTTCAATCTCCGATGGAGTCGGATCGGTTTTTTTTTCCGGCGTCCGTGAGTGCATTTTTTTTTTTTCTTTAATTTTAATAAATTATTTTTTAGCTCGGGCTTTATTTAATTAAAATAGTGTTCGGTTTTTATTTCATATTTTTAAAAATAATTTAATTATTAAATTTTAAATACGGTATATAATTTTTTTTTTTTTTTTTTTTTTTTTTTTTTTTTTTAATGTACTACTATCGGTCCGGCTTGGAGGCAAACCAGGAGGTTTGGTCTCCCATCGTAGAAGGCCTAGGTATCGACCCAGCGACTGGCCTTGTGGTATTAGTGTTAAGGGTTTAGTGTTAAGTTCCCCCGCAAATCGTTACGTTAGGAGTCAGCTCCTCTCTTGGAGATGCAGAGTTTTATTAGGCTGTATATTCTATTCGATTCGAACATGCATCACGCGGGAGATAAGCTCCATAGTGAGAGTCTCCAGGGTTTCATTTCGGATGACTGGGTGTCCGAGGTTATTGGCGCACCGCAAGCCTTAACTGTACATATGTAGAGTTAAAGCCGATAGGTCTCCGGCGAGCTCTGATGGCATGGTTCCCTAGACCGCCGGGCCAATGCGAAGGTCTTAACCTTTTACGCCTAGAAATCCGAAATTTTTGCATTTTT